>JANAVB010041765.1:72500-145000 GCA_029216955.1 Iris pallida | reverse complement strand
TGGCTCGTGCGTCGGGCTACGCCACGACTCAAGATCGAGCCCCTGGGTAGTCTAGGTATAGAGCTACGTGTTCCAAATCCTGGTACAGGTCCTCGACGTGCCATATTCGCGTACGAAGGCCGTGTCAGCGGCAAATTTCAGCCCGAATGCACAGTTCAGCCGACCAGTGCACGCGAGATTTCTCCGTGCTCGCTTCACGAAACGACATAAAATTTTATGGGCATGTTGGAAGAGGTTGCCCCTATGTTCTCATAAAATTTCATATGAGATGGAGCTCTATACGTCGATTTATGACACACAGACTGCAGGGCATGCACGGGACCGTGTGCACGCGTGTCCATGTCCGTTCGGATGTCGAAATCATGTCGATTTCCGATCCATCTTCACGAAAGTTGTTACAAATCACATAAGGAAAGATTTCGTGAAAACAGAATAAAAATTAACACTTTTTAATTCTAAGTAGTATTTTGCCGAACACGTGCAACGTGAGACCGATACGTGTCCGATACCGCTATCAAACGAAACCAAAATCCTATGAAATTTCATACACAGATCAAGGGTGCCTATATGGATGCAATAATGAAGAAATTTTAGGAGAAACAAAGGTGGATCGGAATTTACCTATTGAGAGTCGAAATCTCAATAAATAAAATTCCTCGAGCGCTTTGTCGGCCAATTTCTTCCAAGCAAATGCCTCCTTCTCCTTTCTAGCAGTACTCCAGCAAGTCCTCCTCTTCCCAACGAGCACAACAGAATTCGTTTGAGGTGAAACGGACTCCGGATGAGAAATCTATGGTTTTTGGAGGAAAAGAAATTAGGCTTTGATCTTGGTGGCTATGTTTTACAAATGAGCGGGGAGGGGGCTTCTTAAGGCTGGCCAGGGGTAGGGGGTGTTAGGTTAGGGTTTTCACATGGGCCAAGCACTCCATGAGTTGCTAAAAGGTCCATGCCAAAAGGCTAAAAAGGCTTATAAGAAAATAGCTTAAAAATTACTAAACATTTCTAGAAAAATAGGTAAAAATTCTAAATTAATTATAACAAGTCAATAATGAACCTAAATCACATTACTAGGCTTCTAACATGGTTGACTAAGGTTATACCATCTAGGTCCTATCAATGCACCAATCAAAACACATAACAGTCAATAAAAATCAAATAATGCACAATGACTAAAATACCCTTAGCCTAAAAATAAATAATTATCCAATCTAGTCACATGGTCGAGTCTCCTTGGTCATGGTTAGTCTCTAGGTTAAGCAGTCTCTAGGGTTAAACTAGCAAAACTAGAATCATAATTCACCCATCTAAATAATATAAAATAAATAAAGAAAATCACCAAAATTATAATATAATTTAAATATTATTATTAAATGATAAAAATTACAAAAGTTCAAAATTACTCTCATTTTCGAAAAGTGGTGGTTACATTTTGAGTGGTATATTATGTAATACCCCACTCCACACGGTGCATTATGCTGAGTCGTTGACTCGAAGAGTTGCATTGACCCGATTACGTATCGATGCGAATCGATACAAAGAGTTGCATTGTCCCAAAAGGATGTATCGAGTCGGATAGTTATATTGACCCGAGGAACACATCGAGTAAGATCGATGCAAGTGTTAAGTTGGCCAGAGGCAAAGCATTGAGCTGGTTCGAAGATTCTAAGAAATCGAATCAACGCAAGGCAATTGACCGATTCGAACAAGTATTGATTTTAGTTGGTTTCGTGTGCAGATTATATGTTTACGCTGAAATATTAGAGGTCGGCCTTTTACCTTATTAAAAAAAGGGTCCGCAAAACCAATCGTCGCCTTGCGATGGACTGAGGCATTAGCACAGTAAACCAAATCGGTTGTATAATTCAACGAAGCACGAAGTGCTCGAATGGCTAAGTCAGGAGAGTTGGCCGTGCAACGAAGTTATGTAATCGAGCCGAATCGGCTCGACGAGACGAATCGGCTCGACGAGACGATGAGGCGTATCGGCTCAAGGTGGGGGTACATTGACTCTCTTTCCTACTCCTTCATACCTAAGTAAAATATATATCATTGTATGCTGAGTTAACCTATCAACGCCACGGGCATGGCTCGATAGTGAGATAAACATAGTGTGTGTCGAACAATAGATAGAACAATTAAAATGAATCGTACAACAAATATACGAGTCGCTATAGAACATTGAATATCGTAAAGGCGAGCGCCTCGGTGCGCAAGCCATAAGAACATGGGATAACTGTATCGACAGGTGCCTCAGTGTACAAGTTATTCGGGCCCCATGTACGAGTTAGTATGCTAGAACATTGAAAGACTATATTAGCGCGAGTGCCTCAGTGCACGAGCTATAGAATATTGAATACCCTATCGAGGCGTGCCTCAGTTGCACAAGTCGGAAGGAAGAAACATACGTCTAATACGTTGAATACTAAGGCGTAGAACATAGAAATACGGTTTTAAGGCGCGCATCGAATGCACGATGCAAGAAAGACGAATAACTATATCAAAGTATGCGCAGCAAGACGAGACTTGCGAAAGATGGCGTCGTTACGACAAGGAGAACAGTTATGGCACGGATGTGACATAACTGTCGATGCGGCATATTGCCTTCGAAATGTTCGTAGCCTTCAGGGCGTTTGTGCCAATTGAAATAGAGATAGACAAACTTGCTTGGTTATATAAAAGATAGGATGCGTTACATGGTCAAATGGACTTAAAGATATATTGCCCGTACACGGGTGTTTTCTTCCCTCGAACGTGGTTCGCCAGGGCGCTGGGACTGTTCGGCCTAGGAGGGATTGCGGGGTAAAGTCGGTATTATTGGTGCACTTCATTTAGACGGGTAGCGACCTTCTAGTGAATGTGATAAGCCACTTACTCGAGTATTTTGGGGGTCCTCTAATTGTTTAGGTTAGCAACCGCAACAGAGTGATCATCGTCTTACATATTCGATTTAAGAAATATAAGTCCATTCTAGCCCGAAAAGCTAGTGATCCTCATATAGTTAAGGACGATGGGTTGAAAGTGCAAGGTATACATATATCTTGCACAGATAGATCCTGGGTCGAATGTGCAAGGTACACTCATATCGTGCATATATAGATCCTCAATAGAGGGCACTTATAACATGACCAGGGAAAGCTGATAGGCGTATTCACCTTGCGTCGGTGCAAGGGCGAGTGCGTCGATATTGGTAAGAAGTCACTAAATAATACGAGATCGCTTATCTGTTTACTTATGTGAATTGAATAATATGCTTGCCATGCTAACATGCTTTACAGTCTTCGAATATGCCATGAACTGATCCTAAGGAGAACATAGAAAGAGAACTAAATTGTATGTTTGCATGAATCAATACAATACTAAATATCAGTTTATTAAGTGGGTCTTTGATCAGTACATCGAGGACGAAAGTACTAATCCCCCACTGATTTGCTAGCAGGTTCAGGGAATGGTCTGCTTGTGGTGGAGCTTCGCTTGAACGCGTTTAGGCTGGAATGCCGAAGCGTATTGAGGCATGCGTCTGCATTGACGCTCGGACATGCAACATGATTGATGCGGCCGGGATATAGAAGGCATAATGTATGGAACTGTGAAATCCTTTGTGGACAAGAGAGAACCTGAGTGTTGTAGCCAATCTGGCATATATTGTTGGGCTATCGAAAGCCTTTGTAATCTTATTTCGAATATCAATAAAGAGAATTGTTTCGTATACTCTGTTTTCTTTTCGTTGTTAATATCGAATCAAAGATAACCATTTTGGGAACTTGTCATCTTGCCTTGCACGAGCGCAACTCCAGGCTCATGCGGCATCACGCCCCCTGCGAGGACGATGATTCGGGTGATTTCGGGTCGGGGCCTGACACACTACATTTTCTACCATCTCCTCCATAAAAAACCCTAACCTAATTTTTTAATCATTTTTGCTTCTCTTTGGGTCTCTGATCTTTTCACTCCTTCTCCGATGATGTCTCCTCCGATGATCACCCTCTTTCATGATCACCACCACCAATACACCCAAGTTACCACACAAATACCCTAACCTGATTTTTCTTTTATTTTCCATTCATACGTACTGATTTTTTATTTTGATTTTATGAAGCTGACTTTTTCTTCCATTCATCTTTGTCAACGTCTACCCACATCAACGTCTATGAGATGATGGTCGAGAGCTTACCATCTTCAAGTACCTCAAGTTCAAAGAGCTCAAGCTTTCCTTTCCCCGATTTAGGAACATGGTGGACCTGAGGGATGCGGCAGAAAAGAGGACGAGGTGAATGGAGATGAAGGAGAAGGGGCTGGCGATGAAGCTGATGGGGTTAGGATCTGAAGAAGCCAAACCGGGTGAGGATGGGGAGATGCTCGACCCGACCAGATCAAGTACCGATTCCTCCTCCCATTCGATGAAAATATATGCTTCACAAACACGGACACTAGGCTTCGACGATTATCACAACTTCTTTTCCTTCTACAAGTCCAACGTCTGGCCCGTCCATGTCGAGGCCACCGATTTCAATCACCTTCGACAACTCCTAGCTCTTTGCGGCATTGAGCTTCGTCTTTACTTCATTTGTTCTTATTTTGACACTGATTGAGTAGTGTTCGAGAAAATTCCTATAAGATATTATTGTTTGTGAATTTAGAAATTGATGGATTATCACATTGATCATGTAGTGCTCGAAAGAATGTTTATGAAGGACACATTGCTTATTGTAGCAGCATTTGGTATTCTTTTATTTAAATCTGTTGGTGCTTTCTTTACATGGAGAGAGCTTGCTCTCAACATGCCTTGTAAAAGTTTAGTCCCATATCGAAAATGCTCCATGAGTTATCTCAACATATATACTTGGTTGTGTTGTTGAGAGATGCACATGGGGTGGGGACCCTAAGGAGGGAACCATATGGGTGATTTTACTAGGAGGTAAGAATAATGCTCCAAGGATTAAGCATTAATGCTTTTGTCATTCTCTTGGATTAATTCCATTTGGAGCTAAGCCCCAAAGGGGCTTAGCGACTCGGACTCGGACTCGGGCTCGGGCTCGGGCTCGGGCTCATGGGCTCATGAGACATAATGTGGCATTTTGTTGGCACACTTTGCACTTAGCACGTCGGCGGCCATGCAGTCTTATGCGGCATGCGGCTCATATGCGGCCACATGCGGCCTCATACGGTCTCATACGGCTCTTGTGGCTCATACGGCTCATGCGGCCCATACGGTCCATGCGAAACAAGCGGCCATGAGGCCATGCGGCCTGTTGACACAAAGTCACAGTCAACCAAATATTGATAACATTGACTAAATAATACATGTGATAATTCAATAAGACACACGACGACTATTTTCTGCTCAAGCCCGAAGACTGCTCAGTATTGTATTGTAAGTTGTTTTTCGCATCTGTACTTTTATATTTATTGAGTCTAGAATGATTATAAGCTGAGTTATGCTGGGCTCTTGAGACTCAACCCACAATCTACCCAAAGCCCATAAAGCTCCATATCCAAACTTAGCCCAATCCACCCTTGGACCAGTTCTGTGCTCTGGAGACAGAGTTCGGGCCGAACTCTGCCTCCACATAGAGTTCGGGCCGAACTCTGTCCCCTAAAAATCAGCACCCTAAATTTTAGGGTTGGCTGGTTGCTAGTTGTCCAACGGCCAAATTTTTGAAATTTCTACCAGAATTTTGGCCGAATTCTGCCTGATAAAAACCTATAAATAGGCCTAGAATTCTCTCATTTCAAACCATCCAATCTTCTTTTCTCTTCTCTCTTAAGCTCAATATAAGCCATACCCTTCTCATCTACTAGCCACAAGTTTCCTAAGTCTCGAGTGCTCAACATCTCTCAGTTAGGAGTCTTGTGCAAGAGTTCAAGAAGTCGCTTGGAAAATTCCAAGCATCGCCACTGCCATCCATTGTAAAGAAGTTGACGTGCTCTTCTGAAGTAAAGGCACGGGGTGTAACTATTATTTCACAAATAGTGGATTTAATCCTGAGCTAGAGTTTTCAGGCCTGGACTAGTCCTCCACGAGAGAAACCAGGTTAAAATCGGCTGTATTTGCGTATGCTCTCTTGCTCATTCTTTATTTTCCGTATTTACTCTGATTATATTTAGATTGTGAAAGAGTTGATTTTTAATTGGTTATTATTGCTATAACTCTATTCACCCCCCTCTAGAGTTGCCATCTGTTCTTCAATTGGTATCAGAGCTCTGTTCTCTTTATAAGGATTTACATCCTAGAGCTGATCCATGGCAACCACACAATCCTTGATTTCTAATCACGGTGAAGGACAGTCCACTCATAGGCCTCTCATATTTGATGGAACTAACTACATGTATTGGAAAACAAGGATGAATTTTTATCTCAAGTCGCTAGACTTTGAGCTGTGGACTATCGTCACTGACGGTTACAAAAAGCCCGCCAGAATAGTTGTCAATGGCGATCTTATTGAGAAATCACAAGACAAATATTCTGACAAGGAAAAGAAACAGGCAAGTCTAGACGCGATAGCTATTAATGCTTTATTCTGTGCTATAGACAGGAATGAGTTCAACATGGTATCCACATGCACCACATCCCACGAAGTATGGAAGCTTCTAGAAGTAATGCATGAAGGAACCACCCAAGTCAAGGAATCAAAGATAAGCCGTCTTACTCAAGAATACGAGGCTTTCAAGATGAAGCCAAACGAGACGATCACGCAAATGTTCACAAGATTCCTCGACATCATCAACCCCCTGTCTTCGCTTGGGAAGCAATATTCAAATCACGAGAAGATTCGCAAGCTACTTAGGGGGCTACCAAAAATTTGGAACCCTAAGGTGACAGCCATCATAGAAGGAAACGATCTCACAACCATGTCTATGGAGACCTTGATGGGAAAGCTAATGACTCATGAGCTTGACCTCAAGGACTTCGAAGAGCCTGCTCCTAAGGCTAAGAAGATCGCACTCAAAGCTCACCGATGGAGGGCTGAACCCGAAGAGACGGATGACGACAACTCAGAAGACGATGATCAAGCCCTCATGGTTCGCAACTTCAAGAAATTTCTTCGCTTCAACCGAAGAAAGAAGGAACCACAAGAAGATGAAGAAGAAGAGCCTACTTGCTACGGTTGCAAGAAGACGGGACATGTCAAAAAAGACTGTCCATTCTCAAAGAAAAGCAACCGCTATGAGAAGCCATACAAGAAGACTTCTTCAAAGAAATATGCCAACACAAGCATTTGGCATGAAAGCAAAGCTAGTGACTCCGAGGAAGAAAAGAACTCTCCTCAAGATACTACTAATGTGTACCTAATGGCAACATCCGACAAGGTATCAAACGAAACTCTTGATGACTTCACTTTTGATGAACTTGGCGATGCTTTCACCGATTTACTTAGTGACCATAAAAAGGTCATTGGTAAATACAAACAAGCCAAGGACAAAATCAAAAGTCATGAAGTCAAAATACAAAGACTTTCTCTTTTACTTGATAACATTAGAGATACTACACCCACGGATGTCATTGATGAGGTATCTAAGCTTAAAATAAGCTTGCATGATGCCGAGGTATGTATTGAGCAACAAACACAAGAAATCACAACACTCAATACGGAGCTTGCAGAAGAAAAGAATAAAAACAAGATTACTATTACTAAGTTGCATGGTTTGAATGCTAAGATTACTGAATTACAAGCTGTCTCTAAGAAACTAGAGAATAAGTTGGGAAAACAGGTTGCTCAACCTCAAACCCAATCACATGAGACACACACTAAGCATGACACAACTCATACTAGTCAACCACGTCATCCTCATGCTGCTCACAATCATGCTTACATGTACACACACTTTCACAAACCTCATGCACGTAGAAATAATCATCATATGTCACATAAACATCATGCTACACATAGATACAGTCATCATCATGTTGCACAAAGACACAATCAACATCACTCCACATATAGACAATCTCATCATGCCATGCCATATAGACAATCTTATCATGCCATGCCATATAGACAACATCATCATGCCATGCCATATCAACAATATCACCATGCCTCTTCACATAGTCATCATCACCATGCTGAGTCTACATATCATTAATATTCTGCTTATAGACATCATCAGCATGCTCCTAATGTAAATAGGAATGCTACATGTACCTATTGTGGTTTACATGGACACATTTCACCACAATGTAGAATTAGAAGATTAGTTGATAAAAAGATATATGCTTGGTTTCCAAAAGCTAACTCTTCATGACCGTCAAGAACATGGGTACCAAAGGTCACATCTACTCTTGATTTAGGTGGACCTTCCTTCCTCAACTAAGAGTAAGTGGATTCTCGATAGTGGTTGCTCGCGGCATATGACGGGAGACGCACATCTTTTCGTATCACTATCGATGAAGAGAGAAGGATATGTATCCTTCGGTAATAACCTAAAAGTTTATATTATAGGTAATGGTATTATTGGCTATCCTCCCTCTCTTGTAATAAAGGATGTCTGCCTAGTGACCGAGTTAAAGCATAACCTGCTCAGCATCGGTCATCTTGCTGACCATGGTTATGATATTAACTTTGGACAAACAAATACCTTATATATGATAGGTCAACAGGAGACATTGCTTTTGAAGGGGTAAGAGAGGATAACATTTATATTTTCTATTTGTCTGGGAATACTAACAATGCAGGTAGATGCCTATATGCTCATAAAGATGAACGACTGCTATGGCACCAGCGTCTTGGTCATGCCAATATGGATACCATATCCAGGCTATCAACCAAGAAGCTAGTTAGAGGCTTGCCCAACATCACATTCAAGAAGGACACCGTATGTGCCGAATGTGAGTTGAATAAGGCAACCAAGTCATCTTTCCATTCCATAAACTCTGTAAGCACTACTAGACCCCTACAACTACTCCATATGGATTTATTTGGTCCTAGTAGAGTAGCCAGTCTTGGTGAAAAACTCTATGCATTTGTTATTGTTGATGACTTTTCAAGATTTACTTGGGTTTTCTTTCTTACTTATAAAAGTGATGCTATTTCAGTTTTTAGGATTTTTGTCAAGAAAGTTCAAAACAAAAAAGGCTACATGATTACTCGAATCCGAAGTGATCATGGAGGCGAATTCGAAAATTCTAATTTTGAAAAGTTTTGTGATTCTAATGGCTTTAATCATGAGTTTTCTTGTCCAAGAACTCCCCAACAAAATGGTGTTGTGGAGCGGAAGAATAGGACTCTTGGCGATATGGCTAGAGTCATATTGAACAAGTTTTCACTTCCGAAATACTTTTGGGCTGAAGCTGTCAGTACAGCATGCCACATTTTAAATAGGGTAGTTATTCGTCCTATTACGAAAAAGACATCCTATGAGCTTTGGTTCGGGAGAACCCCAAATGTTTCTTATTTTAGAGTTTTTGGCTGTAGATGTTTTATCCTTAACACCAAAGACAACTTAGGCAAATTCGATACCAAAGCTGACAACGGTATTTTCCTTGGTTATGCTGCAAAGAGTAAGGGATATAGAGTTTTTAACAAACGCTCATTAATTGTGGAAGAGTCCACCAATGTGACTTTTGATGAAGATAACAGTGCAGCAACTACCCTTGATGATGATGTTGAGCCATCAACGTTTACTCCAATGAATACCACAACCGAAACAAATTCTCTGGAAAGCTTGCATAAGAAATTCTCTTTCAAGCCATCACATCTAGAAAATTTGGTAATCGGTGTGGTTTCACGACGAGTAACTACTAGATCATCATTAAGAGACTCTATTGCTAGCACTACTTTTATTTCACAAATTGAGCCAAAAAATATTTCAGAAGCTTTCAATAATAAATTTTGGATTTCTGCTATGCAAGAGGAACTCAACCAATTCGAGAGGAGCCAAGTATGGGAACTCGTTCCTAGACCAGCTACTCACTCGATTATTGGTACTAAATGGGTTTTAAGAAACAAAGTGAATGAAGATGGTTCAGTTACACGCAACAAAGCTCGTCTAGTAGCCAAGGATACAACCAAAAGGAAGGTATCGACTACGATGAGACGTATGCTCCTGTTGCTAGATTAGAATCCATTCGGATGCTTTGTGCATTTGCAAATTTTCAAATTTTCAAATTATTTCAAATGGATGTTAAAAGTGCTTTCTTGAATGGTTTTATTAAGAAGAAAGTTTATGTAAAACAACCCCCTGGCTTTGAAAATTATAAATTTTCCGACCACGTGTTCAAGTTAAAGAAAGCGCTATATGGCCTCAAACACGCCTCCAGAGCTTGGTATGAACGGCTTAGCAACTTCTTACTTGAGAAAGGTTTTTCAAAAGGGAAAATTGACACTACACTGTTCATAAAATCTTTTAAAGACACTATTCTGTTGGTACAAATATATGTAGATGATATTATTTTTGGTTCTACTGATGAAACCCTTTGTCAAGATTTTGCCAAGTGTATGCAGACCGAGTTTGAGATGAGCATGATGGGAGAGCTCAACTACTTTCTTGGACTGCAAGTCAAATAAATGTCAAATGGAACCTTCATCTGTCAATCGAAGTATACAAAGGACATGCTGAAGAAATTCGACCTTGATAACGTCAAACCAATCAACACTCCTATGGCTACTTCAACCAAACTTGAACCAGATGATAGTGGCAAACCCGTAGATCAGCGTAAGTATCGAGGTATGATAGGCAGTTTACTCTATCTTACTGCTAGTCGCCCTGATATAATGTTTAGTGTTTGCCTGTGTGCTAGATATCAAGCTAATCCTAAGGAATCACACAAGACCGCGGTTAAGCGTATCTTTCGATACCTTAAGGGTACGGTTACAGTGGGTCTATAGTATCCCAAGTCAACATCATTTGGCCTCATTGGTTACTCTGATGCTGACTTCGCTGGATTCAAGGTCGACCGTAAAAGTACGAGCGACACGTGTCATTTATTAGGAAAGGCTTTAGTCTCTTGGTTTAGCAAAAAACAGAATTCTGTCGCACTATCCACAACTGAAGCTGAATACATAGCAGCTGGGCGTTGTTGTGCACAAACTCTGTGGATGAAGCAAACCCTTGAAGACTATAATTTATCTTTCATGCATATTCCTATCTTTTGTGACAACACTAGTGCAATAAATCTTACTAAGAACCCTATTTGTCACTCACGCACGAAGCACATTGAGATACGACACCACTTTTTGCGTGATCATCAGCAAAATGGCACGATTAACTTAGAGTTTATTGACACTGATCATCAGTTAGCAGACTTCTTCACCAAACCATTATCCGAAGAGCGCTTCAATTTTCTTTGTCGTGAACTTGGAATTTTAGATGAAGCTGTTATAAATTAAAAATAAACCTGCATAAATATTGAATATATTGTGATTCTCTTATGATGAACTTACTATGGGTACAAGCCGAAAGGGTCCTTCTGACAACAAGGCGTTAAAGCCTAAGCGACATGGTGCACTAGTCCTCAGGACTACCGCTAGCTGGGATCCGGCCCCTGCAGCTAACCCATGGCAGATTCAAAATATTGAATTATGATATATTTCCTTGTTTATTACACGGTTCTTTTTTATTTATTACTCGCTGAAATACTAGATTTTCAAAACTTCATATTACAATTGTGACCTCACTATCTGCCATCTATCAATTTACTTATTAGATCTTTTCTATACTTATACTCATGTAGTATATTGGTTTTTATCTTCACTTAACCATTTTTTTGACTCAACTCAGCCTGATTTCAGTTCTGTCCCCAGGAACCGGAATTCGGGCCGAACTCTGCCCCTAACAGAGTTCGGGCCGAATTCGGTCTGTCTGTTCTAGAATCGGGCCGACGCTCAGCCGTTGATCTTGTTTTGATCCAATGACCAAAAATTGACCCGATCAAGAGAAACCCTCCTCTTTATTTCGGTTTCTCTTACCTCTTCTTCATTCTTACCACCTTTTCTACTTCTCCTACTCAAAATTCTCAAAACCATAACCCTAGGTTCTCCTCTTTTGGGCTCCATTCTTCCCCAAACTCAAGGAGAAGGCTTGGTTTTCCATTCTCTTTCATAATCCTTCAATATATTGAGGTATAACTCCTTTCTTTTCTGTATCTCAAATTTTTTTTGTGTTATGGCTCCACGATTGTTTAACCGTAGGAAGAGACTTCGGACTGAGGGTGCTTCCTCGTCGAATGCTCCTCCTCCCGTTGAGCCACCCGTTGCACCGGCAATTGAACAACCAACCCATCCGTTGTTCAATCCTTCTCGTCCACGTGATCCAAACACTTTCGACGACCGAATCTTTATATCACTAGACACATCCAATAAATGGTTTAGCGATTTTCGGACACGTCCGGTGTTTGCGGGACACCCCATAAATTTTACAATTTTCTCACAATATGATGCACTCTTTAATGACCTCTGTCTTGATGAACTCGTTACTTCTAATTCCGTCATTTATCGTAGTGCCATACAAATGTTTTATTGTAATTTGACTCATGATGATACTCGTATCTATTCACGTGTTGCGGGTATTGATATCTCATTTGATGACTTTGAATTAGCTGAATATCTTGACCTTATTGAGCCTAATTCTTGGGAGAAGCTTGTTGAAGCTAGATCCTTTATCTTACTCGAAGGGATTTCTCTAGAGAGCTTCAAGGATGACCTGTGTAGCCCTAACACACGTCCTCGTAAGCTCTTGGCAAAGTATCTCAATCCTTACTTTTATGAGCTTTATCGGATCATTTTTAACACTATTCTACCCAAAGCGGGTTCTACCGATGAAGTCACTTATTTTGATATTTCAGCTTTGTACCATCTCCACTTCCATGTTCCCTTTAACCTCCCACGCACAATGATGGATTGGATGATCAACTGTAGGAAGAAACCAAGGTCTTTGGTTTATGCCTTATATCTTTTGATGATCTTTCGTGCGTTCCATATACCACTTGATGAGTGTCCATTCTTGCCTGTCCCTGCTTTTCTTTCCAAGGCAAGGAGACTTCATGCAGCCGTCTGAGCATTCTGAGGACGAGCCGGATGCCCCTCCTCTCGGACAGGATCCCCCTCCTCCTCCTGCCACTCTCGAGTCTATTCAGACCATGCTCCGAGATCGTTTTGCTTTGGAGGATGATCGTTGGACGCAGCTGGATTATTGGACCATACTGCAGATGAGTGCTATCAGCAACTCGCTGTATGACATCCGGTATTCCATGTCTTGCATTCCTTCCATGCCCATTCCTATGGAGCGAGATCCCGATCGTGAGGGTTTTCGTATTGATGACCCTTGGGTTCGTCGCTACATGGATCCGGACTTGGCTTTTGTGGACCCATGTTGCTCCTTTACTGATCCATCGGACGATGCTGGGCCCTCTCGTGCTCGTTGATGGTTTTTGGACTGCTACTTGAGGCTGCTACTGGAGATCTTAGATTATATTTTCTGCTTTCTGCTTTAGTTACTATTATGTACTTGGTTTGTAGTAAACTTTCTATGCACTATGCTTTTGAGACATTGGTAGTTTTTATGACTCTTGGTCATTATATTATATGCAGTTTCTTCTCCTTTATGTGTGTTTTGCCTGTTATCACTTATTTATTTCATATTGCTAAATGCCGAAAGGGGGAGTTATGTGTATATTCTGTTCCGTTTGTTTGGTTTATATATGCTTTTGGAAGCCTATTATTAACAGGACAACAGAGATTCACAGCATTGTTTATGGGGGAGCTACTTTAAGCTTGGCACTTATTATGGGAGAGCTATGTCGTTCATGTGTCCAGGTATGGATATCGAATATACAACTATTATTTTGTCAAATTATCAATATTGGGGAGATTGTTGACACAAAGTCACAGTCAACCAAATATTGATAACATTGACTAAATAATACTTGTGATAATTCAATAAGACACACGACGACAATTTTCTGCTCAAGCCCGAAGACTGCTCAGTATTGTATTGCAAGTTGTTTTTCACTTCTGTACTTTTATATTTATTGAGTCTATAATGATTGTAAGCTGAGTTATGCTGGGCTCTTGAGACTCAACCCACAATCTACCCAAAGCCCATAAAGCTCCATATCCAAACTTAGCCCAATCCACCCTTGGACCAGTTCTGTGCTCTGGAGACAGAGTTCGGGCCGAACTCTGCCTCCACACAGAGTTCGGGCCGAACTCTGTCCCCTAAAAATTAGCACCCTAATTTTTAGGGTTGGCTGGTTGCTAGTTGTCCAACGGCCAAATTTTTGAAATTCCTACCAGAATTCTGGCCGAATTCTGCCTGATAAAAACCTATAAATAGGCCTAGAATTCTCTCATTTCAAACCATCCAATCTTCTCTTCTCTTCTCTCTTAAGCTCAATATGAGCCATACCCTTCTCATCTACTAGCCACAAGTTTCCTAAGTCTCGAGTGCTCAGCATCTCTAAGTTAGGAGTCTTGTGCAAGAGTTCAAGAAGTCGCTTGAAAAATTCTAAGCATCGCCACTGCGGTCCATTGTAAAGAAGTTGACGTGCTCTTCTGAAGTAAAGGCACGGGGTGTAACTACTATTTCACAAATAGTGGATTTAATCCTGAGCTAGAGTTCTCAGGCCTGGACTAGTCCTCCACGAGGGAAACCAGGTTAAAATCGACTTTGTTTGCGTATGCTCTCTTGCTCATTCTTTATTTTCCTTATTTACTCTGATTATATTTAGATCGTGAAAGAGTTGATTTTTAATTGGTTATTATTGCTATAACTCTATTCACCCCCCTCTAGAGTTGCCATCTGTTCTTCACGGCCATATGGCCATGCGGTTCATGCGGCTAGGCTGCTGCTGCTGCCGCATGGAGGACTCCGCTGACTGTGCAGGCTACAAGTCAGTTATGGAAAGACTGATTCAATGCGATTAATTCAGATCCACTTTTTGTGGAATTAATTTCGTTGCTATCTTTGTGGGATTTGAATTAATTTCGTTGCTATCTTTGTGGGATTTGATTCAATCTTTCCATAACTGAAGAGGCGGCTAGGGTTTCCACCGTCTCTCTATATATACTCTCTTCTGGCCTCCTTTGTGCTGTACTACGAATTTTATAAGTCAGAAAAGAGAGAGAGAGAGAGAGAGAGGGAGCTGCTGCCGCCATTGTAAGTCCATTCGAGCAGTCAAAACAGAGGTGACTTCGAGCGTTCCACAAGTTCTTCAATTTGCTGGTTCCTGGAAGCAATTCGTGTGGGGAGAATCTTGCTTTGAGCAACGGTGTTTTGACACCCCAGCAACTTTTCTTTATCTCATCTTTCTCTAGATTATTGTAACTCGTTCTGTCCCAATTGTAACACGTTTACAAAGAAGAACGAGAGATCTTCTCTTCTCTATTTCCCTCCTTCATATTATAATCTGGCTATTTGGTTTTTTGTATCATCGTAGATCTTGAGTTTGATCACTGCAAAGTTTTGTGTGACTCTCAGATCTCGATTGCATCTATTTTTCATCTTTGGTCAAGCCCCGGGACTAACAATCTCAAAGCAAGATCTTTGTAGATGGAAAACATTAATGCTTCGCTCGTCCAATCGGACTACTGCAAGTTAGAAAAGTTCGATGGAGAGCATTATCAAGTCTAGAAGAGGAAGGTTTATCAAACTCTTCAACTCAAAGACGTTGATCATATACTGTTGGAGGAAGAACCTTCTGTTCCAGGCACTGGGTCTACTGCCGCAATCAATGCGGCTACCAAACTCCAGGCCAAATGGAAAAAAGAAAATAGCATCTGTAGGCTTCTAATCCTGAATGCTATGGAGGATTCCCTAGCAGAATCCTACTCGAAGAAGGAATTTGCCAGAGTGTAACACCCAGTTTCTAAAATAAGGATAATTTTAAAATTTTGTATTTTAATTTATTTAATTATGGTATTTAAAATTTTAATACAATTTTTAGTGATTTTTAATCATTTTAAAACTATTTAAATCATGACTTATGATTTTGGTGTTTGGCTAGTGTAACCGTTGAGATTGTCTGTCCTAGAGCCTAGCCATGTGATTAGGATGTTTAATTGGTACATTTTAGCCTAGATGGTATTTTGGTCATTTTAGGATTTATTTGAATTTATTATGATTTATGGGAATTTCTGTGAATTTAATATTAATTAAATATTGCTATGTGTTATGTTAGTCTTGACTAGTTTGAGACTTATAGAGTAGCCTAGAACCTAACCCTAGCTATGGTAACCCTAGCCTAACTAGAGTTAACCCATTTTAGTCATTAGAGATTGGTTTTAGAATGAGGGGATTATGATTAGTGAAATTAAGTCATGACTTATGGTTTAATGCAATGACTTGTGAATTGAACCATAGGCCCATGACTTAAGAACAAACTCCAACAAGCCCACCCAAGGCAGCCAACCTAGGGTTCCACACCCTATTTAATGCCTCTTCCATTTGTTCTTGCCTCTTTTATTATTTTTCTCTCAAGCTTTGAAGAAAGAGGTATAGCCATCTTCCCTAATCCATAACTTTTCCACTTTAACTCCTTTTTGGCTTAAACCACTTGCATTAGATTCTAATTGTCTCTCTCTTGCTGTTCATAGAGGATAGTCCCAGCCTTGGGGCAATTTGGAGAGTTTGGCTAACAAGGAGAAACCCCCCTTTTGAAGCTTTTCATTGGAATTTCAACATATAGGTAAATCTCTATTCCCTCCACCAAATTTAGTTTTCTTTGCATGGATAGGAAGCCCTAGGTGTCCCCTAGCCGTAGGTATTGGTTTTGTGTCGATTCGTATCCATTTGGTGTCCGTATCGAACACGTATCATGTTATGTGTGCATGTGTTTGATGAAATGTCACGAAGGATTTTATTTTCATTTTTTGGAAATCTAATTACATAGATACCTAGGTCTACATGTGTGTGTTAATTTTTGTGAAGACTGAAAGTATTTTTGTGTCATTTTCGTGTTGAAAATGGTCGTGGACACGCTGTACGACACCGCACACGGGTGCCCTGATGACACACACAGTTTTCTCTACGAATTGGACACGTGGACTCGTGCCACTTGACACAGAGGTGGGGGGCCATCACTGACAGACCCCCCCTCGAGTTTCAGGACACTTCGTGTCGTGTCGGATACGAAAACACGAGTGCACCGTTAGTGCACTGTACTGTTCTACACGGGAAGAGGCCATTGACACGGCTTTCGCCTCGCGTGCAGACACGACTTGGACTCGTGTCAGATACTTTAATCCCTAGCCCTATACCCCCTCCTTGTGTGTGCACGAGCCCATAGGTATTCGTGCCCTATGTTGTGCGCAATCATCCGCGACATGGTAGCACGATGCTGTATTTCATGTTTTACCGTCACTGTGTGTTCGATTCGTTTGGACACCTCGTGTCCAATTGTATAGACACGAGAACCCCCCATGACATGTATGATATGCCCCTTATGTTTGTACATTTAATTTATTGATTAAATTGTTTTTTAATAAATAAATTGAGGTTTGAATGCTCGGGTTTGCAATGTTCTGATACCTGGATATTTGAAATTTGTTTTTTTAAGATTTAAATCAGTTTAATTGTTTAAAATGTCAAATTACATGTAAATAACATACTGCATGATGTGTTAATACCTGGGATTACATTGGTTTCAATTTTGGTACAGTTTTATTGAATTGAGTTCATTCCTAAGATGTTCTCAGTTTATATAGATATACCTGAGTTTTTTAAAACAGGAAAAAAACTGAGCCTAATAGTGTTCTTTTGAATGTTGCATGGTTGCCTTGATTCGATTTTGACTTGGTTGAATGTTCAGATCCCTTACCCTTACCTATCAGTTCCCATGTTGATGTTGAACTGCTATATATATAGCACTGTCACTAGTAAACAGGTTTCTGTTTTGAATTCTGATTTTATTTCCTTACAAACTGAAATTCTGAGTTAAATTCCTGTTTAACCCAAATTTTAATGATAATTGCCATGAGAGATTCCCCCCATATGTTAGGATCGAAGTTCATGTTAACCTTGATTGGGTTGAGTTGTACTGCTAGGATTGTTCACTAAACTGTCAGTGGTTAACTGAAATCTAAACACACACACACATGCTCACTGTCATAGTTCACTCACACACACAAACTGAAATCTAAACACACACACACATTGCCTATATTGCTATCACTGTTATGCCTAGACACTAACACACTCACACACACAAACTGAAATCTAACACACTCACACACACAGGTTTCCTTACATCCTGTCACTACACTCTCACACCAATCCACACACACACATGACAATACACACCTTTTTATCTAACACAGACACACATATTGTACACTGTTTTGACACTGTCAAGCCTGGGAATTCCTGTCACAGGTATCCAGTGTCACTACAACATTTCTAGCTTGAGGGTATTTTTGACATTTTTGGGGTAATTTAAATTTATTAGAATTTATGGGAATTTTTAGAAATTATTTTGGAATTGTTTGGACTAGATTGATTTTGACTAGTTTTGACCCTTGTAGACCAACCTAGAAGCTAACCCTAGTTAGTATAGACTTGGTTAGGTTATATGACTCTAGTCTAACCTAAGCTAACCCTTGGTTTGGTCAATAGACTCTAGTTAGCAATAGGAATTAGAAAGTCATAAGTCATGCTTATGATTTAGAACCTTTGACTAAGTGGTCGGCCACCATATCATCCTTGGGATCACCACCCTATAAATACTCTCTTAGTTTAGGGTTGCCTCTTTTTAGGAAAGCTCAAGTTTAGGAAAAAGGTTTGTTCCTACTTCATTTAATCCCTAGAATTCCATTCAATTTCCTTTTTCATTCAAATCTCTTCCATTAGGTTTTAATATACCTATACTTGCTGTTATTGGAGTTTTATTTCAGTTTATTGTTGATTTGTTGGATTGGGACATCAAGGAGAAGAGCTCTACAAAGAAAAATTTTCCTAGAAGTTCAACTATAGGTAACTTCCTCATTCCTCAATGAAATTTTGATTTCTTTACATATTCAGGAAGCCCTAGGAGTCCCCTAAGTGTTTGTATTGGTTTCGTGTCGAGTTTTATAGGTTTCGTGTCCGTTTTGGACGCGTATCAGACCTGTCCTTAAGTGTTTGTCGAAATGCCTCAAAGGGCATTCCAATTCTTTCTGTGCAATGTTTTTGAATAGGAATCTAGGTCTTGATCTTGCTTATGGATTTCTGTTCCTCTGAGGTGGTGATTGTGTCGGGTTGTGTCAAAATCGACGCGTGGACACGCGCGCGCGCGCTCGGGTTTGATCCCCTGCCACTCGGGGGCTGTGGCGGATACGACATGAAACCAGGACATACGAGACTCGACACATGCCATGGTCTATGACTGACACGCCACGTGTCAAGTCTGACGTGTCCACGTGGCGTGTCGAGAGAGTAATCGCCATCGCACGGGAATTTTCCTGACACTGTGCACTATTTTTCTTCCCACTGATACGGCTCTCGTATCCGATACAGACCCGACGTGCACACTGGCTAGTTGGCCTATGGGGTAGTCCTATAGGTGGGCTATCTAGGTGGGTAACCACGAGACACGTTTGTGTCCTGTGTCGTGTGCACGACACGAGTACACGTGTGCACGAGACAGTGCACTGGACAGTGCTCTGTTGTGCCCGATTTGAGTTTTCTCTTGTTTGGACATGTTTGTGTCCTCGTGCTTGGACACAATGACACTGTTGGACACGTACACTATGGGTATATACACTACCAACCTCTGTTTTTGTATTTTAGATTGTTTGACTTGTAATTCTCGATTTACCCATTCAACTGATACATATGATTTCTCAGTGAATTCCAATTTTTAAATTCGAATTTGTACAACTGTTTTAACCCATTTAATACTGTTAACATGTTAGTTTAAGTCCCTAAATCTATTCTCCTATATGTTACCTTGCTGTGTGTCAAATTTGGTGTTGATGGGTGAACTATTGATTTTGAAATTGGGCTACGCATGTGTAGACTGAACTAAATTCAGTTTTCTGATTTGAGTTTTCCTATTCCTTTGCAGTTTAGAAATTGAACTGATTAGATGATTGTTTGGGTTCTTTAGAAAGTTGAAATCTGGAAAAAATTAGTATAAGACTGAACTGAGATTTAAATGAAGTTGTGGATGATTTCCTTCCCTTAAACTAAGCTTAAATAATCATGTATTAGCTCACTGTTTTATGATAACTGTCAACTGATTTTTGATTTCACATGTTAACTGTTATTGTGTTTCCAGATTTCCCATTCACTGTTTTTCCAGATTTCGATTTCTGTTAGCCTGCACACTGTTTTCACTTCCTCATTCACACTCACATCACCCTCCCACACACACACATACGGCCATACATTGCTTCACTCACTCACACACATAGCAGTGACACCATGTTCACTCTTCACACCCCTATGTTCAGTCACACACTCACACAATTTCCTCACTAACAGTTACACCCACATCATTCCCTCCTCTCTATACACTTTGTTTTGCACACATATACACATTATCACCACACTCTCTTCACACACACACATGCTCTCTCCCTATACACCATGTATATATATAAGTTAATAATGTATTATGAATATATTATATATATGAATATCTATTTAAGTATGGATATCATATAGGTATGTAATGTATATATAGGGTACATAGATATATGTGTTTAATAATTGTGTATGTGTGATCTTGGTTTGACCTAGTGATTGTGTAGGAATACTAAGCTAGGCTTGATTAGACTAATATAGACTAGTTTGACCTAATTTAGACTTGGTTGACTTAGTTAGACCATAGTTGACTTAGGTTTGACTTCTTGGTTGACCAGAGTTGACTTTGGCCTAGATTGACCTAGATTCATATAGAATGCATAGTAGGACTTCATTTTACCATTTTAGACTTGTTGTGACTTGTGCTGTTCTGATTAGGTGCCAGACACCACTCCTCGGACAGTACTTTCATATTGGACACTCAGATACCAGGCGAGTACATTCTCTGATCATTTCATATCCTGCTTAGAATTATTTCCTGCATTAAATTACTTTACTTGTACTGTCACGTTGGTCACACGGATTGGTACAATATGGATCCCTTCTTGAGATATTTTCCTTAGAGAGCATCGGGTACTACATGTTCTGTACGTTTCACTTACATGGCGTATCACTATACTTCACTGGTTCTTTGATCACTTGTGACATATACTCTTATAATCACAGAGTCTCTTAGAATCTCTTATCCCATTTACTGGGTATCCTAGAATCTCCTAGAATCCCTATTTATGGGACATCCATGTATCACCCTACGGGGGCATTTGCATGGAATCATAACATAACCTGGTTGGATCCTTGTGTATTGATTGGGGGTACGGGGGAGTAGAAGTAGACATGTGAATAATACCCAAGTAGTATCTTATCAGAATCTCCTATGCCATTTACATGTCTATATTGTACTCTGACTCATTAGCCACTGTTAGTCTCTATTTATAGTAGATATTTTTATTACCGCTCTCTCTCTATTTATATACAGCATTCTTTCAGTACTTGTATCTTACTTTACTGCATGATTATATTTTCTAACCTGCTATGAACTGTTGAGATGTACTGTACTCGTTCCTGTCCTGACTGGACCTGTTGAAAATATTACAGAGGACGAGGAGGAGGCCTGTCTGGATACTTTCTACGGGACAGCCTTAGATGACACTTGCGAGCTGGACCCTCAGGAGGACCCAGCTCTAGCTGAAGACATCACCCCTATTGCCTAGACTAGTTTAGTTAGGCTTATTTTATTTTTTTGTAGTCTTGAGACATGTTTAGCTAGACGTTACTCTGTTCTGAGTTGTATATATTCTTTCATTCAGTATCTGAGACCATGTACCTCTAGATATTTGTTGGAATTATCTTAGACTACTTTATCATCTATTTTTTTTGAGTTCTATTTTATATCGTGCTATCTCTTCCTTAGTTGTGATTGAGTTCATTTACTGCTATGTCACCCCATTCAGGAAGTATAAACTGTTTAAAGATATATTGTTAGATGTATGTTGACCTAGGACGGTGTTCTATCGCCGACACTGCGGTGTAGGTTGGACGTACCCACATCTCGTGCCCTTACTCTAGGGTGCGGGTCGTGACATCCAGCTACACCCTACACTATGGCACCCTCTACACACTGTGGTGAACATGAACCCGGAACCCCCTGCTTTGTTTTGAAACCTGGGAACAGTCCCTATAAGCAGCCCTAAAAACTTCCCATTCCAGTCCTTAAACCAAGCCCAAAACCTGTCCATTCATGCTCCTAAACTCAGTGCATGAGGGTTGTCCCCTTAACAGTCCAAACTCAGCCACATTCCAGTCCTATTTACACCCATTTCAGCCCCTTAACCCTCTCTCTATATCTATGTATATATATGTATGTAAGTACGTACCTCTCTATGTATCTATATATATATATATATATATATATATATATATATATATATATATATATTATATTGATACTTGCTATCTATATTTGATGCCTATTAGTGTATTCCTATTGGGTATTGTGATATAGGTTGTATATTGAGATAAGTATAGGATTGAGATATAGGTATAGGTTGTGATAGTATTGTAGCCTATAGTTGATATAGGTTGGTTAGCCTAATGTAATTTTATTAGGATATTTGACTTGTTAGTTAGGCTTAGAGTTGACCCATAGTTGACTTCAGCCTATAATAGCCTAAAACCTTGTAGATTGCATTGTAATTTCATTGTCTTATAATTTGAACTCCTTATAAACTGTGTTGCCACTCACTTATAACTCTCTCTCTAGTATATATATATGTATATATCTATATATGTATGTATGTAGCAAAGAGTAAATGAATACAAGTAGGTTTGTAACTATATTTCTTTATATGAATGTGTGTTTGCACTTGTTTAGCCTTGTGATTGTGTGTGATTGATAGACTAGGATTTGTTAGACCTAGTGAGACTTATCAGACTTGTTTGGCTTAGGCTTGACCTAGTTTGACCAGTCTAGTTGACTAGAGTTGACCGAGAGTTGACTTTGGTCTAGTTTGACCTAGACAGCATGCAGATGCATAGTAGATTACATTTGGTGTCCGTATCGGATACGTATCATGTTATGTGTGCATGTGTTTGATGAAATGTCACAAAGGATTTTATTTTCGTATTTTGGAAATCTAATTACATAGATACCTAGGTCTATATGTGTGTGTTAATTTTTGTGAAGACTGAAAGTATTTTTGTGTCGTTTTCGTATCGAAAATGGTCGTGGACACGCTGCACGATACCGCGCACGGGTGCCCTGATGACACACACAGTTTTCTCCACGAATTGGACAGGTGGACTCGTGCCACTTGACACGGAGGTGGGGGCCATCACTGATAGACCCCCCCTCGAGTTTCAGGACACTTCGTGTCGTGTCGGATACGAAAACACGAGTGCACCGTTAATGCACTGTACTGTTCCGCGCGGGAAGAGGCCATTGACACGGCTTTCGCCTCGCGTGCAGACACGACTTGGACTCGTGTCAGAAACTTTAAACCCTAGCCCTATATCCCCTCCTTGTGTGTGCACGAGCCCATAGGTGTTCGTGCCCTATGTTGTGCGCAATCGTCCGCGATATGGCAGCACGATGCTGTATTTCATGTTTTACTGTCACTGTGTGTTCGATTCGTTTGGACACCTCGTGTCCAATTGTATGGACACGAGAACCCCCCCATGACACGTATGATATGCCCCTTATGTTTGCATATTTAATTTATTGATTAAATTGTTTTTTAATAAATAAATTGAGATTTGAATGCTCGGGTTTGCAATGTTCTGATACCTGGATATTTGAAATTTGTTTTTTTAAGATTTAAATCAGTTTAATTGTTTAAAATATCAAATTACATGTAAATAACATACTGCATGATGTGTTAATACCTGGGATTACATTGGTTTCGATTTTGGTACAGTTTTATTGAATTGAGTTCATTCCTAAGATGTTCTCAGTTTATATAGATATACCTGAGATTTTTAAAACAGGAAAAAATCTGAGCCTAATAGTGTTCTTTTGAATGTTGCATGGTTGCCTTGATTCAGTTTTGACTTGGTTGAATGTTCAGATCCCTTACCCTTACATATCAGTACCCATGTTGATGTTGAACTGCTATATATATAGCATTGTCACTAGTAAACAGGTTTCTGTTTTGAATTCTGATTTTAATTTCCTTACAAACTGAAATTCTGAGTTAAATTCCTGTTTAACCCAAATTTTAATGATAATTGCCATGAGAGATTCCCCTACATATGTTAGGATCTAAGTTCATATTAACCTTGATTGGGTTGAGTTGCACTGCTAGGATTGTTCATTAAACTGTCAGTGGTTAACTGAAATCTAAACACACACACACATGCTCACTGTCACAGTTCACTCACACACACAAACTGAAATCTAAACACACACACATATTGCCTATATTCCTATGACTGTTATGCCTAGACACTAACACATTCACACACACAAACTAAAATCTAACACACTCACACACACAGGTTTCCTCACATCCTGTCACTACACTCTCACACCAATCCACACACACACACATGACAATACATACCTTCTTATCTAACACAGACACACATATTGTACATTGTTTTGACACTGTCAAGCCTGGGTATTCCTGTCACAAGTATCCAGCTACACCCTAAACTATGGCACCCTCTACACACTGTGGTGAACATGAACATGGAACCCCCTGCCTTGTTTTGAAACCTGGGAACAATCCCTATAAGCAGCCCCAAAAACTTCCCATTCCAGTCCTTAAACCAAGCCCAAAACCTGTCCATTCATGCTCCTAAACTCAGTCCATGAGGGCTGTCCCCTTAACAGTCCAAACTCAGCCACATTCCAGTCCTATTTACACCCATTTCAGCCCCTTAACCCTCTCTCTGTATCTATGTATATATATGTATGTAAGTATGTACCTCTCTATGTATATATATATATATATATATATATATATATATATTTATATATATATATATATATATATATATATATATATATTATATATTGATACTTGCTATCTATATTTGATACCTATTAGTGTATTCCTATTGGGTATTGTGATATAGGTTGTATATTGAGATAAGTATAGGATTGAGATATAGGTATAGGTTGTGATAGTGTTGTAGCCTATAGTTGATATAGGTTAGTTAGCCTAATATAATTTTATTTGGCTATTTGACTTGTTAGTTAGGCTTAGAGTTGACCCATAGTTGACTTCAGCCTATAATAGCCTAAAACCTTGTAGATTGCATTGTAATTTCATTGTCTTATAATTTGAACTCCTTATAAACTGTGTTGCAACTCACTTATAACTCTCTCTTTAGTATATATATATATGTATATATCTATATATGTATGTATGTAGCAAAGAGTAAATGAATACTAGTAGGTTTGTAACTATATTTCTTTATATGAATGTGTGTTTGCACTTGTTTAGCCTTGTGATTGTGTATGATTGATAGACTAGGCTTGGTTAGGCCTAGTGAGACTTATCAGACTTGTTTGGCTTAGGCTTGACCTAGTTTGACCAGTCTAGTTGACTAGAGTTGACCGAGAGTTGACTTTGGTCTAGTTTGACCTAGACAGCATGCAGATGCATAGTAGACTACATTTATCATCCCCTGTATACATCTTGACTTGTGTTGCTCTAACTAGGAGTCAGGTACCTCATCTCGGACAGTACATTTACTTCAGACATTCAGATACCAGGCGAGTACATTCTCTGATTATTTCATATCCTGCTTAGAATTATTTCCTGTATTAAATTACTTTACTTGATACTGTCACGTCGGTCACACGGATTAGTACTATATGGATCCCTTCTTGAGATGTTATCCCTTCAGGGAGCATCGGGTACTACATGTTCTGTGCGTTTCACTTACATGGCGTATCACTATGCTTCTTTGGTTCTTTGATCACTTGTGACATACACTCATATGATCACAGAGTCTTCTTTGAATCCTTATCCCATTTATTGGGTTTCCCAGAATCCCCATTTATGGGACTACTATGTACCACCCTTCGTGTGCTTACCACCCTTTGGGGGCTTACCACCCTTCGGGGGCTTACCACCCTTTGGGGGCTTACCACCCTTCGGGGGCTGTTACATGGAATCATAACATCACCTGGTTGGATCCTTGTGTATTGATTGGGGATACGGGGGAGTATAAATAGCCATGTGAATAATTCCAAAGTAGAATAGCCATGTACGCCTCTTTAGTATAGCCATGTGCAAATCAAGCCGTTCACATGTCGACTTTGTACTCTAAATCACTAGTCACTGGTAGCTCTTTACTTATAGTAGATATTTCTATTACAGTTCTCTCTCTGTTTACATACTGCATTTCCTTCAGTATCTATATCTTACTTTACTGCATGATTATATTTTCTAACCTGCTATGAACTGCTGAGATGTATTATGCTCGCTCCCATCTTGACTGGACCTGTTGAAAATTTTACAGAGGATGATGAGGAACCCTGCACCCCTTACTTTAGAGCTTGCCTAGATGGCACTCGCGACCTGGACCCCTGGGGAGGTTTAGGCAGCTGCTGAGGATGATACCATTGCATAGTTTAGATAGTCTAGATTGTTTCCTTTTCATGTTTAGTTGTTGTCCTTATTTTCAAAGTTGTATATTCTAGAGATGTTGAGACTGGTAGTGGTTAACTTATGTTATTTCATTTCTGTTGTACCTCAGTTGAAGATTTCTTATCTATTTCATCGTGCTACATTCTACCTTAGATTGTGATTGAATTATTCCTCTGTGTTGGCCTCCTGAGAGTATTCATATTATGTTAGTTATAGTTCATGACCTAGAACAGCGTTCTACCGTCGACACTGCAGCGTAGGCTGGGCACTGTTACGTTCTCGTACCCTCACAGTGGGTTCGGGTCGTGACACAGAGACATATGGGAGTCTGTAGAAAAACTGTATGAAGAAGACAGAAACAGGAGCAAGATGTTTATGGTTGAAAAATATCACAAATTGCTCTTTGAGGACGAGAAGTCCATGTTTCCACAGGTAAAGGAATTTCTGAAGCTGCGTCAGATACTGGAAGACGAAGAGATGCCCCTTTCCGACAAGTTTGTCGTTGGAGGGATCGTCTCAAAACTTCCTGCTGGATGGAGTACTTTCTATGCAAGGATGCTCAGAAAAAAGCTAGACATTAGCTTGGGAGATCTACTTCAAGAGATCCATGTTGAGGACGAGATACGTTTCCAACAGAAGATGGACACTCTATCCAAACAGTTGGCTAAGGACAATCTAGTGCAGACGAGAGATCCCAAGGGAAAGAAGGCGGCTTCTCATCACAAGAAGAAGGACTTCACTAATCTAAAAGTGAAGGGTCCTTCATTCAAGCAACAGAAGTCCAAGTCCCATGTGACTTGTTTCAATTATGGCAAGAAAGGCCACTACAAGAGTGAATGCAGATCCAAGCCTAAACAATCAGAGAAAGGTGAGCCTAGTAAGGTTTCATTGGTTTCTAACATTGTTGCTATGATCGTACAGGTCACAACTGTGGGAGTTGACTCTGACTGGTGGATAGACACTGGTGCGACTTTCCATGTCTATTCTGGCAAGGAATGGTTCGTCATGTACCAGCCGATATCTGAGAAGGTTGTCATGGCGAACCAGGCCCAAGCTGAAGTTCTGGGGATCGGGACTGTGGAGCTGAAACTCACTTCTGGGAATACTCTGACGCTTCATGGTGTGAAGCGTGTTTCGATGATTGCCAAGAACCTGATCTCTGGGAGCCTGCTCTGCAATGCATGCTTGAGGATGGACATCAATGCTGGTCAGATGGTGATGTCCAAGAAGGAAACATACTTCGGAAAGGCTTATCAAACCGAAGGAATGTTTAAAATTCAGCTTGTCAACCAGTTTAATGACATTATTGCGGTTGCATTTTCTGATTATTCTCTTGAGTTGTGGCATAATAGGCTAGGACATGTTCACTGTAAAAGAATTAACAAAATGTCCAGTCTAGGACTTATCTCCAAATATGGGGGTAAGGTGGAGAAGTATGAAGTGTGTGCTCAGACGAAGATCACAAGGAAACCCTTTTATCGAGTCAATCGAAGCACAAATCTTCTGGAGTTGGTGCACTCCGATATCTGTGACTTCAAACATTTCTCCACGAAGGTCGGGATGAAGTATTTTATAACCTTTATCGACGACTTCCCAAAATACGCGTTCGTTAACTTGCTCAAGACTAAAGACGAAGCTTTCGAGAAGTTTAGAGAGTTCAGGGCCGAAGCTGAACGGCAGACTGGACAACAACTCAAGAGGCTAAGAAGTGATCGAGACGGAGAGTATCGGTCTCATGAATTCACATTGTTCTGCAAAGAACATAGAATCATAAACGAGACTACTGCTCCGTATTCTCCTTAATCTAACGGAGTAGCAGAGAGGAATAACATAACATTGACAGAAATGATGAACTCAATGCTGCTAACTGTGGGTCTTCCTAAATGCTAATGGGAAGAAGCTGCATTGACGGCCACTTTTATTCTAAATAGAGTGCCGTATGCAACTTCGGACGTAACTACTCATGAACTCTGGTTCAAAGTCAGACCAAACTTGAATGTCATTCGAGTGTAGGGGTGTCTGGCGTATGTGAAGCTCCCAGATCTGAAGATTCAGAAGCTGGGGACAAGGACTATGAAGGCGATCTTCTTGGGGTATGCCGAGAAGAGTGACGCTCGAAGATTTCTTAATATTGAGTCAAATTATATCATCGAATCTCGCGATGCTGAATACTTTGAAGACAAGTTTGCAAAAGACAAAAATATTGTTCTTTCGGACATTCCGAAAAATAATATAGGTGCAAATGAGACTAAAATCTCATATGGGCCAGTAGTCCAAGAAGAAGCTGTTGTTGATGAAACAACTCTTGTACTAGAACTCGCAGAGCCATCAGCAAAGCGAGCAAGGAGACCTAAAGACTTTGAAGATGACTTTGTCACCTATCATGTGAAAGCAGATCCGCTTACCTATGATGAGGCGATGAAGATCAGAGATGCTATCTTCTGAAAGGAGGCAGTGAATGACGAGTTCGACTCTATCACCTCCAATAACACATAGGTGTTGGTAGATCTATCTGAAGGAGAAAAGCCCATCGGATGTAAATGGATCTTCAAGAAGAAGATGAAGGCAGATGGAACTATTGACAAGTTCAAGGCCAGGCTGGTAGCCAAGGGATTTTCTCAGAAACAGGGGATAGACTACTTTGACACGTACGCTCCAGTAGCTCGGATGACCACCATCAGAATATTAATCGCTCTAGCCGCTATACATAAGTTGGTGATACATCAGATGGATGTAAAGACAGTATTACTGAATGGGGAGCTGATCGAAGAGATTTACATACAATAGCCAGATAGATTTGTCGTCAAAGGTCTTGAAGACAAAGTCTGCAAGTTGGTGAAATCATTATATGGTTTGAAGCAAGCTCCCAAGATGTGGCATGAGAAGTTTGACAAACTTATTAGGTCAAACGGTTACAGAGTCAGCGAGACGGACAAATGTGTTTACACAAAGTTTGCTGATGGAAGAGGAGTCATCGTTTGTCTGTACGTAGACGACATGCTAATCCTAGGGACGGATATAGGCTCTGTCATGGAGACAAAGAAGTTCCTCTCAACCAAATTCAGTATGAAGGACTTGGGGGATGCAGATGTCATCTTGGGCGTAAAGATCATCCGGACAGACACTGGAGTAGCACTGTCATAATCTCACTACATTGAGAAGATGCTTACACGCTATGGGTATAAGGATCTTCCAGGGATCGATATGCCATACAGGTGTGATTAGAAGCTGAAGCCAAACTCGAGGGAAAAAGTCAGGCAGCTAGAGTATTCTAGCATTATCGAAAGTTTGATATACGCAACCACTGCCACAAGGCCTGACATAGCTTTCGCCGTGGGAATGCTGAGTCGGTTCACAAGCAACCCAGGGATTGGGCACTGGAAGCTGTGAAGCGGGTGATGAGATATCTCAAGAAGACTCAGACATATGCACTGCACTACAACGGGTATCCGACAGTAGTAGAAGGCTTCAGTGATGCTAGATAGTGTTCAGAGGTAGAAAGCGAGAGATCCACAGGTGGATATGTCTTTTCCTTGGATGGAGCTGTTATATCGTGGAAGTCGAAGAAGCAGACTATACTCTCTCGTTCCTCCATGGAATCTGAATTCTATGTACTTGAAACTGCAGCAGATGAAGCAGAATGGCTTCGGGAGCTCATATATGATCTTCCAGTGGTTGGGGCTCAGATACCGGCGATACCGATATACTGTGACAACCAGACGACTGCGGCGGTAGAATCAAATGACCTCTTTAATGGGAAGAAGAGGATTGTGCGGTTGAATCACAGGGCAGTACACGATCTTATCAAAAGAGGTGTAATTGCAGTGATTGATGTTCGGAGTCAGGAGAACCTAGCAGATCCGTTCACAAAGGGCCTCAAACGCCAGTTGGTCGATGACACAACTTGTAAAATAGGCTTGAAGGCATTTTGATAGTATGTCTTTGTAATCCTACCATAAAGTTTTATGCTATTAGTTCAAAGAGAAATCTACTAGGCATCTAACTTTTGGTTCAAAGGAGGATCACTGACTGGAAAACTATCAGGTAACAGTTGGTACTTGTTCTCTGGAATATGTAAGGGATACGGACCCATAACCACTGTTGTCTACTATATATTTTTTGCAGAAAAAACAGATCCTGTGGAAGGTTAGCTTAAACGCCTTAATGAGTTCTCAGGCAGAGTGAATGCCTGGTGTGCTTTACATGAAGCACGATAGAGCAGCACTACAAGGAGTGAAACTCCATGCTACAGTGGGGTGACTCCACCATGAGGTTCCCAGGTCTGGGGTAATGCCTCGGCTTTGCAAGCCAAGTCATAGCGGCATAGCACCGCAAATAGGCAGGTAGCCTAATGTTGTATGACGTAATTAAATACTTGTACACAACACTATAAAGAGGAGGATGGCCCCATGTTATAGTGGCACGACACCACGATGAGGTGCCCAGGTAGGAGTAAAGCCTCGGCCTTGCAAGCCATGTCGTTGCAGCGTAACACCGCAAGGAAGCCTTAGGCTTCATGCTGAGTAGATTAGCATTACAAAGAGGTTGAGACCTCATGCTACAGTAGTATGACACTACGATGTGGTTCCCAGGTAGGGGTAATGCCTCGGCTTCAGGCCATATCATAGCGGCATAGCACCGTAAGGAAGCGCAAGGCTTCATGCCATGTCTTTTTAATAAAGAACTCACCTATAGTGTATGGAAAGAGATATCAGGCCGACTTTTGAGGGTAAACTTGTAGATGCCTAAAATTATACATTGAAACCAGGCTGGCACAGGGCCTTTAATATGCAACCAGAAGCACACGTAACTACACTTTGTGAGTGGAAAGAATTACAATTGTGGTGCAAAATTCAAGGCGTAGTCCATTATTGTATCACATTGTTATTTAACCCATACGGGAAGATTCAAGTCGTCTTCGATATCTATCCTAATGCAAAATGGACAGTTACTTTGGGGAATGCTCAACCCTAAACACATATATGTGTTGTGATATATGGGAGATTGTTGGTGCTTTCTTTACATGGAGAGAGCTTGCTCTCAACATGCCTTGTAAAAGTTTAGTCCCATATCAGAAATGCACCTTGAGTTATCTCAATATATATACTTGGTTGTGTTATTGAGAGATGCACATGGGGTGGTGACCCTAAGAAGGGAACCAAGTGGGTGATTTTACTAGAAGGTAAGAATAAGGCTCCAAGGATTAAGCATTAATGCTTTTGTCATTCTCTTGGATTAATTCCATTTGGAGCTATGCCCCAAAGGGGCTTAGCGACTCGAACTCAGACTCGGACTCGGGCTCGGGCTCATGGGCTCATGAGGCATAATGTGGCATTTTGTTGGCGCACTTTGTACTTAGCACGTCAGCGGCCATGCGGTCTTATGCGGCATGCAGCTCATATGCGGCCACATGCGGCCTCATGCGGTCTCATGCGGCTCATACGGCTCATACGGCCCATGCGGTCCATGCGGCACATGCGACCATGAGGCCATGCGGCTCATGCGGCCAGGCTGCTACTGCTGCTGCCGCATGAAGGGCTCCGCTGACTGTGCAGGCTACAAGTCAGTTATGGAAAGACTGATTCAATACGATTAATTCAGATCAACTTTTTGTCGGATTTAAATTAATTTTATTGCTATCTTTGTGGGATTTGAATTAATTTCATTGCTATCTTTGTGGGATTTGATTCAATATTTTCATAACTAAAGAGGCGGCTAGGGTTTCCACCCTCTCTCTATATATACTCTCTTCTGGCCTCCTTTGTGCTGTACTACAAATTTTATAAGTTAGAAAAGAGAGAGAGAGGGAGCTGCTGCCGCCATTGCAAGTCCATCCGAGGAGTCAAAACAGAGGTGACTTCGAGCGTTCCACAAGTTCTTCAACTTGCTGGTTCCTGGAAGAAATTCGTGTAGGGCAAATCTTACTTTGAGCAACGGTGTTTTGACACCCCAGCAAGTTTTCTTCATCTCATCTTTCTCTAGATTATTGTAACTCGTTCTATCCCAATTGCAACACGTTTGCAAGGAAGAACGAGAGATCTTCTTTTCTCTATTTCCCTCCTTCATATTGTAATCTGGCTATTTGTTTTTTTTGTATCATCGTAGATCTTGAGTTTGATTACTGCAAAGTTTTGTATGACTCTCAGATCACGATTGCATCAGTTTTTCATCTTTGGTCAAGCCCCGGGACTAACAAAATCCGAAGACACTAGTGTTTTTATACAAGTGGTTGCAAGTACTACTAAAAGTATAAAGCATGCCAACTTATTACTGTAGTAATCCATAGTTAAATAATAGATGTATCTAAGTTTTTCGGAGTTAAAATATGAAACTAAAAGTATTTCAAATGTATTTCAGTTGATTCCTGACATACAAATCCTTGTGAAATGTTGAGTCCTGCAATTACACCCCGTGGCTCGAGTAATATCACATACGTCAATAAATCTCTTAAATACTATTAATCTAAGATTCATCCTTATCATCTTTCTGCCAGCTATACTGCGAGTAAGATAGATGTCGGTTCTGACAAATCACCAGAACAACGTGCTTTACTTGTGGAATCTATAAGGGAGTGAGGTATATGTTAGTTCTAACATTAATCTTCTCTTTATTGTTGCAGATGACATAAATTCCCACGTTGACAATTTCTACGCAGCAACTGCACAAGCAAAAACTCAGCTTATGAAGGTAGAGAAAACACAAATGTTAGTTTCTTCTCTTGCTGGCTCTCTATCTTATTTGATTTTTATGTCTATCTTTTATTTTGCTCATCGTGATCATAGTCCTCGCAGCCTGATACTCGAATTTTTTAGCGTCATGATAATTTTTTTTTAATATTATCTTAATATTGGTGTTTTTATCTTTAGATTAGTGTAAAATAGTCCAACATCAACTACACCACCAAGTGGGTAACTCAATATAATGCTTTGTATGTGTTGAGGTCTGCACATGGCCTATGGTAGGGCACATGTGGCTTGCTCGTGGGGGTGTTTTTCTAGAAAAAAAAAGATTAACTCCAACAAGGAAGTATGTTGCTTTTTGTTGTTTGGACTCGAACTCGGATATGGGCTCAAGGATGTTTCGTGCATGCACGGGCGCGTATGGGTGGTAAGCGTGGACTGGTATATGACTACGTTGATTGCGGGATGATCTAAAATACTAAACTCTATTTTTGAGTATTGGTATTTAGTCCCACATCGAATAGGAGAAGAAGTGAAGTCTCACTCCACTCTACATATAGAGACCCCTGGCCTCCTTTGTAAGATGCACCAAATGAAAAAGAAAAGGGTGTCCGTTAGAGTTACAAAAAGTTGATTATGAGTATTCCAGAAGTTCTTTAAGAACTTGCTAGTTCTTGGGAGCAGATCGCGGTGGGTGAATCTTGCATTGAGCAATAGTAATTTTTACTACCTCATCAAGAATAATAATTTTATTATTATTTTTTTCTTCTATTTGTAATATGTTTTGTCCCAATTGTAACACTTTTGCAAGGAAGAACACTCTCTTTCTATCAGTTTGTATTTGAGAGAGGAAGTTGTAATCTGAATGGATAGTAGTATTCTGTAGCCTATGCAGTTAATAACCAATTTAAATCGGATTTATAATCATTTTATATCGGTATCGGTCTTCAACCGATATTTTTTTGAAAAAAATCAGAAAATAATCGGTCCTGATTAAATTGACCGATACGACCGATAGTTTCTGAGATATCAGTTTGAGATATAACCGATATCTCATGGTTCATTGTTTATATGTTAGGTTACCCATCTCAAAAGAGGGAGAGAGAAAAAAAAAGGGACGGCTGCTGCTGCTGCTGCTTCAAACCTGCGGGTGCTGCTGCTGCTTCAAACCGATAAGTTCTTCTTCTTCTTCTTCTTCTTCTTCTTTTCTTCAGTTTTTTTAAACTTGCTGCTGCTGTTTTTTTCTGCTTCTTCTTCTTTGATGGATGGCTGCTTTTTTTTGGCTTCTTCTCATTCTTCTTCTTCTTCGGATCTTCTTTCTTCTTCTTCTTCTTCTTCTTCTTCTTCTTCTTCTTCTTCTTCAGTTTTGTCAAACTACTGCTGCTGTTTTTTTTTTCTTTTTTTTGCTTCTTTTTCTTCACTGCTTCTTCTTCGATGGATTTTTCTTCCTCTTCTTCTTCTTCTTTTTCGATTGCTGGTTTTTTTTTGTTCTCCTTCTTCTTCTTCTTCTTTAATGCTTCTTCTTCTTCTTCTGTTCTTCTGGGTTTTTTGTTGTTGTTGTTCTTCTTCTTCTTTACTGCCCCTCCTTCTTCTGTTATTATGAATTGGGCTCTTATTGCATATTTTATGATAGCTAGCTATTAATGTGTTGTTTATATATATAAATTGTTAAAAATATAAACCGATATTTACCGTTATAAAACAGATATATCACCGATATATCAATAACACTACTTGACCGTTGTCATAAAAAAACCGTTATTAACTACATAGTCTGTAGCTTTTTAGGTGCTTATGGAGAGCAAACACGTTTACAAGAATCTCAGAAGTCCTAAAACTTAGTTCAGATGCTTTTGGAGAGCAAACTCATTTGCAGGAATCTTCGAAGTCCTAAAACTCAGTTTAGGTACTTTTGGAGAGCAAACTCATTTACAGGAATCTCTGAAGTCCTAAAACTCGCTTAAGTAAATTAGAAGAGCAAATTAATTTACAAGAGGTCTCCAAAATCTTACATAATTAGAACAGAAAGCAAATTTATTTGCAAGAGGTATCTGCTTTTGATCGTTGCTAAATCAGAATTGAGAGCAAATTTAGTTGCAAGATATCTAAATATTCTGATCGTTCCTCCATCTAGATCTGTTTCAGGAACAACAATATCAAAGCAAGATCCGGATCAGATGAAGAACTGTCGTACAAGTTTAACAAACTTGAGAAGATTGACGGATATCACTTCCAACATTTGAATAAGGAAAAGTTTTTTGTCAAATGGTTGGATGAGTGCTGGGCCTAACTATCTAAGGAGGAGGATGCACATTACATGAAAGATCAGAACTATCGATATTGTATGGAGATTACAACTTGTGCTAGAGCGAACTAGAAGTCCCTCAAGGAACATCTCAAGACAAATAAGAAGAAGACCAAGGTATTTGTGCGCATGGCTCAATCATGCACATAAGATCTGTTCAGATTACACGTCTGTATGCACATGTGTCTATTCATATGATGCACATAGGTTTTATCCAGATCATGTGTATGTGTGCGTATAGATTCTGCTCGGCATGAAGCATGGGTTTTGCTCCAACTATGATCATGGCAGTGCATGACGATCTTGACGCATGACTGCATATGCATATGGTTGAGTTTGTACATGACTGCATATGCACTATCTGTATATGCACGTAGGGTGCTGCATATCTTAGCGCATGGGTCTACTCGGATAAGGTGCATAGGTGTCACGACCCGCACCCTAGAGTAAGGGCACGAGACGTGGGTACGTCCAGCCTACGCCGCAGTGTCGACAGTAGAACGCTGTCCTAGGTCACAACATCTAATAATATAAAACTAAACAGTTTATACTCCCCGAATGGGGGTGACATAGCAGCAAATAAACTCAATCACAACTAAGGAAGAAGAAAGCATGATATGATGTATAACTCAAGAAAACACAGGTGATCAGAAAATCTAAGATAATATCTCAGCAAAATCCAGAATACAAGGTCTCAGCTACTGATAATGAAAGAATATATACAACTCAGATCTCAGAGACAGAAATATAAAGTCTAACTAACTAGTCTCAAGACAACATAAGTAAGATAAAGCCTAACTAAGCTAGTCTAGACAATGGGGGTAATGTCCTCAGCTAGAGCTGGATCCTCCTGAGAGTCCAGCTCACAAGTGTCATCTAGGGCTGCCCCGTAGAAGGTATCCATACAGGCCTCCTCCTCGTCCTCTGTAATATTTTCAACAGGTCCAGTCAGGACAGGAGCGAGCATAATACATCTCAACAGTTCATAGCAGGTTAGAAAATATAATCATGCAGTAAAGTAAGATACAGGTACTGAAGGAAATACAGTATGTAAACAGAGAGAGAACTGTAATAGAAATATCTACTATAAATAGAGACTAACAGTGGCTAGTGAGTCAGAGTACAATATAGACATGTAAATGGCATAAAAGATTCTGATGCTACACTATGGAAAGATTCTGATGCTACACTACTTGGATAATATTCACATGTCTACTTCTACTCTTCCGTACCCCCAATCAATACACAAGGATCCAGCCAGGTTATGTTATGATTCCATGCAATGGCCCACAAGGGGTGATACAAGGATGCCCATAAATGGGTAATTCTGGGAATGCCCATAAATGGAAGATTCAAGGAGACTCTGTGATCATGAGAGTACATGACACAAGTGATCAATGAACCATGAAGCATAGTGATACTCAATGTAAGTGAAACGCACAGAACATGTAGTATCCGATGCTCCTAAAGGATAACATCTCAAGAAGAAATCCATATGGTTCCAATCCGTGTGACCAACGTGACAGTATCAAGTAAAGTAATTTAAAGTAGGAAAATAATTCTAAGTAGGATATGAAATGATCAGAGAATGTACTCGCCTGGTATCTGAGTGTCCGAATAAAATATACTGTCCGAGGAGAGGTGTCTGGCTCCTAATCAGAATAGCACAAGTCACAACAAGTCTAAAATGATAAAAAGATGCAATTCAATGCATTCTAAATGAATCTAGGTCAATCTAGGCCAAAGTCAACTCTTGGTCAAGTCTGGTCAACCCTAGAAGTCAAACTAAGTCAACTATGGTCAAACTAGGTCTAACAAGTCATTCTAGGTCTAAACAAGTCATTCTAGGTCTAAACAAGTCTACACTAGTTAACACACACCATTACAAGGCTATACAAGCCTAAATCAAGCCAACACACATATTCATTATAATATCAACAAGTCATTGTAACCTCACCATGAATACATACTCAACTTGGCATTGTATTCATTAATATGCATATAGAAAATCCTATTCATCAACATTTATTATACCTATATATACAAGCATGTGCATATGTATGCATTATACATACATATGGCTTAAATACATATATATACATATGCATTATATATAGCTATACATTACATATAGGTATACACATATTACATATATTCTTGCATATGTATATAGAGAGGGGGCAATGTAATGTGTGTGTGTTGGGAAGGGTGTGAAGAGAATGTGAGAGTGCAATGTGTGTGTTAGAGTGTAGTAGTAAGTGTGATATAGTCAGGTGTGCTAGAGTATGGCAAAGTGTGTTAGGGAATGAGTGTAACAGTGAGGGTTACACATGAAAACAGTGAACATGTGTACATGTGTGTGTGTAGGTGAGTGATGAAAACAGTTTTAGAATGTGTGTGTGTGAGCAATGAGGGAAAACATGTGGGTGAGTGAGATAGCACAGTTCAGTTTAGCAAATCAGTGTGTAATAGAAATAGACAGTGAATGTAAGGAAAGGAAACCATTTCATTCACTAACAACAGTTTCAGTTTTAGAAAAATAGGAAGGAAAGAAAATCAGTACATGAACATTTCAGTTCAGCTGTTTAAACAGTTTTCAGTCCCAAACAGTACACAACTTCTAAGTCCCATTTTGAAGTCAATACACAACCAAATCAACCAAAAATCAAACCATAGTTAGATTATAAGTAGGAGAACTATTTTAGGGACTTAAACCATGCTAACAACAGTATTAATTAGGTAAAATCAATTGCCAAATGTCAAATTTAGAAACTGGAAATAACTGAAACATACTAGGTATCAGTAAAAATGGAAAAATAGGAATTAATGGTTTAAAACATCCTAAAATGTAAATAAATGGTTGGTAACACATCCAAGATATGTGCACGTGTCTTTGGGTCCAATTCGTGTCCACCACACACGACACAGACGTGTCCAAATGAAGTAAAACTCAAAATAAGACACTGGACACTGCACAATAGTGCAGTCTCGTGCACAAGTGCACGCGTGTCGTGCACCCGACACAGTGCAAACTAACCCTTGTGCTCGTGCACAGGGATTCGCCTAGTGTAGGTCTTCGTGTCCATCACCCTGATTCGTGTCGACGTGCCGCCATGTCGTGTCAAAACATGCGTATCTGAACCAATAAACTACATGAACTGTGTCAGTGTAAACCCAGTACGATGATGATTGCTCCCTCGACACGCCACGTGGTCATCTAAAACTTGACACGTGGCGTGTCAGACACCGTTCCATGGTGTGTGTCGAGTTTCGTGTCCGCTAGATGCGTATTGTGTCCGATACAGCCCCCGAGTAGCAGGGGAGCTGTACGGTACAGAAAAACGTGGGTATCATGTCCTATTGTGTGTCCGACACACACAGAAACATGCTCAGTCAATTGGAAACCTATAAACAAGACCTAGATCTAATTTTTCATTCAAACATAATTTGAAAATCCAATCGAAATGCCCGTTGGGGCATTTCATCAAACACCAATATGCACAGTCGGATACGTGTCCAATACGGACACGAAATAGGTCCACCTGGACACGAAATCAATTTCTATGGCTAGGGGACACCTAGGGCTAGGTCTACTTGTAAAGAAATCCAGTAATTAATGGAGTTTATATAGATTTACCTATTGGTGTCCAAATACAAGAAAACTTCAAATGGGGGGGTTCTCCTTGCTAGCAAACTTCTTCAAATTGCTTACAAACTGAGATTGAACACCACAAACAGCAAGTATACTAAAATTAAGATCTAATGCAATTGATTTGAGAGAAAAGGAGATAAAATGGAATTTCTAGGGATTTATGAAGATGGAGACTCACCTCTTTCTAAAACTTGAGAAATTCTAAGGATGCTAGCCCTAATTTCTAGGAGACTATTTATAGGGTGGGAATCCCTAGGCTAAGTGTGTGGCCGGCCACTAGTAGATTAGGGTTAGGTTAGGTCACATGGTATTGGGCTTTGGGCCTCTATGTGTTTAAATCACTAATCATGACTTGTGAAGTCACAAGTCATTAATCAATTCTCTATTCTAAATCCTATTTCCAAATTGATTCTATTAACTAGAATATGGTTAACTTAATTTAACCTAGGGTTTCATAATCTAACCAAGTCACTAAAACTAGGTTTAGGTTCTAGGCTAGTCTACCAAGTCAAAGCTAGTCAAAGTCAATCTAGTCAACCATCATTCAAATAATTCTAAAATAAATCCTAAAAATTCCCATAAATTCAAATAAATTATAATAAATTTAAATAACCTCGAAAATGATAAAAATACCCTCAAGCTAGAAATGTGGTAGTAATAAATCTACCCTCCTTAAAAGAATTTCGTCCTCGAAATTGAAAGACGAAACGCAACTGATGAGAAGGATAGAAAGTACACCTCACGGTCCAAAAATATATGGGTATTGCACGCGCATCTCATCCTCCCGCTCCCAGGTAGACTCTTCTGGAGAGTGATGCCTCCATGCGATGCGTACCAAGGGTATCACCTGGTTCCTCAGAACCTTCTTCCGTCGATCCAGTATCTCCACTGGCTGCTCTGGATAACTGAGAGAAGGCCCAACCTCAATCTCCGAATGATCGAGCACATGGCTAGGATCAGCCACGTACCATCTTAACTGTGATACATGGAATACGTTGTGGACCCCCACCAGTACAGGGGGCAAGTCTAGCCTGTATGCCACGTCACTGACTCTCCCACTGATAACGAAAGGGCCGATGAAGTGCGGGCTAAGCTTCACACCTCCACCAAAACGTATCATACCACGAGTCGGAGATATCCTCAAGAAAATCGGCCTCCAACCTAATCACAAGCAAGGTCTCAATTAATTATGATAAACAAACATGATCAAAATCATAAACAAACAAACCTAAATCTAATCCTACTCTAATCTGTACCTCAAACTCCAACGGCCTCCGGTGGCTATCGGCCCAGTGCCGATGTCTGTCCTGCACCATGCGAAGTCTGTCCCTGATGAGCTTCACCTTCTCGGCTGTGTCAACAACCATCTCTGGTCCCAGTAAAGCTCGCTCACCAACATTATCCCAAGATAAGGGTGTACGACACCTATGCCCGTACAGATCCTCGAAAGGTGACATCTCAATTCTGGCCTGGAAACTGTTGTTGTAAGCAAACTCCACCAAATGTAGATGATCCTCCCAGGAACCTTCAAAGTCCAGGACGCATGTCCGCAGCATATCCTCTAGTGTCTGAATAGTCCTCTCTGACTGTCCGTCCGTCTGGGGGTGGTATGCAGTACTAAACTTGAGCTGAGCGCCCAAGCTGGTCTGCAGACTCCTCCAGAAATGGGTAGTAAAGCGACTATCCCGATCTGAGACGATGCTGACCGGAATCCCATGAATCCTGACTATCTGCCACATATACATCTCTGCAAGCCTCTCTGTTGACGTACCCACCTTGAATGGCAAGAAGTGGACCGATTTGGTCAACCTGTCAATGATGACCCAAATTGCGTCTTTCCTTCCTAGTGTACACGGTAGTCCAGATACGAAATCTATAGTGATATGCTCCCATTTCCACTCGAAAATGGGCAGCGGCTGCAACAATCCACCGTGCCTCTGCCTCTCTGCCTTGAATTGCTGATAGACCAAGCACCTAGCTACGAAGCGAGCTACCTCCCGCTTCATCCCGGACTACCAAACATGCTCCCTCAGATCTCGGTACATCTTGTTGGCACTAGGGTGTATAGAGTACTGAGATCTGTGGGCCTCCTGCAAAACCTGATCCCTGAGATCTCCGTTGGGCACACATAATTAGGAACCATGCCTCAAGGCACCATCCTCTGAAAGAGAGAACTCGCCATCCAGCAATCCTGTTCGAACCTGCTCTCGGAGACACCGCAGAGCAACGTCCTCAAACTATGCCGACTTGATCCTCTCTACCAAGTCTGACTGAATCTGCATGCCCCACATCTGCATCTGCACTCTGGACACGATCACCTCAATCCCTAGGCTCTCCAAATCAGCAAGCAAGTGACGGTCCATGGTCAACCACATGGCTGTCGGATACCTACTCAAGGCATCGACAACCACGTTGGCCTTCCCTAGGTGATACTGAAGTGATATGTCAAAGTCCTTCATCAACTCTAGCCATCTGCGCTGCCTCATGTTCAGCTCCTTCTGAGTGAACACATACTTTAAGCTCTTGTGATCTATGAAGATCTCCACCCTCTCTCTATACAGATAATGCTTCCACAACTTCAGAGCAAATATTACCGCTGCCAGCTCCAGGTCGTGGGTAGGGTAGTTCTTCTCATGGGGACGCAATTGCCTGGAAGCGTAGGCAATCACCTTTCCATGCTGCTGTTAGACACAACCCAGCCCCTTCCCTGAAGCATCACAATAAATAGTGAATCCCCCTGATCCTGAAGGCAATGTCAGAATCAGAGCTGTCGTAAGCTGTTTCTTTAACTCATCAAAAGCTGCCTGACACTCCTCTGACCAAACGAACTCAGCATTCTTCCGGGTCAACCAAGTCAACGGCTCTACAACCCGGAAGAAATCCTGCACAAATCTCCGATAATATCCTGCCAGCCCCAGGAAACTCCTGATCTCTGCAAATGAAGTCGGCGCTGCCCATGCCTCACCTGCTACGATCTTCTTGGGGTTAACTGAGATACCATCTCCAGTCACCATATGCCCCAAAAAGTCCACCCGGTCCAAGAAGAACTCACACTTGGAGAGCTTCCCATAAAACTGCTCCTTCCTGAGAATCTCCAGCACTATCCTCAAATGCTCTTAATGCTCCTCCTCAGTCTTGGAATATATCAAGATGTCATCAATGAAAACCACCACAAACTGATCCAGGTACTGGTGGAACACCTTGTTCATTAGGTTCATAAACACTGCTGGTGCATTGGTTAGCCCAAACGGCATAACCAAAAACTCAAACTGTCCGTACCGCGTCCTGAAAGCGGTATTGGGAATATCCTCCCCCTTCACCTTCACCGGGTGATATCCCGACCTCAGATCAATCTTGGAAAATACCCGAGCTCCGCTCAACTGGTCAAAAAGATCGTCGATCCGCGGCAGTGGGTATCTGTTCTTGATCGTGAGGTTGTTGAGTGCCCTATAGTCAATACACATCTGTACTGACCCATCTTTCTTTGGCACAAACAACACTGGTGCACCCCATAGCGACGAATTCGAACGGATGAAGCCCTTGTCCTGCAGCTCATCCACCTGCTTCTTCAGCTCTACCAACTCACTATTGTTCACCCGATAGACATGCTGAAAGATGGGTTCCGCTCCTGGAACCAAGTCTATCGAGAACTCCATGTCTCTGTCTGGTGGCAATCCAGGCAACTCCTCTGGGAAAACATCCATATACTCTGCTATCAAGGGGTGTGGAATCGTCTGCTCCTCAACCGAGACTCCGCAAAAGACTCTACTGCTCTGCTTCGCCTGATGCCTGGAGTACTCGAATTCTGGCTCCCCCGGCGCTTTGAAGAGAACTCTACCCATTCTACAATCAATGCTGGCATGGTACCTGCTCAACCAATCCATACCGAGTACTATATCGTAGTTCGGCAATGGCATTACGAGCAGGCTCACCTCCAACTCACGGCCTCCCAAAACAACACTCCGACCCTTAAAAATATCACTCACGAGGATAATGCCACTCCCGGTCGTGATCTTGTAAGTCCTAGGCAACGATTCAGCTATGATACCGTGTCTAATCACAAAAGATACTGATATAAAACTATACGAAGTATGGGAATCGAATAATGCAAAAGCTGGACTGGAGTCGAGAAGAACCGAACCTGTGATCAGCTCTCCTATCGCCTCTACATCTTCGGCCGCCCTGGCGAAAGCTCGCCCCTGCTGGCCTCCCCTGGCCTGCTGCTGGGGCTAGACGAACCTCTGCTGCTGTGTCGGCAGGGCTGGTCCCCTCTGCTGGCCTGCTGGAGCTCTGGCTGCTGCTCCCTGAGCTGCTCGTCCCATGCGGCACTCCCTCATCTGGTGGTCTGCTGAGCCACACACTAGGCACTGGCCCAGCCTCTTTCGGCACTCATTGAAGACATGCCCGTGCTTCTTGCAGTAAGCACAAGTAATACCTTGTCTTTAGCCCAGCAGGTGCTGCCTCGGCTGCTGCTGGTGAACTGGCCTCTGCTGGATCGGCTGCGGATGGAACTGCCTCAGCTGCTGGTGCTGAAAATGGGGCTTTTTGGCCTGGCCTCCGCTGCTGCTGCCTCCAACTGGGTCTCGCCCCCTCTTGAGCCTAAGCTTAAGATCATCCTCAGCCAATAAGGCTTCCGTCAAGAACTTCTCGAAAGTGGCATCCCTGTTGTCCTTGGTCAAGGACTTGACCTCCTTGACCAGACCCTTCCGGAACCTCTGGGCCTTCGCCGTCTCGCTCAAGCCCTCTACAAATCTGCCGAGGCGGCCAAACTCCCCAACGTACTCCTCCACTGACAGGCTCCCCTGAACTAGGCTCTCGAACTGCAACTCCAAGGCTCTGAGCGCTGAATCTGGAAAGAACTTTTTCTTGAAGAAGTCCTTGAACTCCTCACATCTCTATCCAGCTACCCCCATCCTGGGGTCTGACTGATACCAGGTGCGAGCAAGATCTCGCATCCGGCTAGCTGCTGCCTCAATCTAGAGATCTGCCGGTATTCGGGCCAGGTAGAAGATCTCCTCTATATGCTCGATCCACTCATCGGCATATAGGATCCCCTCTGTCCCCAGGAAGTCTCTGGGGCTCATCTTCTGGAACTGCTCTATCCCCCGTGTCCTCGGCTGCTGAACTACTGGTCGAGCTGCGAATGTCGTAAGGGCCAACTCCATGCCCCTGTCCTATCGGACTTGCTGTCGGTCCATGAACTGCTGGAAGTATGCGAACATCTGTGACGCATCCAGGTATCCTGTAGGCGGCGGCTGCTGGAAAGGTATCTCTGCGATGACTGGGTCCTGCCTCCGAACCGGTGGAGGCATACCCCCAGCTGCTGCTGCTGCTGGAGTCTCAATACGAACAGAGGTAGCTGGAGCTGCAGTCTCCTGGCCCTGCTGTACTGGCTGAGAGATAGCAGTCCCCTCTATAGCATCCCCATGAATGGACGTTGCGACCGAGTCTCTACCATCCTGAAAACGGACCAACAAGAGTATCAATTTCTGAGAAAGAAGCGATATAACAAAGGCGGACAATAAAATTTTAAAAGAATCAGCTGACAATAAGGATTTAGATGGCAATAAAAGAGTTTTTCCTAATATGATTGAGTACCTTGAAAACTAATATCCTATATCATACTGCAGTACCTTGAAAACTAATGTCCTATATCATACTATAGGCTGTAGTGATACTCTGGTTCGAATACCACAACACTTCTAGTCTAGACCTGCATGGGCCACCACTAAAAACGTGTCACGACCCGCACCCTAGAGTAAGGGCACGAGACGTGGGTACGTCCAGCCTACGCCACAGTGTCGACGGTAGAACGCTGTCCTAGGTCACAACATCTAACAATATAAAACTAAATAGTTTATACTCCCCGAATGGGGGTGACATAGCAGTAAACAAACTCAATCACAACTAAGGAAGAAGAAAGCACGATATGATGTATAACTCAAGGAAATACAGGTGATCAGAAAGTCTAAGATAACATCTCAGCAAAATCCAGAATACAAGGTCTCAGCTACTGATAATGAAATAATATATACAACTCAGATCTCAGAGACAGAAATATAAAGTCTAACTAACTAGTCTCAAGACAACATAAGTAAGATAAAGCCTAACTAAGCTAGTCTAGGCAATAGGGGTAATGTCCTCAGCTAGAGCTGGGTCCTCCTGAGAGTCCAGCTCACAAGTGTCGTCTAGGGCTGCCCCGTAGAAGGTATCCACACAGGCCTCCTCCTCGTCCTCTGTAATATTTTTAACAGGTCCAGTCAGGACATGAGCGAGCACAATACACCTCAACAGTTCATAGCAGGTTAGAAAATATAATCATACAGTAGAGTAAGATACAGGTACTGAAGAAAATACAGTATGTAAACAGAGAGAGAACTGTAATAGAAATATCTACTATAAATAAAGACTAATAGTGGCTAGTGAGTCAGAGTACAATATAGACATGTAAATGGCATAGGAGATTCTGATGCTACACTATGAAAAGATTCTGATGCTACACTACTTGGATAATATTTACATGTCTACTTCTACTCCCCCGTACCCCCAATCAATACACAAGGATCCAGCCAGGTTATGTTATGATTCCATGCAATGGCCCACAAGGGGTGATACATGGAGGTCCATAAATGGGTGATTCTGGGAATGCCCATAAATGGAAGATTCAAGGAGACTCTGTGATCATGAGAGTACATGTCCCAAGTGATCAATGAACCATGAAGCATAGTGATATTCAATGTAAGTGAAATGCACAGAACATGTAGTATCCGATGCTCCAAAAGGATAACATCTCAAGAAAGGATCCATATAGTACCAATCCGTGTGACCAAAGTGACAGTATCAAGTAAAGTAATTTAAAGCAGGAAAATAATTCTAAGCAGGATATGAAATGATCAGAGAATGTACTCGCCTGGTATCTGAGTATTCGGATGAAATATACTGTCCGAGGAGAGGTGTCTGGCTCCTAATCAGAACAGCATAAGTCACAACAAGTCTAAAATGATAACAAGATGCAATTTAATGCATTCTAAATGAATCTAGGTCAATCTAGGCCAAAGTCAACTCTTAGTCAACTCTGGTCAACCCTAGAAGTCAAATTAAGTCAACTATGGTCAAACTAGGTCTAACAAGTCATTCTAGGTCTAAACAAGTCATTCTAGGTCTAAACAAGTCTACACTAGTGAACACACACCATTACAAGGCTATGCAAGCCTAAATCAAGCCAACACACATATTCATTATAATGTCAACAAGTCATTCTAACCTCACCATGAATACATACTCAACTTGGCATTGTATTCATTAATATGCATGTAGGAAATCCTATTCATCAACATTCATTATACCTATATATACAAGCATGTGCATATGTATGCATTATACATACATATGGCTTAAATACATATATATACATATGTATTATATATAGCTATACAGTACATATAGGTATACACATATTACATATATTCTTGCATATGTATATAGAGAGGGGGCAATATAATGTGTGTGTGTGTGTTGGGAAGGGTGTTAAGAGAATGTGAGAGTGCAATGTGTGTGTTAGAGTGTAGTAGTGAGTGTGATATAGTCAGGTGTGCTAGAGTTTGGCAAAGTGTGTTAGGGAATGAGGGTAACAGTGAGGGTTACACAGGAAAACAGTGAACATGTGTACATGTGTGTGTGTAGGTGAGTGATGAAAACAATTTTAGAATGTGTGTGTGTGCAATGAGGGAAAACACGTGGGTGAGTGAGATAGCACAGTTCAGTTTAGCAAATCAGTGTGTAATAGGAATAGACAGTGAGTGTAAGGAAAGGAAACCATTTCATTCACTAACAACAGTTTCATTTTTAGAAAAATAGGAAGGAAAGGAAATCAGTACATGAACATTTCAGTTCAGCTATTTAAACAGTTTTCAGTCCCATAACAGTACACAACTTCTAAGTCCCATTTTGAAGTCAATACACAACCAAATCAACCAAAAATCAAACCATAGTTAGATTATAAGTAGGAGAACTATTTTTGGGACTTAAACCATGCTAACAACAGTATTAATTAGGTAAAATAGATTGCCAAAAGTCAAATTTAGAAACTGAAATATACTAGGTATCAGTAAAAATGGGAAAATGGGAATTAATGGTTTAAAACATCCTAAAATGTAAATCAATGGTTGGTAACGCATCCTAGATATGTGCACGTATCTTAGGATCCAATTCATATCCACCACATACGACACAGACGTGTCCAAATGAAGTAAAACTCAAAACAAGACTCTGGACACTGCACAGCAGTGCAGTCTCGTGCACAAGTGCACGCGTGTCATGCACCCGACACAGTGCAAACCAACCCTCGTGCTCGTGCATAGGGATACACCTAGTGTAGGTCTTCGGGTCCATCATCCTGATTCGTGTCGATGTGCCGCCGTGTCGTGTCAAAATACGCGTATCCGAACCAATAAACTACGTGAACTGTGTCAGTGTAAACCCAGTACAATGATGATTGCTCCCTCGACACGCCACGTGGTCATCTAAAACTTGACACGTGGTGTGTCAGACACTGCCCCATGGTGTGTGTCGAGTTTCGTGTCCTCTAGATGCATATTGTGTCCGATACAGCCCCCGAGTAGCAGGGGAGCTGTACGGTACAAAAAAATGTAGGTATCGTGTCCTATTGCGTGTCCGACACACACAGAAACATGCTCAGTCAATTGAAAACCTATAAACAAGACCTAGATCTAATTTTCCATTCAAACATAATTTGAAAATCCAATCGAAATGCCCTTTGGGACATTTCATCAAACACGTATATGCACAGTCGGATACGTGTCCAATACGGACACGAAATGGGTCCACCTGGACACGAAATCAATTCCTATGGCTAGGGGATACGTAGGGCTAGGTCTACATGCAAAAAAATCTAGAACTTAATAGAGTTTATATAGATTTACCTATTGGTATCCAAATGCAAGAAAACTTCAAATGGGGGGTTCTCCTTGCTAGAAAACATCTTCAAATTGCTCACAAACTGAGATTGAATACCACAAACAGCAAGTATACTAAAATTAGGATCTAATGCTGTCACGAACCGCACCCTAGAGTTTGGGCACGAGAAGTGGGTACGTCCAGCCTACGCTGCAGTGTCGGCGGTACAACGCTGTCCTAGGTCTCATGCATCTAACAGTATAAGGTTAAACAGTTTATACTCCCCGAATGGGGGTGACATAGCAGATACAGACTCAATCACATCTAAGGTAGAGCATGATAAGGATAGATAAAATATGAAATCCAGAAGAGGTACAACAGAGAGAAATCTAAGTGTCTAAGATACACAAATCCAGAAATACATCTCAAATCTCCAAACTCAGATACAGTAATCAATAAAGTAAATACAACTCCAGACAATTTAAAATAAACTATAAGCAAAACCCTAGCTATCTATACAACCTCTACTGTGTCTCCTCTAGGCTAGCAGGCAACCTCCAAGCTATTTGTAAAATTTATCAACAGGTCCAGTCAGGATGGGAACGAGCACATATCTCTAAAACAGTTCATAGCAGGTTAGGAGTATAAATCATGCAATAGAGTAAAATACAGGAAGTACTGAATAGGAAGTACGAGTAAACAGGAGATATTTTATAACTGAAAGTAAATACATGATAGTAGAGACTGTAAGTGGCTACGTGATTTAGAGCACAATGGTTATGTAAATGGCTTGGGGGCACATGAATACAAATATGGAGGCACATGAATACAGCTACTGGGGATAGTGATCACATAACCAATTCTACTCACCCTGCCCCAATCAATACACAAGGATCCGTTCAAGTTATGTCATAAGCACATGAATACAGCTATGATACGTGAACTCATGTAATGAGTAGTACATGAGGTACATGATAAGCACATGAAAGCACATGAAAGCACATGAAGCACATGAGAATATGTAAAAACATGAACTAGTACGAGTACAAGGAGTACCTGATGCACATGATAAAGTACATGAACATGAAATACCCGATACACCCGTAGAGGGATAACATCTCAGGAAAGGATCCATATAGTACTAATTCATGAAGATACGTGTCAGCATCAAGTAGAGTAATCTAGAGCAAGAATATAATCCAGATAAGTATGAAAAGATCAGAGAATGTACTCGCCTGATATCTGAATGTCCAAGGTAAAGATAATGTCCAAGGAGAGGTATCTGGCTCCTAATTAGAACAGCATAAGTCACAACATGTCCAGAAGGGTAATATAAAGCACTACAATGCATTCTATATGAATCTAGGTCAAACTAGGCCAAAGTCAATCCTTGGTCAACTCTGGTCAACTGCACTAGTCAAACTAGATCATGTCCTAACCCAGCAAGTCTTACTAGGCCTAACCAAGACTATCCTAGCAAGCACACATCAATACAAGGCTATACAAGCCAACATACACCCAACTCTATATAGCATGCAATTAATCAATACTCAAATAGGCAAGAATTCACATTGGATATATACTAGGTAATCTATTACTTAAGCTATATATGTCTACACATATATACACATGCATATATTGGTATTCAACATTAGGTCTATAATCATGGCATTTCAAATGGTTATATAAACTTATATATTACAACACAATATGCTAACATATATATAATATACATACATAGCTAAGTTAACTATATTCATAAATACTTATTTTAGAGGCTATGTGTGTGTATGTGAACATGGCAAAGGGGAAAGTAAGGGTTAAATGGGCATACATGGTGTATACATATCAAAGAGTGTCAAAGTGTAAGTGAACAAAGTGTCAAGTGTGATAGTATCAACATAGTGTAAGGGGGTACATGAGGTAATATAGGATTTGTGTTAACATAGAATATTACATCTCATTAACTTGTATATTACATATATTACATCTATTATTACATTACATTCATGCTTGCATTTATTCATCATTCATTTATTCTCTTGCACTACTATATGCACCATACATTACATACAATAGAACCTACATATTCATTACAAGCCATACTTATACTTGCTTATATTAGATAGGATACTTACACCTCATACATCATTTATTTAACCATTTACTCATGCTTGCATTCTCTATTTAATTACATAATGTATATACATTAACATGGGTTAAAATCAAATAGAACATTATATTACACACAAGGGTGCACAAAATACATATGCCGAATAGTAACTCCTACTAATAATCAATACTGTACCATCTCAGCATGAATTAAAATCTAGGATTAAAGTATGTTATAGATCTATGTGTTAGCTTTTCGAAACTTCAAACGGATCGCGTTCTCGTTTTCGGAAACTCCCGGAATCGCGAAAATACCGAGAACGCGTTTGTCTTTCGTACAGCTGACACTCAAATAATTCTCCAGAAAGTTACAAAAATAATTAGGCCTAATAATACATATTTTTGGAAATCTAACTTCAATAGGCTTCTTTTAAAAAAATGGGAGATTAAACCGAGCTTTGAGCTAGAAGTTATGATATTTCTAAGTTAGGGCTGAAATTAAAAACGTGGATAAAAATCATGACGGATTTTGATAGTTTGAGCCAAAAGAATACACAATATATATCCTAATTATCCACAACAATAATGACAATAATAATATGAGAAACCACACTCACAAACTTGATTATATAATCATCATGAACCATTTATTACATATATAAATATAGATACACTCTCATTATATATATATATACATACACAAATCTATATATGTAACATGAACACATCTATAAGAGATACATGAATGAAATGTAAAGTACTCAAGAACACATCTCTACATATTCAAATCTGAGATTTAATATGAATTAATTCATTTAATCAATATTTTAAATATAAAGTGTGTCCAAGTTTGGGAGTTTTCCCCATGAACACAAGACACAACAATAATACAATAGAAATCCCTAAAGGACACATAATGGATACAAGAGGACACAAAATAGGGACACAACAATGGGGGTCATTCCTATGGTTAAAACTTTCCTAAATGCAAAATGGAGAAATAAAAGAGAAGGAAATGTTACCTAAAAGAGAGAAAATCCAAGGAGAAAGGCTTCTTCCTTGGGAGAGCTTGAGAGCACTTGGGGAAGAAGACTTCTCAAAGAAAGGAAATGAGATGGGAGTCCTATTAGGGCCGGCCACAATGGTTATATCCCCTCTTCATTGAATATTACAAGTTTGCCCCTCCCTTAGTTACAAGTGTTTAAAACAATTTTGGTTAGGGTTTGGGGGTAAAAGGGTCAAAATAAAAACTCTAAATGGTTAACCTAATAATTAGGATTATGACTAATCTTTCTAACATGACTAATTAAAATGTGGGCCATGGCTAACTAATGCATGGGTCCAACTAGAGTCTAAGTTACCCCGGGTCCCCGTTACAAGTCGAATTGAGATGAAATTCGAACCCGACTCAAATAATCCCAAAATAATATCATAAATAATAAAATAATATCAAAATAATTCAAGGAGGTCAAATGCAAAATATCTTTAGGCCAGAAATGACATTAAAATATCCTAATCACATGGTTAGGCTCTAGGTCAAACAGTCTCTAGGGTTTTACTAGCAAAACGTCAAAACCAAAAGTCATTGATTTAAATAATTTTAAAATAATTTAAAATCACCAAAAATTATATCATAAATTAAATATCATTATTAAAATAATTATAAACATGAAATTTTGAAATTACCCTCATTTGGAAAACTGGGTGCTACAACTCTACCCACCTTAGAAAAATTTCGTCCTCGAAATTTAAGATCGATAGTACTCCTTCTAGAGCCTCTAACCTACCCAATATCTAAGGTAACACTTCCTAACACTGGAATAATAAACGGACATCTAAATAGTGATAATCTAGGAATACCTCCAACACTGCTCTGCTGTACGGCGGTAATGAAACTTCAATAAAATATGGACTGGAACCTATATCCAAGGGACTGGACCTATTTTAATGTGGTCTTAACTAAGGATGAAAAGGATCTGATCATAGTCTATAGGTATTCTCAAACTATTATCTTCCTATTAGCCATCTATTAATACATTCTATTACCATAGGAATGATGCATTACTAAGACATATAGGCCCCTATCTCTCATAACACATTTATACTCACCAAAAGACTAGTACATCCTATTAAGGCTGATACTATAATCTCTCATAAATCTCATAAGCTACATGTTTATAGACACACATCCCCACATCAAGGACTAACCTATATATATCTACAACTGATACTAATGGGGTGACGTCCCTATTTTCCAACAATTAAGGTCTAAAAAATTTATCTAAATCATGCAATTTGAAGGAATAGTATACAGGGTCAGGGTATACCGTAGCAGTTGGAAGTCTCACCTAGGTACACTAATCATTCTAGGTCAAAATAGTACTATGGTATCAACACACAAACAATCTAGGGTGTCCTAATTGGGAAGGTAAGGGAACAACAATCATCAAGGTTGTAGGGCTGTCTACCATCCTATATAAAAATTGGTCATCAAAAGCAACTAAAAAATTATTAAAAGGTTACTATTCCATTAAATGACAAAAATTGAAAATTTAGACACAACAAATCACAAATAGATTTTTGTCTTGACACGATCTAAGTTGATCAATTTCGGGATAAAACGAGATTTGGGCAAGAAGGGAAATCAATGAAATCAAAGTATGAGCACGAGCATCCAATGATGGAGGTTCAGGTCATGATTAAATTTAATTTGACTGAGTACGAATACGAGGTTCATAGGCGATGAAAAGATTTCAAGGAGAATTGTCAAGGCTGTCGCGAATGAGACTCTAGGGTCAAGTTTAATTATGTCTCCATTCTCGTAGAATGATACATGAAAAAGCGAACCAAAGTGCAATAGGTTGATCAGACCATCATATACCGGTTCTGATTAGACAATATGTTAGTGGGTGGCCACCCAATAAAATATGTCATGACCAAGCTCGAAAATAGATAAGCTTGCAAAACTAAGGCTAATTTAGCAGCACAAGATATAAGGGTGGTAATGATGAAAGGAATTACATAGTCCAAGTTTCTTAACCAATGGATCAAGTAATCAGATAAGGTACAAGGTTAAGCATTTAAGGAAACAAGCAGAACACCATCACATGTCGGGTCGAAAGAATTGAGTCAAGGCTGGATTTCTAATTAAAATAAGAAGAAATTTAGTATAATAGTAGAGGTTATAGTTTAGCCAGTTGACCAGAAAATCATATCAAGAAAATAGAGTACAAGAAGACGGATTTTAGTGGGACATGATATACCTACACGAAGGTGAGCTCGTCTAGGTCTTACATATTAGATTTGTTGGAGGGTAACAGCTAGTATTACATTCCGAATATCAAAGTCACGATAAGGAATGTCAAGGATCTCAATTAGAAAGTGGGAGTTCAAGAGGTGGTAATTAATGCACAAAAATAATGAAGATCGAGTTAGTCATCTGCTTCTGATACTCTTAAGTTCATCTGGTCATAACTTGCCAATCATATCTTTACTTCACCAGTCTCCATATGAAAATTTAACCTTTACTTAAACCCTTACCATGACTACCATAGGCAATTCCCAATTTCCAAACATCACTCTTGAAGAACAGCCCTCACATTTAGGAATCAACATTAACCATTTATTTAAATTTCTAAGTTCTTTTACCTTGTCTTAAATTTGACCCAAAACCTCTAAATCCCGTTTACGAATTCCTTGAACTTGTTCAAATTTTCTCCTCGTATTATTTAATTTAAATCTCTAGGCCTTACAAAACTTATCTTCCATCATAAAATCAACTTCCGTATTTTTTTCGACATACACCCTTGAATATTATTTTTCTAAAAATATTTCACAACAATCTCTAAACTTCCATAACTTTGTGTTCTCTCTATCCCTAGTCATTTCCTCGCAACATCTTGTTTAATATCCTTATTAAACACAATTAACTTCTCTTTTCCATTACTAACCTTCTACATAGCCTCAGAGTAAAAGTTTTCCCCAGAATCAATAACCTAGATTTTCTAAGTTCTCAAAACTACGTTGACCTCTGATATCCTCATTAGTTTTGAATACACCTATAAACTATCTCATAACCCCAAAATTTCTCTAAATGTAATTGTTTCCAGATTGGCGGTATACATCTCTTTATTCTATTCGAGACCTTTACCACATTTCTATCTCAAGTTTCCATATGGAACACTCCACATTTGATTTCCTTTAGATCATCATAAAATAACCAGTTACGTCTTCTCTGAGCTACATAATTTATGTCACTTCCTTAGCCTTCCCCATGCAAAAGATACGAAGATTCAAGGGTTTTGAAGTACATCTGGTAGGGACGACAAGATATGGGTAATTAATGTAATGAGACAGAGTTTAAGATAAGAGGTAAATAAGAATGTAAGGGAATAATGGCGAGAAAGAATAATGAAGATATGTTCCTTCTCATCGGTTCAAACGAGAGGAACCCATCAAGCTTAAATTCAATAGCAAGGAATGAGGGTGAATCCAAACAAGAGGAAAAGGAATTCCAATTGAAGTTCAAAATAAGTTTCTCAGGGGTCGTCCCAGAAATCTCTCAAAGAATCCTAAATGTGATTGAGTACCTTGAATTTAAAAATATTAATCTAAATACAAAATTAAATCAACAACTACAAAATTTTATCAAAATCATCAACTAATACCAGGATTCAAAGTTCTACAATGAATCCACAAAATCAAATTCAAATCAAGGAAAAAGGTGAATCAAAACAAGGAAAAGGAGTTTAAATCGGAATTCAAAATGAGATTCTCAAGGGCCATCCCAGGAATCTCTCAAGGAATCCTAACAGTGATTGAGTATCCTCTCATCCTAACATCTTAATTTATATATTCTATAGCAGGCTCGTAGTAGTACAACTAAGTCGTTGTGCTACTACGAAATCGCACTAATACGAATCTCGACCTGCATGGGCCACCACTAAAAACGTGCCACGACCCGCACCCTAGAGTTAGGGCACGAGAAGTGGGTACGTCCAGCCTACGCCGCAGTGTCGACGGTACAACGCTGTCCTAGGTCTCATGCATCTAACAGTATAAGGTTAAACAGTTTATACTCCCCGAATTGGGGTGACATAGCAGATACAGACTCAATCACATCTAAGGTAGAGAATGATAAGGATAGATAAAACATGAAATCCAAAAGAGGTACAACAGAGAGAAATCTAAGTGTCTAAGATACACAAATCCAGAAATGCATCTTAAATCTCCAAACTCAGATACAGTAATCAATAAAGTAAATACAACTCCAGACAATTAAAAATAAACTATAAGCAAAACCCTAGCTATCTATACAACCTCTACTGTGTCTCCTCTAGGCTAGCAGGCAACCTCCAAGCTATCTGTAAAATTTATCAACAGGTCCAGTCAGGATGGAAACGAGCACATATCTCTAAAACAGTTCATAGCAGGTTAGGAGTATAAATCATGCAATAGAGTAAAATACAGGAAGTGCTGAATAGGAAGTACGAGTAAACAGGAGATATTTTATAACTGAAAGTAAATACATGATAGTAGAGACTGTAAGTGGCTACGTGATTTAGAGCACAATGGTTATGTAAATGGCTTGGGGGCACATGAATACAAATAATGAGGCACATGAATACAGCTACTGGGGATAGTGATCACATAACCAATTCTACTCACCCCGTCCCAATCAATACACAAGGATCCGTTCAAGTTATGTCATAAGCACATGAATACAGCTAAGATACGTGAACTCATGTAATGAGTAGTACATGAGGCACATGATAAGCACATGAAAGCACATGAAAGCACATAAGAACATGTAAAAACATGAACTAGTACGAGTACAAGGAGTACCTGATGCACATGATAAAGTACATGAACATGAAATACCCGATGCACCCGTAGAGGGATAACATCTCAGGAAAGGATCCATATAGTACTAATCCGTGAAGATACGTGTCAGCATCAAGTAGAGTAATCTAGAGCAAGAATATAATCCAGATAAATATAAAAAGATCAGAGAATGTACTCGCCTGATATCTGAATGTCCAAGGTAAAGATAATGTCCGAGGAGAGGTGTCTGGCTCCTAATTAGAACAACACAAGTCACAACATGTCCAGAAGGGTAATATAAAGCACTACAATGCATTCTACATGAATCTAGGTCAAACTAGGCCAAAGTCAACCCTTGGTCAACTCTGGTCAACTGCACTAGTCAAACTAGGTCATGTCCTAACCCAGCAAGTCTTACTAGGCCTAACCAAGACTATCCTAGCAAGCACACATCAATACAAGGCTATACAAGCCAACATACACCCAACTCTATATAGCATGCAATTAATTAATACTCAAATAGGCAAGAATTCACATTGGATATACACTAGGTAATCTATTACTTAAGCTATATAAGTCTACACATATATACACATGCATATATTGGTATTCAACATTAGGTCTATAATCATGACATTTCAACTGGTTATATAAACTTATATATTACAACACAATATGCTAACATATATATAATATACATACATAGCTAAGTTAACTATATTCATAAATACTTATTTTAGAGGCTATGTGTGTGTATGTGAACATGGCAAAGGGGAAAGTGAGGGTTAAATGGGCGTACATGGTGTATACATATCAAAGAGTGTCAAAGTGTAAGTGAACAAAGTGTCAAGTGTGATAATGTCAACATAGTGTAAGGGGGGTACATGAGGTAATATAGGATTTGTGTTAACATAGAACATTACATCTCATTAACTTGTATATTGCATATATTACATCTATTATTACATTACATTCATGCTTGCATTCATTGATCATTCATTTATTCTCTTGCACTACTATATGCACCATACATTACATACTATGGAACCTACATATTCATTACAAGCCATACTTATACATGCTTACATTAGATAGGATACTTACATCTCATACATCATTTATTTAACCATTTACTCATGCTTGCATTCTCTATTTAATTACATAATGTATATACACTAACATGGGTTAAAATCAAATAGAACATTATATTACACACAAGGGTGCACAAAATGTATATGCCGAATAGTAACTCCTACTAATAATCAATACTGTACCATCTCAGCATGAATTAAAATCTAGGATTAAAGTATGTTATAGATCTATGTGTTAGCTTTCCGAAACTTCAAACGGATCGCGTTTTTGTTTTCGGAAACTCCCGGAATCGCGAAAACACCGAGAACGCGTTTGTCTTTCGTACAACAGACACTCAAATAATTCTCCCTAAAGTTATAGAAATAATTAGGCCTATTAATACATGTTTTTGGAAATCTAACTTCAATAGGCTTCTTTTAAAGAAAATGGAAAATTAAACCGAGCTTTGAACTAGAAGTTATGACATTTCTAAGTTTGGGCTAAAATTAAAAACGTGGATAAAAATCATGACAGATTTAGATAGTTTGAGCCAAAAGAATACACAATATATATCCTAATTATCCACAACAATAATGACAATAATAATATGAGGAACCACACTCACAAACTTGATTACATAATCATCATGAACCATTTATTACATATATAAATATAGATTCACTCTCATTATATATATATATACATACACAAATCTATATATGTAACATGAACACATCTATAAGAGATACATGAATGAAATATAAAGTACTCAAGAACACATCTCTACATATTCAAATATGAGATTTAATATGAATTAATTCATTAAATCAATATTTTAAATATAAAGTGTGTCCAAGTTTGGGAGTTTTCCCCATGAACACAAGACACAACAATAATACAATAGAAATCCCTAAAGGACACATAATGGACACAAGAGGACACAAAATAGGGACACAACAATGGGGGTCATTCATATGGTTAAAACTTTTCTAAATGCAAAATAGAGAAATAAAAGAGAAGGAAATGTTACCTAAAGGAGAGAAAATCCAAGGAGAAAGGCTTCTTCCTTGGGAGAGCTTGAGAGCACTTGGGGAAGAAGACTTCTCAGAGAAAGGAAATGAGATGGGAGTCCTATTAGGGCCGGCCACAATGGTTATATCCCCTCTTCATTGAATATTACAAGTTTGCCCCTCCCTTAGTTACAAGTGTTTAAAACAATTTTGGTTAGGGTTTGGGGGTAAAAGGGTCTAAATAAAAACTCTAAATGGTTAACCTAATAATTAGGATTATGACTAATCTTTCTAACATGACTAATTAAAATGTGGGCCATGGCTAACTAATACATTGGTCCAACTAGAGTCTATGTTACCCCGGGTCCCCATTATAAGTCGGATTGAGATGAAATTCGAACCCGACTCAAATAATCCCAAAACAATATCATAAATAATAAAATAATATCAAAATAATTCAAGGAGGTCAAATGCAAAATATCCTTAGGCCAGAAATGACATTAAAATATCATAATCACATGGTTAGGCTCTAGGTCAAACAGTCTCTAGGGTTTCACTAGCAAAACGTCAAAACCACAAGTCATTGATTTAAATAATTTTAAAATGATTTAAAATCACCAAAAATTATATCATGAATTAAATATTATTATTAAAATAATTATAAATATGAAATTTTGAAATTACCCTCATTTGGAAAACTGGGTGCTACAACTGCAATTGATTTGAGGGAAAAAGGAGATAAAATGGAATTTCTAGGGATTTATGAAGATGGAGACTCACCTCTTTCTAAAACTTGAGAAATTCTAAGGAGGCTAGCCCTAATTTCTTGGAGACTATTTATAGGGTATGAATCCCTAGGCTAAGTGTGTGGCCGGCTACTAGTGGATTAGGGTTAGGTTAGGTCACATGGTATTGGGCTTTGGGCCTCTATGTGTTTAAATTACTAATCCTGACTTGTGAAGTCACAAGTCATTAATCGATTCTCTATTCTAAATTCTATTTCCAAATTGATTCTATTAACTAGAATATGGTTAACTTAATTTAACCTAGGGTTTCATAATCTAACCAAGTCACTAAAACTAGGTTTAGGTTCTAGGCTAGTCTACCAAGTCAAAGCTAGTCAAAGTCGACCTAGTCAACCATCATTCAAATAATTCTAAATTAAATCCTAAAAATTCCCATAAATTCAAATAAATTATAATAAATTTAAATAACCTCAAAAATGACAAAAATACCCTCAATCTAGAAATTTGGTAGTGATAATAGGACAGCCCGGATGGTGCACATGGATTGGTGCATAGGTTTTGCTCCCATATGCGCATGGTTTCGACTATATAAGCGTAAAGATTCTCCAGGAGTATAATAACCTTACATGAAGATAGTTTTATCTTGGTAGGGTTAGTTATGGCTGTGGCTTGGAGGATCATTTGAAGGAGAATTACAAAACCAAAATCGCAAGGTAAAGCTAAACTTGGTTGTTTTGATTACTTAACTTGGTTGTTATGTATGCACATGTTGAGTCATCTAGTATGGTAGCTGACTAGTGGGTAGGCACTGGTTCATCTAGCTATACGTGCTTTAGAAGGAGTTGTTTACCTAGGACGAGCCTATTTGTGATGAAGGTCTCAATGACGAACTTATTGCTAGCAAAAGATCTGGAGATAGGGATCATAGCCTTAGACTTTTTGGACTTTCAGAAAGTCGTTGACATTAGTGTACATGTAGGATGTGTACCAGTTATTTCTGAGGACCTGGTCTTAGGAAGTTTGTTGTTCGATACGGACTTCAAGATAGACATTCATGCTAGCAAGATATTGGTTTCTTGGCTAGTGTGAGACTCGTCTCACAGTATCGGTATTTATATACGGATACATATTTTGTATTGTATTTCGTATTTTCTTGGTTTTCGGAATGCTTTAAAAGTTTTCCCAAATTATAGATTTTCTCCTTGACCGGCATACCGACGGTGTACCGGTATATACCGACGGCATACCGCCCGGGGCAGATTTTTACATTTCAGATATTTTCGTGAATAGTGTTTCTGATATTTTTTTGAATAGTATTTTGGATATTTTGATAAATAGTATTTAGATATTTTTGTGAATAGTGTAGATGCATTCTATTATCCAATGGATAATTGGTTTTCTTTCAATGGTTAGGATTGATATAGAATGTGACATGGATCACGATCCAACGGTCATGATTAATTAACCCCTTCTATATATATCCTATGAGTTTCTTTCTCCTCTCTTTTCTTTCTTTCTCGATTTTCTCTTCACTCTCTTCCCTCTTCTTCAAGCTTAGGAAGGCTTGGCATTGAGGCCTAGAGTGTGGTTTCAGAATCCCTTTTGGTAGTGGAGTAGAAGATTAGGCTTGGAACTTAACCCTAGGTAAGTATATCTTGCGCAAAAGTGACATGACCATGTTATAATTTTATTTTTCATAGAAATTAAAGTTTTATTGTTCTATAATATGCTCCTCTAAATTGTTAACAAGATATATAGCACTTTTGGTTTTGATCGACAATATTGCATAGATCTTAGTTTCTAGATATAATTTTCGAGTATTTTGAGGTATTGATCTATCAAATGTTTTAATTTGTGAAAACTAATACTTCCATGTTGTAGGAAATTCAATTCTATGCAATTTTGATTTTTGAAAATCCGAATTTCGATTTAAAATGAAGTTTTTATGGCCGGAACAAGTTTTGGCAAAAATCTGGATTTTGTTACTGTTTGGAAAATCGATATACCGACGGTATGCCGATTTTTGCACCAGAAACTTTCTGTCTTTAGGCCGGAATACCGTCGGTATACCGTCATATACCGCCGGTATGTCGTTTTAGGCTGTATTTGTCCGTTTTTGCCCGTTTTTGTCCGTTTTTGATATTTTTTCGATTGTAATGGACTCTTAACATGATTAGATGACCTTGGATAATTAGAGAATGATTGTACACCCTATATACATGGCACATGCTTATGTTCATCTATTATTCTATGTCCAGATTATAGATAGTGGCCTGTCATGGTGCACTCCAGATTACTGTATATGCCTAGCTCGATTTAGTGGATCGTAGTAGCGCACTCATGACTTGATTTTCTTCTTGATTTCTGGACCACAGATATGAGTACATGTTCTTTCTTGACACCGTGGATATAGCTTATTGAATGTTTAATCTATTGCATCTTGGTACTGGACAATCGAGTGTGAGTATTGTTCCGTGTATCACGTGATGTTAGTACTGGAATATTCGTAAGTGATAACTTACGATTTACTCGTACATAGCACACGTCATCTTAGGAAATTCTTGAGTGTCCACGACTTGAAAATTTGACATGAATATGATAAGGTAAATGACTAGTAAATTTAAGTAGATCATTGTAGGAGGAAATTCACACTACCAACCCCGAGCTCCAAGGGCTCCATGAGGCATGGCTCAACCCTGCTAGGCAAGGACTCCATGACCTACCAAGTTTGCGCGTATTGATACATGATCGAGTCGCATGTCGTGTCGGGTTGTGGCACAGTCAGTTATATATTTTCTTTTACAAGTATATGATATGGTTGTTCATGTTACAAGTCAAGACACGTTTCATCTGCCAGCAGTCTTGTTTGGCAATAGATGTATACTCGTACACCTGGACATCCGGGTATTTACAGTCAGGTAGTTGCGAAAATTCTCAACTTGCATACTAGTAATTAGGATTGTGATAACCATAGCTAGTTAATGATAGCAAGCCGTAGGTAATGATTGGTCGTGCACTTTTAGTTGTGCGTTACTTTATATTCTCTTATATCGATGAGTGGCCAGAGGCTAAGTTCTGATAGGAAAAAGATCTGCAACCCTGTTCCTTGTTTGGTTTAAAGGTTGTGGCTCCGATTTCTAGTAGTTCCTAAGTCCCTTGTTGCTCATTGGCTTATTGTTCTCTATTGCTATATGGTTTAGTATTTCCATTCAGTCCTTTATATTCTCGAGATACGTGCATTGGTACCGCACTAGTCTTTACCCATATTTATTTATTTATGTCATTATGTTGTTGTGTTGTTGTTGGGCTTTGTTGTTCACCTCGAGCCTTCCTTGTGGTACTTGCTATTTAGGGTCTGACCCGACTGGTTTTGCATGGCCAGGTTCCATAGTTGATCACGAGGATCTACTGCCTTCTCCTCTGGATGGTTCGCACTCAGAGGACCGATATGGATTAGCGAGTGGGTTACCTTTATTTTCCACTTTATCTGGCACTTTCATTTTGTGGTGTATTAGCCAAGGACATATGTTAGTCCTTGTTTCTGGGTTTTTTTACCTTCGTCTTAGTACGGCGTGGATGTATATTCTGGACAACTGCTATTGTACATTTATGTACGTTTTGTATAGTCAGTTGATATATTTTTTATTATGTCAGCTCTCATGATTATGTATGTCCTTGTGTTTGGGACGCCTTACCCATCTCATATATGATTTACTCTTTATTGCTTCTTATGTTGATTGGATTGAGATAGGATTTGTTCGACCTTAGAAGTCGTTAGTGGCATGCTAGAGTCTACCCACTTGTCTTCTAGACAGCTTTGACCGTATCTCGGGGTATTGGCGTACTCTGATATATGTAGCTGGCTTTGTTTCGCCCCCGATCTCCAGTATTCTGGTTCTGGGGCGTAACAGGGTTTTTTGGTGGCCCATGCAGGTCTGTCTTCAGACTTGTGGGGGATTCATCTTGTTAGAATCTCAATCCTATATTTGTCTTCTTTTGATCTCCTCTTGCTGATCGCATCATCTTATTTTTCTTGAATTGTGAACATGCTTGATATGTCTTTGCTCTATTCCTGTCCCTTTTGATAGCACGTGTCCTTATCATTCAGGGACATCCAACCTTCATATCTATTTCTTTTGAGAATTTTATTGCTTCGTCTTCTTCTTTAGTTCAGGTAGTATGTCGGCATCAGATCTCGTCTCCACAGAGTCAGGTACCAGTACCATCTCTGCATCTGGTGGCAGCTCAGTTCACTTCACTCCAGTCAGTTCAGCTAATAAAGTCAGCCCGATCCTATATACAAAACCTCCTTCCGACGTGGTCTCAGCAATTTCAATGTCAGCATTCGGCGCAGTTTACCCAGGTCCAGTAAGTCAGGTAAAATTGAGCAGCAGGTAAGAGCAGCAGTCCCGATGCATAGGCAGAGAGAGTTTGTTATCATAGAGCAGATATTGGCTGAGGGCAGTCAGATTGTTGGTAAGCATCTGAGGCATTCCTTCAGTCATTCTCATTCTTGGGTTCTGTCGACGGCCTTGTATTCTACTTATACCTGGAATACGATGGTCGACTTGACATATTCGGCGAGTGAAGGCGAGTTTCTCGTACCACTCATCTGCCTCTGTATCTTGTGATATACGATATCTATCATGTATCCCGACTATGTAGGTGCGTCCTCGATTAGAGTCATGTCTTCGACTGAGTCGTTGGTACCGACTTACTTCGAAACTTGACCCTTATCCACTTTGCGAGTCAGCGTAGGCAAGCGAGGACGAATCCATACTCAACTGACTCAGGGGTATATTATTCCATATGCCTCCTTTTCTTGTATTATATATGTATGTATTTATTATTTTTCGCATTTATTTAAATTCTGTATCTCAAATATCACTTGTACACGAGATATTTTCTTTCGATGTGTTACGATTTTATATTGTTTTAGCATGTGTATTTTTGCTCGACTGGCTTTAGGAAATTCCGAGGACGAAAATTTTCTAAGTTGTGGAGAGTAGTGAGACTCGTCTAACAGTATCGGTATTTATATACGGATATGTATTTTGTATTATATTTCGTACTTTCTTGGTTTTCGGAATGCTTTAAAAGTTTTCCCAAATTATAGATTTTCTCCTTGACCGACATACCGACGGTGTACCGGTGTATACCGACGGCATACCGCCCGGGGCAGATTTCCATATTTCAGATATTTCGATTTCAGATATTTTCGTGAATAGTATTTCTGACATTTCCATGAATAGTATTTTGGATATTTTGATGAATAGTATTTAGATATTTTCGTGAATAGTGTAGATGCATTCTATTATCCAATGGATAATTGGTTTTCTTTCAATGGCTAGGATTGATCTAGAATGTGACATGGATCACGATCCAACGGTCATGATTAATTAACCCCTTCTATGTAAATCTTATAAGTTTCTCTCTCCTCTCTTTTCTTTCCTTCTCGATTTCCTTCTCACTCTCTTCCCTCTTCCTCAAGCTTAGAAAGGCTTGGCCTTAAGGCCTAGAGTGTGGTTTCGGAACCCCTCTTGGTGGTGGAGTAGAAGATTAGGCTTGGAACTTAACCCTAGGCAAGTACATCTTGCTCAAAAGTGACATGACCATGCTATAATTTTATTTTCCATAGAAATTAAAGTTTTATTTTTCTATAATATGCTCCTCTAAATTGTTAACATGTTTAATATATAGCACTTTTGGTTTTGATCGGCAATATTGCATAGATCTGAGTTTCTAGATATAATTTTCGAGTATTTTGAGGTATTGATCTATCAAATGTTTTAATTTGTGAAAACTAATACTTCCATGTTGTAGGAAATTCAATTCTATGCAATTTTGACTTTTAAAAATCCGAATTTCGATTTAAAATAAAGTTTTTATAGCCGAAACAAATTTGGCAAAAATTTGGATTTTGTTGCTGTTTGGAAAATCGGTATACCGACGGTATGCTGAAGTATACCGACGGTATGTCAATTTTTGTACCAGAAACTTTTTGTCTTTAGGCCGAAATACCGCCGGTATACCGACGGTATGTCGTTTTAGGCTGTATTTGTCCATTTTTGATATTTTCTCGATTGTAATGGACACTTAACATGATTAGATGACCATAGATAGTTAGAGAATGATTGTACACCCTATATACATGGCACATGCTTATGTTCATGTATTGTTCTATGTCCAGATTATAGATAGTAGCCTGTCATGGTGCACTCCAGATTACAGTATATGCCTAGCTCAATTTAGTGGCTCGTAGTAGCGCACTCATGACTTGATTTTCTTCTTGATTTCTGGAACAGAGATATAAGTACATGTTCTTTCTTGACACTGTGGATATAGCTTGTTGAATGTTTAATCTATTGCTTCTTGGCACTAGACAATCGAGTGTGACTATTGTTCCATGTATCACGTGATGTTAGTACGGGAATGTTCGTAAGTGATAACTTACGATTTACTCGTACATAGCACACGTCATCTTAGAAAATTCTTGAGTGTCCACGACTTGAGAATTTGACATGAATATGATAAGGTAAATGACTAGTAAATTCAAGTAGATCATTGTAGGAGAAAATTCGCACTACCAACCCCGAGCTCCAAGGGCCCTATGAGGCGTGGCTCAACCCTGCTAGGCAAGGGCTCCATGACCTACCAAGTTTGCGCGTATTGATACATGATCGAGTCACATGTCGTGCCGGGTTGCGGCACAGTCAGTTATATATTTTCTTTTACAAGTATATGATATGGTTGTTCATGTTACAAGTTAAGATACGTTTCATCTGCCAGCAGTCTTGTTGGGCAATAGATGTATACTCGTACCCCTGGACATCCGGGTATTTACAGTCAGGTAGTTGGGAAAATCCTCAACTTGCATACTAGTAATTAGGATTGTGATAACCCTAGCTAGTTAATGATAGTAAGCTATAGGTAATGGTTGGCCGTGCACTTTTGGTTGTACGTTACTTTATATGCTCTTATGTCGATGAGTGGCCAGAGGCTAAGTTCTGTTAGGGAAAAGATCTGCAACCCTGGTCCTTGTTTGGTTTAAGGGTTGTGGCTCCAATTTCTAGTAGTTCCTAAGTCCCTTATTGCTCATTGGCTTATTGTTCTCTACTGCTATATGGTTCAGTCTTTCCATTCAGTCATTTATATTCTCGAGATACGTGCATTGGTACCACACTAGTCTTGACCTATATTTATTTATTTCTATCATTATGTTGTTGTGTTGTTGTTGGGCTTTGTCGTTCACCTTGAGCCTTTCTTGTGGTACGTACTTGTTATTTGGGGTTTGACCCCACTGGTTTTGCATGGCTAGGTTCCATAGTTGATCACGAGGATCTACCGTCTTCTCCTCTGGATGGTTCGCACTCAGAGGACCGATATGGATTAGCGAGTGGGTTACCTTTATTTTCCACTTTATCTTGCACTTTCATTTTGCGGTGTATTAGCCAAGGACATATGTTAGTCCTTGTTTCTGAGTGTTGTTCCCTCCGTCTTAGTACGGCGTGGATGTATATGTTGGACACCTGCTAGTTGTACATTTACGTACCTTTTGTATAGTCAGTTGATATATCTTTTATTATGTCAGCTCTCATGATTATGTATGTACTTGTGTTTGGGACGCCTTATCCATCTTATATATGATTTACTCTTTATTGCTTCTTATGTTGATTGGATTGAGATAGGATTTGTTCGACCTTAGGAGTCGTCAGTGGCATGCTAGAGTCCACCCACTTGTCTTATAGATAGCTTTGACCGTATCTCGAGGTATTGGCATACTCTGATATACGTAGATGGCTTTGTTTCGCCCCCGATCTCTAGTATTCTGGTTCTGGGGCGTGACAGCTAGGAACATGTTTTGGAAAGATGTTCAGTATCAAGAAAATGTTCGAACTTCTGCTGATGGTGTAATTTCTTAATTAAGTTGTGACGAATGGACTAGGACATGTGCTATGTAATAGCAGACTCAAGTCTATAGAATGTAGGGCTAAGGGGTAGAGGATTATGAATTCTATGCACGGGTCAAAGATTGTCAGAAGGCTGCTCTGATAATTATACTAAAGTAGAGATCTTTTGGAGTTGGTACGCTCAGAAATATGTGACTTTCATTAATCTTCACAGAAGCTAGATTAAAGCGTATTAGTACCTTCATAGACGATTTCTCGATGTACTCGTATCGGAAGGTAGAGCATTCGAGAAGTTCAGGGACTTCAGGGCTGAAGCTGAACGGCTAGCCAATTGACAACTCAAGAGACTCGAAAGTGATAAAGATGGAGAGTATCATTTTCTTAGATTCGTATCTCTCCGTAATAAATATGGAATTGGCTATAAAACAACTACTATGCAGTCTCGTTATATACTCAGGATTGATCATGGCGGAGAGTATTGTTTTCTTGGATCGTATAGTTCTGCAATGAACATAGAATTGGCTATGAAACGACTGCTCTCTAGTCTCGTTATATACTCAGGATTGATCAAGACAAAGAGTATTATTTTCTTGGATTCGCAATGTTCTGCTTTGAACATGGAATTGACTATGAAATGACTACTCTGTAGTATCTCTAATCCAAAGGAGTTTCAGATAGGAAGATTAGAACGCTGTCAGAGATGATGATATATTTTCTGGGATCTACCAATATGCTTATGGTGGATAGCTTGTGTGTACGGCTATGTTTATGGCTGAATAAAATACCGTTCTTCTTACTAAAACTTGTTCAAGGTCAGACCTGACTTGAATGTCATTCGAGTGTGGGGGTGTATGGTGCACGTGAAGCTTCCGGATATCAAAATTTAGATGCCAGGACGAAGACCAAGAAGACCGTATTTCTGTATAAGTTGTTGAAAGCTACGCTCGAAGATCATTTGATATTATGTCATTCATATCAATGAGTCTCGTGAAGTAGAATTCTTTGAAGACATGTTTGCTAGGGAAAATAACATATTTCTCGTGGATATTCTGGAGAATATTATTGGTACCAAAGAAGCAAGTACATTCAAAGAAGGAGTTACCCAGGGGAAGGTTGTCGTAAATGAGACAACGATTGAACTAGTATTCGCTGAGCTGTTAGCAAAGCGAGTGAGAAGGACGAAAGATTTCATAGATAACTTTATCATCCATCACATAGAGGATGATGAGGTGATGAAGACCAAAGATGCGATCTTGTGGAGGTGAGAGTCAATGATAAGATTGACTCCATAACATCCAATTATAGTTCGGTGATGGTGAATATGCCTGAAGGAGCTAAACTCGTCGAATCTTCTAGGCAAAAAAGAAGACGAAGGCCCAAGAAACTGTTGATAATATTTGAGGCTATGAAGGTAGCCAGAAGGGTTTTCTCTGAATAGAAGATTGATGAGTTTGACACATATGCTCCAGTAGCTAAGGTATAAATTGTTAGGATTACGATGGCCGGAACTTCTATTCATAAAACTGGTTCTTCATCAGATGAATGTCAAGGCAATATTTTTGGATAGGGATATGACATGAGGTATTCTCACGCAACAATCAGATGGATTTGTCGTTTATGGTCTTGAAGATAAAGTTTGTAGGATTGGTGAAATCTATATATGGCATGATGCAATCTCCAATCTGTGGCATGAGAAAATTGACCTAGTCAACAAGTCAAATGGCTACAAGATCAGCAGAAATTATATGTGTGATTACACGAACTTCGCTGATGATAGAGTTGTCATTGTTTGTCTCTATGTAGACGACATACTGATGTGTTACTAGAACAAAGATATTCCTCACGTCTAAATTGTGTATGAAGGATATGAGAGATGCGAATGTCATCCTGGGGATTTAAATAATCCGGATGGGAGTTGAGCTTGCTCTGTCACAAGATCACTATGTATAAAGTTGTTCACACGCTATGGATATCTGGATCTATCAGGGATCGATACTCCTTACAGATGTGATCAAAAGTTGAAGCCATATATTGGAGAAGCGTCAAACAGTTGGTGTACTTGAGTATCATCTGGAGTTTGATGTATGCTACAAGTACCACCAGATATGACACAACTTTTGTTGTAGGCATGCCGAGTCGATTCATGAGCAATACAAGTGTTGATCTATAGAAAGTTGTGAAGAGAGTAATGGGATCTCTTTCGGGGACTCAGAAGGATATACTACAATGGTTACCCTGCAGGGGTATAAGGCTTCAATGATATCAGTTGGTGCTCAGAAGAAGAGACAGAAGAGGCTACATCTTTTACATGGGTAGTGCTGCCATCTCGAGTAAATCGAAAAAGTAGATCCAGGGGTAGAGCAGCTATATCGAGGAAGTTGAAGAAGCAGACATTTCTCCCACTATGGAATCTGAGTTTTGTCAGTTGTAGTGGATGAAGCAAAATTACTTTGGGTATGAAGCAGAATGGCTTCAGGAGGTCAAGAACTATCTTTCCGTTGTTCGTGCACAAATTTGGGTGATGCCGATGTATTGCGATAGTCGGACATGATCTTCCTGTTATTGGAGCACAAATTTGAGTGATGCCAATGTATTGTTACAACCAACTAGCTACAGTAGTGACATTAGATGATCTCTTCAATGATGAGAAGAGAATTGTGCGTCTAGACATAAAGTACTGAATGAGCGCATCAAGCGTAGATTATTACAGTGGGTGATGTTCGAAGTCAGAAAAATCTGACGGATCTGTTCATCAAGGCCTTAAGCTCTAGCCGGTCGATGACCCAACAAGAAAATAGGCTTGGTGGACCTCTGATATTGTGTCTCTACAATCCTACCATAAAGTTTTATGATATTGGTTCAAAGACAAATTTACAAGGCATCTAGCTTTTGGTTCAAGGGAGGACCATTGGCTAGAAGAATATTTGAAACAATGGGTATTCCTTTAAGACGTTAAGGGGTTCCGGACCCAGAACTAATGTTGTCTATTATTTGTTCTTTGTATAGAATAAAGTCCCGTGGGAGGATGGCTTGGAAGCCTTAATGAGTTTTCGGGCATTTGAAATATCCGGCGTACTTTATAGGAAGCACGGGTAGCACAAGAAGCATAGTTCTCCATGCTACAGTAGGGTGACGCCACATGAGGTACCTCGTGAGGGTAAAGCCTTGGCTTCAGGCCATATCACATGCACATAGGCGAGTGGGTCTAATGCTATAGAATAAATAATGGTAGGCAGCACTACAAAGAGGCTGGACCTCATGTTACAGTGGTGTGACACCATATGATGTACCTAGAATGGGTTAAGCCTCGGCTTTGTAAGCCATTTCACCGTGGCGTAACACAACAAGGAAGCGAAAGGCTTCATACTGGGTAGTTTAGCACTACAAAGAGGTTGGGCCTCATGCTACAGTGGTATGACACCACTTGAGGTATAGCCTCGGCTTTGGGCCATGTTATAGCGGTGTAGTACCGTAAAAAAATGAAAGGCTCCATGCCAAGACTTTTTAAAACAAATCACCTAGAGTGTATGGAAAGAGATATAGGCCATCTCTTGAGGAAAATCTTGTAGACAACCAGGTGGGCACATGGCCTTTAATATGCAGGTAGAAGCACAGTTGATGTCATTATGAGAGTGGAAAGAATTATAGTAATGGTGCAGAATTTAAGGCTTAGTCCATTCTTGTATCATGCTGTTATTTAACCCATGCAAAAAAATTCAAGTTGTAGCGACATCTATCATGATATATAATGGACAGTCATTGTAGGAAACGCTCAACCTATATATTGAGATATGTGAGTGATTATTGGTGTTTTTGCCTATGTACTAATGTAAAATAGTCCCACATCGGCTACACCACCAAGTGGGTATCTCAATATAATGCTTTGTATGTGTTGAGGTGTTCACATCACTGTAGAGCCTAAAAATCAAGTTACGCCTTTAATATACTGATCAGTGATCAAGTTGCGTCCCAAAAATCAAGTTGTGCCACTGAAATGAAGCAGACTGCACCACCGATCAGATTGCGCCCGATATCAGACTGCACCCAATCTTTTTGTAACAAAACCTACGTGGCATCTGACACTTAATGGTCATCATTACCTGAACATATTGATGACTGACACAACAATGAACGAGAAAAATCTCTTCGAATCCCGCGAATTGTGCCGCTCAAGGAAAAGTTGGTGGATAGCTGTCTTGTACACTTCGTAAGTTGAGCCCAGGCACAATCTAAACAAAATCCTTAGTTGCGTCTAGGCGCAACCTGAATAACTTTTACTCAGAAGCTGCCACGTGTGTAGACGCAGCTCAAATCAAGCGCAGTTTGACTTATTGACTAAAGCTCGTGCAACCTAATAAAGTTGAGACAACTTACATTCTAAAGCAGGATGACGTGGCGCACATGCCATTAATCTCTCAAGACGTGTCTACTATCCTGTATACGACCACACGTATCTCAATCATACGATGCCACGCGTCTAAATACAGTTAGTACACGATTGATAACTGAATAAAAGTTGGCGCAATAGGAGGTTGCCGTAATCCAGTATGGCACAATCCAGCCTCGCACACATCAGAATAACTTCTAAAACAGTTATTTCCTGAACTCTATAAATAGAGTTTCCAATCATCATCAGACAGAGATCAAGAACTCTTGCAAAATTGCTGCTGCGTTCTCTAGAGGCTACAGTCTTTAAGTTCACATAGTCCAAGGGATAAAGTGATCGTCTCCTGATCAGATTCCTAAAGTTGTACTTCCCCAGAATTCATTATACTTTGTACTTTTTTACAAGTTCAAACTTGTAAAAGAGTACAAAGTACAATAAATTCTGAGGAAGTACAACTTTAAAAATCTGATCAGGAGACGATCACTTTATCCCTTAGACTATGTGAACTTGAAGACTGTAGCCTCTAGAGAACATAGCAGCAATTTTGTAAGAGTTCTTGATCTCTGTCTGATGATGATTGGAAACTCTATTTATAGAGTTCAGGTGTCACGACCCGCACCCGCTATAACGGCACGTGTACGTAATAACGCCCAGCCCTCACCGTAAAAACGGCGTGGAACGCTGTAGGTTTTCTACTCTAACAACAGTTTATATATAATATCAAAACCTATCGAGAATATGGTCAACTCCGAACGGAGGACAAGCAATAATAATATATGAGTACTCAATCACAACTCTAAGATGATAAAGTAAATACTGAAATATAAAGACAACACGATAATAAAATATAACCTGTCAAGTCCAAACACAAAGAATATACAAGTCCAAGTCTAAAGTCTCTAATACAAACCAAAAATAATAACAGTCCCCAGAGTAACTGGAGACAAGATCCAGTACAAATAACTCTAACTAAGCAATAGGTAAAGTCTCGTCAGGCGGAGCTAAGCCCTGCTGGACCAAGGTCTCCAAGTCTAAGCCCACTACGTCATCAGGACCGTAGTAGGTACTGTAATCCTCCTCATCAGCATCTGTAATATTTTGTGAACATATCCAGTCAGGATGGAACGAGTACAATCAACTAACAACAATTCACAAGATATGACAAAAGCTATAAGACTGTAAATAGAGAGTATATACAAAAAAATTATGGAATGTACATGTGAGTATCATGGCTAGGTAAGCTGTAAATCTAGAGCTAGAATAAGACAAGTAACACTGATCATGGCATGTACAA
>JANAVB010041765.1:0-67500 GCA_029216955.1 Iris pallida | reverse complement strand
TTTCGGTTTAACCCCATCAGTCTTCAATCGCTCGAGTGGCGGATCATCCTCTGAGGAGCACGTCAATTCGGATGGATTTCTCAACCTGATGCGTCGCCCGAGGATCTGTACCATGCAAGAGTTGGACGCCGCCCTTCGTCAGACTGATGAAGGCAAGGACAAGAAATAATGTTCTGGGCAGAACAACTTTTTTATTTTTATGTCCTTGATTGTAGGGGTCCATCCGTCTTTATGCAATGAAACTTAGAATTTCTGATTTTGTGCGGCTGTGACTTCGAATAGTGCTCATGGACATATTCTTTTAACTACTTCTTCGTTTTACTGTTTCTTCTGAAGAACACGTGGCAATCGTTACACGGTTTTAGATGCCCATTTTTAATTCTTTCCCAAAATAGGATCCTAAAACGACGCACCCATCTCTTCTTTATTCTCCTTTAAAAAGGATATTCAGAAATGAAAGAACCATCATACTCTCTCAAAACCAATGTCTTCCCATAGGGTTTCATTTATGCCACTTTATTCTGATATTATTTGCTTACATGCTGTGTCTTCAAAAATTGGTAAGTCTTGACGAAGAATCAATAGCATGAGTATTTTTTCTTTCGCACTACTTCTGGAGACGAATATTAATCTGCATATTGTAGACACTTATTGATATGCACCAATTATTTTTGAGATTAGACGCAATGCTGATGTGCGCCTGTTTGTAAGCGCATACTGATGTGTGCCTGTTTGTAAGCGCATACTGATGTGTGCCTGTTTGTAGGTGCATTACTGATATGCGCCTATTTGTAGGCACATTGCTAATGTGCGCCTGTTTGTAGACGTATACTGCTGATAGATTTTTGCTAACTTCTCTTGTTTTATTGATATTTGTAGGGACTTGGTTAGCGAGCTTCTTCAGAACTGGTATCGGTGATTTAGATGTTGCAGAGAACATTCTTCTGACACCCACATCAGACAGCTCATATGGTACTGACACTCAAATCATGTTAAGAAGGATCTTCCTCAGATGGTAGGAAGAGCCTTTATACATGAGAGTTGGATGGTGAAGACGCAGAACTAGGAATTGTATCACAAGGGTGATCTCGTTCCTAGTTCCCTTGGCGTGCTGTCTTCTCTCCACCAGTTGTATTGACAGCATCTCATCTTTGGGCTTGTGCACTCTGTGGTTCTCCTATATTCTTTCTTAGAGAGAAGACCAGAGTTGATTCCATTGTCAAGCTCGTTGTTTTAGATCGAGACGACAAGGAATTGCCACCAACAAATAAGAAGATCCAAAGATGTAATAGACCTTCATTATCGATGAGAAGATCCAAAGATGTAATAGACCTTCATTTAGAATAAAAATCTGAGAAGTAATAGATTTTCATTAAGATGTATCTATGTTTTTTAAAGAAGGAATAGAGAATGATTTTCTCTTCTTTATGATTTGATTTTGATGTGGGGATAAGAAACATAAAATCAAGGTAAAATGTGGATGACAAGTTGCTGATGTAATACAGAATTTCAAAAGTATAGAGAATGTGAACTCTCACTAGGAAAAGTGAACGGTCACTTCAATTTTTGAGATAAGGACACTGAAAATGAACAGTCACATCGGATAATGAACGAACAGTTATAAATGAACGAACATTTATAAATGAATGAACAGTTGGGCTTCTTTCAAAAAGTCACATCAGTTCTCGAGATTGACTATCTAGTTGTTTTGTCTATAAATAGAACAAAACTTTCGTAGATATCGTCACTTTCTTTTTTTTTCTGTACAAAATGTCCTCCAAAGATTTGCTCATCTCGAAGCTTGAAGGAAAGACTGAGACACCACCTGCTAAGCCCTCAGTACCTCCTCAGAAAGAAAGGGATGAAGGCTCAACTGTTCCTGCACCAGGAGAGTACTTGATTTCTAAGCTAGTAGAGCCTGGGAAGACTGACGAAGAAGAGGCATTGAGGATGGCTTCCTGCAAGTTCCTTGTGAGTTTAGACAATTAGATGTTTGAACTGTTCGCAAACTATGTATGTAATCATGAAGGGTCAGGGCCTCCTCCCTGTCCTTAATATTATGTAATTCTATTCTGCTTTTTGAATAACAATAAACTTTTATTTACATCATGTCTCTGAAAATAAAGTACATTTTGTCTTTATACATAATACTTCTTGAGAAATTTGCCATTGATGGGCATCATAGCAACTCTGCCATCCATATCTGTTAATTGATAGGCTCCATTAGAGAAGTGTTTGCCATGAAATATAAAAGAACAGAACAATTATCGGAGGACCGGACTTTTACTTCACGTTACAAACTCGCTTGTACAAAGAAAGCCTAGGGACGAAAACCTAGGTACAGCAGTCTAAGTACAATTGTTTATTTTAGATTCTGGGGGATGACGATAGAGGCTCGGGAAGGCGACGGCAGCCCTGCCTTACTCCTTGGACGATCGGTATGCAGCCTTGGCTCCTGTGAGAAGATGGTTGGCGTTGATGAAGAAATGCTCTTCTTGCTCCTCTGTTGCTCTTCTGGCTTCTCTCTCTCTGTGTATTTTCTCTCTGATAGCGTATATCTCTCCTCGTCTCTCTCTTCTCTTTTTTTTGATCGTCTCTCTCACAAGGAAATGGCACCTTGCTATTTATAATAGTGGGGAGCATCATTAGGGTTTGGATGATTGCTCATTCTCAAAGTGGCGGTGGCCTGATGTATAATCAATCTGGACCATTAATTTTAATCGTGAAGGATCTGGGCCATGAATGGGGATAGCACTGAATCCTGCGAATGATTAATGCTGATTGAGTTAAATCTTCATGATTGGTTGTATCAAGCTTGGATCTCTCACCACGTGTCCCATTGGCTTGATCATGATGATATGACCTGATCTCATTAATTATGAGGATAACGTTAAATATGGTCATTGGAATCTGGTAAATCTTTGCATTTCATAATCATCTTTGCTACCAGCTGTCAAGTCGTGGGGGCCATTGAATCTCTGCCACGTGGCTTAGTGATGGATCCTGTCAAAGCCGCATGACATCCATGAACCACATGAGACAGCGTCTGGACGAGCCGCATAGGTATAGTATTTGCGAGCCGCATGGGATGGCTTCTTGGTGAACCGCATAAGTGTAGTAATCGCGAGCCGCATGGGATGGCTTCTTGGTAAGCCGCAGGAAGACGACTCTTGCCAGCCGCATGAAGTTGTTCTTCAAGTGAGCCGCATGGGAGTAGCCACGTGGCAATCTCGAATCATGTTAGAGATTTTCTCCTATTTCCCAAGAGTCTGTCAATATGACAGGGCCATTATGACACTTCATGTCAGAGCCGTCAGCTGTCAAATCATGACAGAGCATTAAATAAGCATACTGCTCGATGGCCAGCTGTGTAAAGGAGTCTCGTGGGTACACGTGGCGTTGAGCCACGTATCTCTGTGAGCCGCATGTACTTTTTGAACCGCATGCGGCTGGGGAACTCTTTGAACCGCAGGACTGTCCCTATGTGAGCCGCATGGACTCTCCTGTTCGAGCCACATGAGACTAAGAGTCTCTCTGAACTGCATGGGACTGCTCCTGTATGAGTCGCATGGGGTTCTCCTATTCTGAGCCGCATAGATCATCGTTCTGATATTTTCCATGCTTCTACAAGACCCCCTTCAAAGTTTTCAATTTGCAAAATTGAAATACTTTGAATAAGAAGCGTGGCCTTTGGTTGACCGCATAGATGATTCAGCCGCATGGATTTGTCTGGCCGTATGAGCTGTAAGACCGTATAGACTTTTTGCCACGTGTCCTAGCCACGTGTGCAAATCTTCTTCATTAAATGCCCTTGATTCGCCGCCTCTTGGGGGGGATCCCAAGGGTCAGTTTTGTTTTGACCGAAGTGATTTATTCTTTTAGGTGACGCGTGGATCGAGGCGTCTGTTTGATTTTTCGAGCTTCCTTCGCCTATAAATAGGAGTAATTTTGTTCTTTGAGGGTTTCTTTACCTTCTCTCTTTTGCTCGAACTTCTTGTTGCCGACTTCCTTTTCGTCTTCTCCAATCAGCGATCGGCAATGGCTCCCAAGAGAACTGCTGCTGCTACGGGCAAGAAGGCCGCGTCAACTTCTACGGCGACGAAGGGCAAGACGGCCGCGTCTTCGTCGACTGCGGCGGCGAACGTGGCGGCTCCTCCGACAGCTGGCGTGCCTGTTTTTTACCCCGACGTTCACCCGCCTATTGCTGGTAGGATCATCAATATGAACTGCCATGGCTACGCCGCATATCTTATGCGCGAGCCTATATTCCCAAGTATGCTGTGTGTCTGACTCATATTCGGGCCGCATGGGATATGACCCAGGCCTGAGCCGCATGAAAGTTGTTTCATAACTACTTCATCATCAGGGCCGCATAAGCTCATCTGGACCTGGACCGCATGAGCTCTTTCAAACTGAGCCGCATAAGCATATTTCGAACTGAACCGCATAAGATTATTTGAACTGGACCGCATAAGCTCATCCGTGCTGGACCGCATAAGCCTGTTTTGAGCCGAACCATATAAGCTTATTCGAATCGGACCATATCCACATATGCTCCTTTCGAACCGCATAAGCTCATCCGCACTGAGCCGCATAAGTTCATTTCGAGCCGAACCGTATAAGTGTATTCGAACTGATCCGCATGGGCTCTTTCAAATTGAGCCGCATAAGCTCATTCGGACTGACCTATATGAACTCTTTTAAACTGAGTCGCATGAGGCTATACTGAGCTAAGCCGCATAAGCATCACGTAGTTTTTGTGTTTCAGCTATCTTTTTTGACTTGTTTCTTTTGCTTTATCTTCAGTGAATCTGCCAGTAAATCCTGCGGGGGAACTTATAGTGGGTTCAAATCAATTTGCCTTGGGCGTGCGTCTTGACGACTTAATTAAGCATGTGTTGAATCAATTCCCTGCTGATGAACCTTCGGAGAGGTTGAACGCTATCGAGAATCAGACCCTCCATTACCTCCGTTCCATGATGAATACTGGGAAGCTGGATGGAAAATACCTGAAGCCTTCGTTCTTTTTTGGAGACGCTTTAATCATAGAGAATCCCCGAGTATTAGAGATTTCCGAGAACTGGGATTTTTCTTTGGATGGGGTGGCAATCTATATTCCTCTCATGGAACGTCATTATCCTCTGTCATGGTTCAATATGGTGTTGCTGGACAGGAAGATGGTGTGTAACCTAACTCCTACTCAATCAGGGATGTTGATGGGCAACATCCATTATAACCCGAACCTGCGGTCAGCATACGCGGGTAAGGATTCCGTCCTCCGGTACATGATGGGTCTGGCCCCGGGCTCTTTCATGAATGTATACGGTCCCAACTTCACACTTACTCAAGCTGATACCTTCCTGAATCGGCTTGTTCATAAGAAGTCTTATCCCATTGGCAGGCTGGCATTGCCGAACTGGATAAACCCTACTTCTACGTAGGCCCAGTTGACCACTTGGGTTCTGCAGACCTACAGAACATTCTTGCGGAAGGTAGGACTTTACCATGCCATTCGAGGCACTTGTTACGGGCTTCCTATCAATAAACCACTGTTCGTGGCGTTCTTGGAGATGTATAGCCGACGAACGGGGAAGTTCTTTGTACCCGGAGGGGAATTGGGGCTTGCTCTCCATGAGATGTATACTGTCTCCAAACTTCCGTGGGGGAATGAGCCTTTCGAGGTGTATACCCCGTCGAATGAGGAGTTTGAGGACTTGAACCGACGACTCCCAGGTTCTGTCGTAGTGTATCGGGAGTTGCTGTGCCACCATAGTGCTTGTCACCAGATGGCTATAAAAACGGTAGATAGCTCCGAAGGGACCGCTCTCCACACCACATCCTGGATTAATTATCTTTTTAAAGTTGACCCTTCTGGCGAAGTTACTCCTCGAACCCCTCGAACGCATGGAGAGATAAAGGATCTGATGTCAAGCGTCAAGAAGTCGCGATCCAAGAGCGACATATTCGGGAGTCAAACTGACTCTCTTAGCTATTTTTACTACGGGACCACACAGATGTCAGAGAAGGCGCTCCTGGCTGGATTTTTAATGATATGGCTATGGAACTGCGTAGTCTCGAGAGGAGCGGGTTCTATTGAGAGGATCGGTCGTCATTTCATTCTCCCTGCCGTTAAACTGGTATTTGGAGTTAGACTGGCCCTTCTTCCTGCTATGGTGTGTAGCATACGCCATGGTCTTCGAACATTCTCGTCCAAGGTTATTGCTCGCAAGAAGATGTTGGATTTTGAGCGCGTAGAACTGCCTTTCCACTATTTGATGGGGTGGTTGGCGATGCACTATAAGTCTTTGATGGGACCCGGGATAGCAGAAGATGCTACAGATGAAGACGCTTTCCTTTTCAAATGCCATCGCCGGTATTGGGAATACAACACTATGCCAGCTTGTCGGAGGGTACTAGCGAGGGTGGATGGTTGTGACTTTTTTGTGTCTGTTCCTCCCTTTTCGGATGAGGAAGTGAGGAAGGTACATCTTGACGGTACCGAGCCTTCTCACTTTCTGTCTCCGGATATGCTCGCCTGGTTGCGCAATATCTGCCCCGCGCATCTGGTTTATCTCAACCGCGATAATGTGTACTTGGAGCCTTACCTACCTAGTAGGTTTTTCTGCCAATTTGGTTATAGCCAGTTATTCCTTGATTGTCCCAACCCTTGTTTGGGCTTTGAAGGTAGCGTTCTCGATGGTGTCAGGGCGTGGAATTATTATGACGCTTATCATACTCGGGCCAGCTTCTCGGTCCCCGATGCTAAGGCGCCGAGGGAAATTTTGTACGTGGCTGCTTTATATCACGTTATGGCGAACAAGCCTCCTGTTAACTTTGATCCGAGTACCAGTTTTATCGTGGGTACCGGTTTAGAGGAGAAGCCCAAGGGGGCTAAGGCTAGAAAGCAACTAGCGCTCCAGACTCCCCTCCCTAAATCAGAACCTTCCGAGTCGGCTGAGGAGGAGGATGATCATGATAGCGAAGACTTCCTTTTCGGTGGGGGTGAAGAAGTAACGAATCAACCGCTCCCCACACCCGATGAACCGGCGGAAGATCCGTTGCTTACTACATAAGAGGAAGTAGTGAGGGAAGAACAGCCTTCAGCTGTGTCTGGTTCCTCACGTAAATGAGTCAGACGCGAGTCTTCTGACAGCAGAGCGACCTTTTCCGTGAAGAGAGCTGCCGTTAGGTCTCGTGGATTACTTATTACCGAGAGAGGTGAAGGTACAGACGCTGTTCCGGAGGTAAGACCAAGTCGGAGTCATCTCTTTGTTGTAGTTCTCTTTTCTTTCAGAGATATGACTAAATTACTTTTCTTTGTAGGTGTCTGATGAACCGGCCTTTCCTGAACCGTCTACTGCCCCTGGAGTTGATACGGACCTTGCTGCTTTGATTAGCGACGTGTGTGCCGCGGTCCTTTCTGCGGGGGCTCTTTTGGCGGCGGCTGGAAGCTTCCAGGTTGCTGAAGCCTCAGCCCGGGGTGACGAAGGTTTCCTTGGGCCCGTCTCCGAGACCGCCGAACTTCAGCAAGGCGGCGCCGATCTCGGTGCATCCCCTCCCGAGGATGCAAGGGCGGAGGAGTCTATTATACCTGACTCGGAGGCTGTTGGTGAAGGGGCTACGGTGGCTGCAGGCGAGCCTAGGCCTCCACACTCCTCCACTGGTAAGATAAGCCAGATATTGACTAGTGAGGGGGCTTATTTGCTCTATTAACATATCCTCCGGGTCAAATCGATTCATGGTTGCCTTGGCCCTGCAGGTCCTGACCCTTTACTCCCCACCGCGGATGTTCTTGGGGAAGGCTCGGCCTACCGTGATCTGGAAGAAAGGAGCGTTTCCTCTCCTTTGTCGTCTCATGTCGAGGGGCCTCCCGCCAGCTCCAGGCAAATGGGAATGGAGTTGGCGATGGTCTCCGCCTCATCCTCTGCAGATTATACGGCTCCGGAGACTGACCTCTCGACCCTGTCGAACATTCAAATTCTGCGGGCTGCCGAAGAGGAGTTGGCCGCTGTTCAAGCGTCCTTCCATACGGAGCTGGTTTCTCTTGTGGCAGGAGCGACAGATTATGTTGCGTCTTCTTCAGTGCTGCCAGCCACACTCCCGTTGACATCGGCTTCCTCGAAGACTCTGGACGAGGTGACGCAGGACGTGGTCGACAGCTTCTATCGCCATTTAAAAAGAGGCGTAGACGCTGCTATGGAACGGGGGACCCCTTTTTCTCTATCTCTCCAGTGTGCTCGGGGCCAGATTGCATCCTTGAAGTCCCTTCCTGGCGGGATGGGGTTGGCTGCAGTCCTGGAGCCTAAGTTGGTGGAGGCTGATCAACTTTTGACCCAATTGCTGGCGACACGGCAGGCGGGCTTGCCTGCTACGATTGATCGGGAGCGGGGCTTCCTAGTTGCTGCTCGGGATAGGATCAAGCTTGCTCGGGATGCTGCCGGACCAGTTGTGCGGGGAGACCTTGACAAGTTTTCTGCTTCGTATGACAGGCTGGGCCGTCGAAGTCAGGCTTGTCATGCTCGGGAAGAGTCTGCTTCTCGTGGAATCGCTGATAAGAAGGAGCGGATTCTTGTACTCCAGAGGGAATTGGCCTTCCTAGAGTCAGAGCTGAAGACTGCTCAGGCAGAATAGGAGTCAATCGTCTGGGAGGCCGAGAAGGTCTCCCGATCTTCTGCTAACCTGGAGCTGGCTTTCAAGAAATTTGAGGACAATTGGCAAGCTCACGCTCATCTGGAGGACGAGGCGGTGCTGACCCATGAGGCGGAGCGTCGAGCTTCCCAGAGGTTTGAGCGGTCGATTGCCTTGCTGATGGACCGTCTCAGGGTGTTATGTGCCCCGGAGCAGTGATCAGCTTTCTATTTTCTTTTGCTTCTCTCTTTTTTTTTGGGTAAGGGATGTGATCCCAAATGATGTAGTACTTTGAATCTTGAATAAATGAGCATGTTTCAACTCATCTTCTCTTTCTTATACTTGTGGTGTTCGTAGAACTGGACTTGCTGGGGGATTATTTGTGGACCTGCTACCCTAGGCGTACCTTGGTTTTAGGTACGGATAACAGGTTTGGACAGGATGTCCGGAACAACCATGGCAAAGTGGTCACGGATATTCTCGGTGTTTAGGAAAAAGAATACCGTAGAGCAGCTAGGCTCCCGGGGCATGGTGAGGTGGTGGATTTATGCTAAGAAGCTTAGCAAAGGATATTTGTGGACCCATTATCCTTGGCGTACCCTGGTCCAGGATACGAATAATGGGATGAAAGGAAACCAACATATTTGCTCAGAGGTTATGAGGACATGGCAAGCATGAGGGTTTTATCGTAGAATCTTCCTGCTTAGAGGTAATGAGAACATGGCAGGGGGGACTTCACGGAAGATGTTCGTGGTCAACAGAGGACATTTGTGGTCAACAGAGGACATTTGTGGACCCATTATCCTTGTAGTACTCCGGTTGTGGGTACAGATAATAGGTTGAAAGGAGACCGACATACTTGCTCAGAGGTAATGTGGACATGGCAAGCGTGAAGGTTTCTTCGATGGAGCCTTCCCACTCAGAGGTAATAAGGACATGGCAGGAGTGGGCTCAATGATGAGGGGGTACATAGAATGACTCAGAGGTAGGAGAACGTGGAAGTTCTATGCGAGGGGGCGGTTTATTTTTGGTGGAAGTGAAACGACTTAGAGGTAATGAGGACATGGCCGTTTTTTCGGAAATTTGTGGATCGATTACCCTTTTTTGTGGACTGGAAGCGCGGGTAGTGGATCATGAGGGAGGATCTCTTCCAGGAAGAAAGTTCAGAGGTATAATCATACGTTACTTACTATCTGAAAGAGTGACCGGAATATGAGTTCAGAGGCACCAGTGGGTACATAACTCGGTAATTTAGAATATTGAGAAAGTGTGAGTTCAGCGGCACCAGCGGGTACATGACTCGATAATCTGAAGAGAATGTGGAGGTGAATTCAGCGGCACCGGTTGGTGCATGACTCGATAATCTAAAATGTTGTGGATGTGAGTTCAGCGGTACCAGCGGGTACATGACTCGAAGATCTTGGAGAGAATATCGTTTAGACATAATATTTCTTCAGGAACTTGTCGTTGACGGGCAACATGAGCAAGTCTTCGTTTTGTTTTGCGAGGCGGTAAGCACTGTTGGAGAATACTGTTCCAATGATAAATGGGCCTTCCCACTTTGGCTGGAATTTGCCGGCGGTCTTGTGAGTCATGACCATCGGCCTCCGGACTGCCAAGACGAGATCGTCCACCTGGAATGTTCTGATTTTGACCTTCTTGTTGAAGGCTCCAGAGATGCGTGCTTGGTATGGCTCAATTCGTTGCTGAGCTAAGAGGCGCTTTTTATCTAGTGCCTCTAATTCCTATAGCCGACGATGGTGGTTGTCGTCTGTTGTTAATTGATGTGTGAGAGTGACACGTAGTGAGGGGATCTGAGTCTCCAATGAGAGGACTGCCTCACTCCCGTATACCAGGGAGAATGGTATATTCTCGGTGGCTGTTCGGACTGTGGTACGATAAGCCCATAAGCATTCACCGAGCTTCTCGTTCCAGTCACGTTTGTTGGAGGAGACAAACTTCTTGAGAAGTTTGATGATTGTTTTATTGAATGCCTCTGCCAACCCGTTCGCTGTCGGGTTGTATGGTGTCGAAGCGACATTCTGAATACGGTACTTATCGCAAAACCGATAGAATGCGTGGCTTGCAAACTGCGGACCATTGTCATGGATGATCTTTCATGGCAGTCCGAAGCGGTAGATGACGTGATGCTTAAGGAAGCTGATCATGTTTGAAGTCTTAACTTCTGCGAGTGGGACGGCTTTCGTCCATTTGGAGAAGTAATCAGTAATCGCAAGTACGAAGCGATGTCCTCGGGAGGAAGGTGGGGTGATTGGACCAATGATATCCATTCCCCATGCTTCGAATGGCCAGGACGCCACTGTCGGATATAGAAACTCGGACGGTTGGTGAATGAAGTCCGCGTAGACTTGGCAAGCTTTGTATTTTCTAGCATAATCTATCGCATCCGCCACCATCGTGGGCCAATAGTAGCCCATTCGTCGAAGACGATCTTGCAATTTAGGACCGGGCTGATGGGCCCCGCAGACACCGTCATGAGCTTCTTGTACGGCTTCTTTGGCTTCTGTATTTGACAGACACCGAAGCAGTAATCCATCGTAGGAGCGACGATACAGCATTTTCGTCTCTGTATCGTAGAAGAATCTGAAAGAACGCCGTCTGATGGAAGTGGCTTCCTTTGGGTTCTCGGGCAGAATGTCGTAGACGACGAAGTCGATGAATGGTTGTCTCCAATCTGGGGCATCATCGATCGTCTGTGCGGAATAACTCGCCACGAATTGCACATTGTTCTTGGGACAGACCAGTTCATGGCCTACCACATCCACTGATTGGCGATCATAATTCGGAACTGCTAGGAAAGCGACAAGACCGGCTAAGGCGTCCGCTTCGATATTTCGGACTCGGGGGACATGTTCGATGAAGAACCCCTCGAACGACGAGATGATATTAATCGCTATTTGGTGATAAGGGATCATGTCTTCGTGGCGTACTTCGTATGAGCCCCGGATCTGATTGACGATTAGTTGGGAATCGCCGTATGCTTCAAGGTATTCTACCCCCAGCTCTCTTGCAAGTTGGAGGCCAATGACCAGAGCGTTGTACTCGGCCACATTGATAGAGCAGGGCTCGGTGAGGGAATAAGCTCGGTTAATCACCAATCCGGAAGGAGAGATTAGCACTACCCCGACTCTGACGACTATATTGCCTTTAGGTCCGATCCTCGAAGCACCGTCGAAGAACATTCGCCATATAGCCTCGTGAGAGGTTGCATGTGAGTCGACGACCTCATCTGGGATCTCTTCATATATTCTGGAGGACTTCGAGCCTGGGTGGGCTGCTAAGAAGTCCGCCAGGGCTTGACCTTTGACTGCCTTTTATGGGACGAAGATCATATGATTAGGGGACAGCAATATTGCCCATGTAGCGAGTCGAGAGCTGAGTGCCCCTGGTTTATTCATGAGGACCCTGAGAGGGTTACTTGTGAGATCACATGTATCGTTCGTCCGGTAACATAATACCGCATTTTCTGAATGACGAATACCGGGGCGAGGCATTCCTTCTCCACAGCGGTGTATCGGTGCTCTGGCCCAATCATCATTCGACTGAGGTAATATATGGCCTGCTCGTGGCCTGCGTCATTGTTTTGTGCCAGCAAAGCCCTGAGGGAGTGTTCCATTGCTCGTACATAGAGCAGGAATGGTTTTTCGGGAACCGAGGCCACCAAAACTGGAGGATTTGACAAATATTCTTTGATGCTGTCGAAAGCACGCTGACATTCTTCGTCCCATGCGAATGAGACTCCTTTCTTCATGAGGTGCGTGAATGGTCGGCATCGCCCGGAGAGGTTGGAAATGAACCTTCTGATGTAAGCTAGCCTCCCTTGAAGGCCTCTAAGTTCGCGGAGATTTCTCGGGGGACCCATCTCCATGATTGCTTTCGTCTTCTCGGGGTCTACATGGATACCCTGTGCGGTGATGATGAAGCCCAAGAACTTCCTGCTGGATACGCCCAGAAAGGACTTCGTAGGGTTCATTTTCAAATTGTGCGCTCGTATTAGGTCGAATACCGTCCTTAGATCCTGCAGATGGTCTCCCTTGCTACGGCTCTTAACGGCTATATCGTCAACATAGCACTCCACCGTCTTGCGTAAGTGGTCTCTGAAAATGATGCTCATGGCTCTTTGATATGTGGCGCCAGCATTCTTTAAATCGAAAGGAATGACTGTGTAGCAGTACGTGCCAATCGGTGTTCGGAATGATGTATGCTTTTCGTCGTCAGGAGACATTTTGATTTGGTTGTACCCCCGAGAAGCCATCCATGAATGACATGCATTCGAAACCGTAGGTATTATCGATCATGATGTCTGTGATAGGAAGGGGGAATTCATCTTTGGGGCACGCCTCGTTCAGGTTGCGGAAGTCGATGCAGATTCGAATCTTCCCATTCTTCTTGAGGACGGGTACTATATTGGCGACCCAATCGGGATGTTGCTCCTCACGAATGAAGCCACTTGCTATCAGTTTGTTGACTTTGGCTTCGATCGCGTCCATGATGCCTGGGCGGAAGCGTCGTTGTTGTTGCTTGACTGGCTTCGTATCTGGTCGAATGTTAAGTTTGTGAAGAGCAATATCGGGATTTAACCCTGGCATATCTTTATAGCTCCAGGCGAACACATCAATGTATTCTCTGACAAGTTCTAGCAACGATTCCCGTTCTTCGTCTGCTAGGCTTTTTCTGACAAAAATTAGTTTTGGAGAATATTCGCTGCCGAGATCCACTTGTATGACCTCATCTTCAGTAGGAGGTTCTCTCAGTTCGAACCGCTTTTCCCATTGTGTGTCTAATTGCTGGGCCCACGGCTCTAGCTTGAGGATTTCAGGGATGTCTTCGTCTTCTTCGTAAGCGTCGGCGAATGCCATGTTGACTGACAAGACTTGTCTGAACACATCTCCGATGCTATTATCCGAGTCAGAAGTTGGTGACCCGGTTGAATGTGACTGCCAGTCGCATTCTTCATTTGAACTCTCAAGGTTCGTAGTAGGCATTACATACACTAACCCGCATCGAGTTTTGCTATAGTAGTCCCATGGTTTGCCCGTCGGGACTGGCGGCTTCAAAGGTAATCGTCGCCCAGTACCGTAGTTCAAACCTGGCGTCATCTCCAGATCATATCCCTGTTTCTGCATGAGATATTTGGATTGGGGGCTATAAAGATACAGAGGCAATCTTCCGGTATCTGACCCGAGGTCGACTTCCTTTATGGTGAAGGGATGCGGGTCGTTCTTACGACCGAAGATGATTGGATGGTCCCCTTCCTCGATTATTCGGTAAGCGTCTTCTGCTAGAATAAGCTGGATCGCGGTGTACACATTTGTCACCCATGTGTGCAGGTGAGTGCCTATACCGTGTTCCATAGCATACATTGTACATAGCTTATTGAGCTCGGTGTAGTTCAAAGATAACCCTTTATTGATGAAGTAAGGTATCTTTTCTAGGGAGATTACATTGTCAGCGGGGGGAACATCAGTGTGGGCAGCCACATACTTGGCTAACTCCGGTTCCTCTTCAGCTACCTCCTGTGTAAATGAAGACTGAGAGGACGCCCTGGACAGCTTGATTGTCAGAGGTTCAGCTGAGGGAGCAGAGCGTTTTGTTGACAGACTAGCAACCCGCAGTTTGGCACTTGATGTGGAGCGAGGAGTGGCTGGTTCGCTAGAAGTGTCAGACCTTGCATCGGGGTGATGACCCTTCTTGGGAAGGCGTATCGTCAGCGGCTTATCGGAGGGGTTGAGCTTCTCCGTTTGGGGTTGACTGACTCTCGGCAGTCTGATTGTTAGTGGCCCCGTTGTGGGTCTCGACACTTGGCCGGACCTTGGCAGCCGGATTGTCATCTGCTCCTCTTGTGCTGAGAGGCTGATCGCGTCCTTCCTCAGAGTGGCAGTAAGGGGTGCGGACTTGCCCGGTTTGTGAGCTTGGAGGTGGATTGTCAGAGGTCCTTTTAATGCTGTAGCTGTCTCGGTATGAGCTTGTACGTCTCCTTTATCAAGGTGCCTCTTCGACTTTTCGTATAGGCAGGAGTCTGAGTAGTAGGATTCGACCCCTTTGAAGGGATCGATATCAGCAAATTCTGTTTTCACGAAGCCGTATTTGTCGACATATTTGAAGCACTGGTGTAGCGTGGAAGGCACGATCATGTAATCGTGTATCAATGGGCGCCCCAAGAGGATGTTATAAGAAGTGTCTACATCTATGACGTAACAGGTGACTTCGGATTGGAGGTCGCCAATTTGACACTTCAGACGAATTTTCCCAATAGGGTAGCTCCTGCCCGAATTGAAACCGATGATGGCGGTGCTTGTAGGTGTCAGGCGATGCATTGGGATACGGAGATGATGTAGCAGACCCTTCGAGATGATGCTTATGGAAGAGCCAGGATCTATGTGCATCCGATCCACCTTCACGTCACCGATGTACCCCGTGTAGTATAGCGGGCGATCGTGTAGGTTGGTTTTGATGAGCATGTCCTGCGGAGTGAAGACGATGTTGGGCATTGCTCCCGTGCAGGTACTGTCTTGGAGATCCACGGGTGAGTCCTCCCCGGTGAGGTTGGATTGAGCCAGATAGGCATCGACATTTTGGAGTGCTTCACTCAATGCAATACGAACGTCCTTGGAGAGCCTTAGGAGTTCGTACAGTGACAACTTGGCCAGTGTGTTAGCCAATTGCGTTAAGATGTCAAAGTTGTAAGGCCTCTCAAGCCCTTGGGTTGCCTCTTTTCGGAGGGATTTGTCGAAGCGAGTCTCCCTCGACCTAGGCTTGTCGGTCGTCGAAGGCTGAGCCGGTCCCGGAGCATCAGTTGTAGTGGGTTGATGATTTTCGGCTGGGTTGTCAACCACAGGTTAGGATTGCGCTCCGGACCGCGTGACGACGGCTGTAGCTTCCTCGTTGTCTGCTGAGATTGTGTGGCAGGTCCTGACTTTTCCACTCTTTTTTTTGTTGGTGGGAGATGGTGTGCGCCGAGTTACTTCTGACACCAAGTCTGGATGGACCCACATGACCTCCCCTCGTGAGGTGGTAAGAGGTACTAGACCAGCAGCATGTTCCCGGGGAGGTGGAAGATTGGTAATCTCCATCGTCGCCAGAGGGACGGGGATTACCCCGTCTTGAGTCTCCGTCGGAGGGAAGCTTCCGAATTGTACGGACACCATATTGGATGCTACGGTTACCTCTTCGAAATCGATGGCCAGAGCGTTCGAATCGATGAGGCTTTGGTTGTACCGTTTCAGTTGGTAGCAGTCGTGTGTAGCGTGGTATACATAACGGTGGTAATGGCAGAACTTTGGGTTCTCCAGATCAGCCGGCCGAGGCTTCCATCTTGGTGGAGGAAGCTGAATTCTATATCCTTGTATTAGCATGTCCAAGATAGGCTTGACGTGGGTCAAAAGAGTAAGTGACTTGAGGCCATTGTTTGTCTACGGGCTTCGGCTCAAGTTTTTGTGCTGTATCGGCCACCATAGCCTGCTTTCCCTAGCTGTCCCGATTGTTGGAGGGATTACCCCCATTATCGTTATTGGGACGCTTGCCCTTGCTTTCCCCTTCCGAGATGTGCAATCCCAGTTGGCGAGCCTTCTTCAGTCGTTCTTCGACGCTTGTGGCGCTGATGATGAACGCCTTCCAATCTTTGAATTGACTTTCGCCCATCCAGAGACTGATCGTTGGAAGCAATCTCTTTTGGCAAATTTTAATCAAAGAGGAATCTAGATTTTCGGAAGGCAGCTTCATGGCGGTCTGGCGGAACCGCTCAATGTAGTTCCTTGTCAGCTCCTTCTCCCCTTGGACGACGTCCATGAGAGTGGACATAGTGACGTCCTGTCCTACTTCGTAGAATCGCTCCAAGAACAGACGCTTGAAGCCGGTGAAGGAGTGGATGCAGTTGTCCGGCAGATTGCGGTACCAATCGAAGGCGACTCCTTCCAATGCCCCAATGAATAACCGTGTGAGGATAGCATCATCGTGGGGCAGATGGTCGGTGGTGACCTCGAAGTAAGTGATGTACCGACTTGCTGAGGTCTTGCCGTCATACGGGTTGATATTGAACGGCTTATATCTTGGTGGAAACGGAACATCCCTCCACTCAGTAGGGTATGGTTGTCGTATTCTGAGATCTTGAGCGTTTTCTCGGGCATGGAACATGGCTCGGAGCTCCTGGACCTCTCTCCTTACTTCTCGGGTCTCATCTGTCACGGTAGGGGCTGTTATCTCGGGAGAATTATTGCCCGGGTTTGGTGCCGCTGAGTTCGAATCCACATTGACTGCGGGGCCCGTGCTTGTTTGACCAGGCGTTCCTCCTTGCAGAGTTGGCAGGGCCGCTTTAATCTCGTCTACAGACTTGACCAAAGCAAGTAATATGGCTTCGAGATTGTTGATGCGCTGGCGATCATTGGAACTACCTTGATTGTTGTCTGTCATGAAAACCGTCTTTACATGAGGAGTGATGAAAGGAACGGTGGAGGATGTGCCCTCCGAGTCATACCCATGCACCGAGAAGTCATTGGGATAGGTGGAAATGTTCAGAGCTTGCTTCGTCTTGAGAGTTACGGATGTCCTCGGGGACATCAGCGTCTGTTGTAGTTGTTGGGAGAGTTGTTTGTCCGGGCTCGGCTCCTTGAAACATCGAATTATTGCGGATGTTTGGAGGAGTGCTACCCCCAGTTCCCTCAACCTCCAGCGATGTGGATGATGAATTTTCCATCGCGGTAGATTTCATCTTTGAACGGGTGTGTTGGAACACTCCGGTAGAGGACAACCGTTTAGACGATTGTTTTTTAGCGGTAGTGGTTGATATCTTGGGACTGGAGATGCTTGTCTTTTTCCCTCTCCCTTCGGCGGGGACCTTCTGAGCGGAATTACAGGAGACAACAGGAGGTGCCTCATCTTCTGAGCTCGGATGCTGTAGCCTTTGGAAGACGGACGGCCGATCTTCCATCACTGTCGTACTGTTGCAGCAGCAGTTGACGATGATTTGGGTGCAGCGATGTCCAAGCGAGAACTCTTTACACGCCGACACTCCTCCTCTTTCCTTGTATTTGTGGAGGATCGCCTCCCGCAGGTCATAGGAACCACTCTGTCTGTTTGCCGTCGGGGGCTGGACTCGAGAGGTTGTATACAACTTCCCATCCGAGGCCCGTGTGATATTCAACGGGACGCTCCGATAGTCAGAGGTTGGGACAGCTGACTGGGCCTGATGAGCCCGCGCTGCCCTAGACTTCCTCCTTTTAGCACTTGTGGGTGCGTAATAGGAGGAGTCCAAGTTGTATACCGCAGAATCTGGCTTATCATCCAGAGAACCATCAGGGTCAGGACCGCATGAGAGACGGTCGAAGACTGATCGAGAGAAGCGTAAAACAGATGCTATGCGGCTAGAGTTAGGTACCGTGCAGGCTGTCTGCATGCGGTTGTCTTCTGCCGTCGGATGAATTATTTTTGTGCGACTAGGAGTCACGACCGTACAGGCTGGCCGCATGTGGTTGGCAATGGTGGCCGCATGGGTTTTCTGCAAGCGATTGACTCCCATAGCCGCACGAGTTTCATCCGTGTGGTTGGCAACTGTAGCCGCATAAGCTATGCGGCTGACAGATATGGCCGCATGAGTTTTCTTCATGCGGCTGGCGGATGTAGCCGCATGAGCTTTCTCCCTGCGGCTGATACCCTTATGCGGCTCGGTTCTCATAGAGTTTCTCTTTGCCCCTGCAAGTCCAGCATCATAGTATTTTCTTCTGCCGGACTTGGGGACAGCAGAGTCGTCTACAATCTGAAGTGGGGCCGCAGTGGAATCTTGCTCGCCGTCTTGAACAACAAAGGGTGTCTCCGCAAGAGCTTCAGTAGGAATGAAGGATCGGGGTCTCCACTCCTTACGGGCCTTCCTTGTGCGGGCTCGCTTCTGGACCGGGCCAGTGCTCTTGTCGGAGAGCATTTCTTCGAACGCCTGTTGGTCGAACCGGGCGACCATCTTTTGTTGCGTGGAGCCAAGCTTGGCTGTATCCGATTGCGTCACCAACTCCTCAGCCATGGAGAAGTTAGTCCCCAGCAGAGTCGCCATCGTGTTTGCCATAAAATATAAAAGAACAGAACAATTATCGGAGGACTGGACTTTTACTTCACGTTACAAACTCGCTTGTACAAAGAAAGCCTAGAGACAAAAACCTAGGTACAGCAGTCTAAGTACAATTGTTTATTTTAGATTCTGGGGGTGACGATAGAGGCTCGCGAAGGCGACGGCAGCCCTGCCTTACTCCTTGGACGATCGGTATGCAGCCTTGGCTCCTGTGAGAAGATGGTTGGCGTTGATGAAGAAATGCTCTTCTTGCTCCTCTGTTGCTCTTCTGGCTTCTCTCTCTCTGTGTATTTTCTCTCTGATAGCGTATATCTCTCATCGTCTCTCTCTTCTTTTTTTTTTGATCGTCTCTCTCACAAGGGAATGGCACCTTGCTATTTATAATAGTGGGGAGAATCATTAGGGTTTGGATGATTGCTCATTCTCAAAGTGGCGGCGGCCTGATGTATAATCAATCTGGACCATTAATTTTAATCGTAAAGGATCTGGACCATGAATGGGGATAGCACTTAATCCTGTGAATGATTAATGCTGATTGAGTTAAATCTTCATGATTGGTTGTGTCAAGCTTGGATCTCTCACCACGTGTCCCATTGGCTTGATCATGAATGATATGACCTGATCTCATTAATTATGAGGATAACGTTTAATATGGTCATTGGGATCTGGTAAATCTTTGCATCTCATAATCATCTTTGCTACCAGCTGTCAAGTCGTGGGGGCCATTGAATCTCTGCCATGTGGCTTAGTGATGGATCATGTCAAAGCCGCATGACATCCATGAACCGCATGAGACAGCGTCTGGGCGAGCCGCATAGGTATAGTATTTACGAGCCGCATGGGATGGCTTCTTGGTGAACCGCATAAGTGTAGTAATCGCGAGCCGCATGGGATGGCTTCTTGGTGAGCCGCAGGAAGACGACTCTTGCCAGCCGCATGAAGTTGTTCTTCAAGTGAGCCGCATGGGAGTAGCCACGTGGCAATCTCGGATCATGTCAGAGATTTTCTCCTATTTCCCAAGAGTCTGTCATTATGACAGGGCCATTATGACACTTCATGTCAGAGATGTCAACTGTCAAATCATGGCAGAGCATTAAATAAGCACACTGCTCGATGGCCAGCTGTGTGAAGGAGTCTCGTGGGTATACGTGGCGTTGAGCCGCGTATCTCTGTGAGTCGCATGTACTTTTTGAACCGCATGCGGCTGGGAAACTCTTTGAACCGCAGGACTGTCCCCATGTGAGCCGTATGGACTCTCCTGTTCGAGCCGCATGAGACTAAGAGTCTCTCTGAACCGTATGGGACTGCTCCTGTATGAGCCGCATGGGGTTCTCCTATTATGAGCCGCATAGATCATCGTTCTGATATTTTCCATGCTTCTACAAGAAGACATTATTTATCATATACGGTCCTTCATATTTTGCCTCAAACTTGCCTTTGCTCATATGTGTCATAGTCATAGGACGTCTGACTGTAAGAACCAACTCGCCTTCTTGAAATGTTCGTACCCTGACTTTGCGATTGAAAGCTTTTGAAATCTGAGCCGGATAAAGTTCGATATGTTGTTGAGCTAATAACCTTTACTCGTTGAGCGCCTCCAATTCCTGAAGCCGAAGACGTTCATTATTATCTGTCGTAAGCTCATTAGCAATGGCGATTCTCAATGATGGAATTTGAATTTCTAAAGGTAGAACAGCTTCACATCCATATACCAGAGAAAAAGGTGTGCAACCTGTGGGGTTACAGACAGAAGTGCGATATGCCCATAGACATTGTCCAAGTTTATCACTCCAACTGCGTTTGTTAATAGAGACAAACTTTTTAAGGAGTTTGATAATAGTCTTGTTGAATGCTTCGGCCAACCCATTAGCCACAGGATTATAGGCCGTAGAGGCGACATTATTAATTCTGTTATCATCACAGAACCTATTAAACTTTTGGCTAATAAATTGTGGTCATTATCATGGATAATTTCGTGAGGGACACCAAATCTGTATATCACATGATGTTTGATAAAATTGATAACGCTGCTGGTTTTTACTTCCGCCAAAGGTATAGCTTCGGCCCACTTGGAAAAATAATCGGTTATAGCTAAGATGAACCGATGTCCTTTAGATGAAGGAGGATTGATAGGGCCAATTATATCCATGCCCCAAGCTTCAAAAGGCCACGAGGCTGCAGTTGGATGAGGAAATTTCGACGGTTGGTGAATAAAATCTGCATGAATTTGACATGCACGACATTTTCTTGCATAATTAATAGCATCTGATACCATAGAAGGCCAGTAGTAGCCCATACGTCGGATACGATCATGTAATTTAGGACCAGGTTGATGTACTCCACAAACACCATCATAAGTCTCACGTAATATCTGCTTTGCTTCATCACCAGCGAGACACCTCAAGAGTAATCCATCAAAAGTTCTTCGATAGAGAGTTTTAGTACTATGATTATAATAGAATCGATGTGATCGACGACGAATAATTGTAGCTACTTTAGGATCTTCTGGCAAGATATCATGCACTACAAAATCAATGAAAGGTGCTCTCCAATCTTCGCTAAGGACATTGACTTCAGTTAGGTTGCTGAATTCAATATTGTGGTTGTTTTCAACACAAAATAATTCTCTATTAGAGATAACAACCATTTGTTGTCTTTTGACTGGAACTGCCAATACTGCAGCTAGGTTCGCTAAAGCATCAGGTTCTGTATTGCATGTGCGACGTACATATTCGATGAAGAATCCTTTGAATAAAGAAGCTATTCTGGTTGTTGCTTCATGGTATGGTACCAAATCTTGATGTCAGACTTCATATATGCCTCTAACATGATTAACAATCAGCTTAGAGTCACCATATACTTCGAGATATTCAATATTCAATTGTTTGGCTAATTGAAGTCCAATGAGCAAGGCATTGTATTCTGCTACATTGTTGGAGCATGATTTGTCTAAAGAATAGGCCCTTTGAATAGTTAATCCATCGGGTGAAACAAGAACAATTCCTACTCCAGCCACAAGGGTACCTCCAGGTCCAATTCTAGAAGCTCCATCAAAGAACAATCTCCAAGTAGAAAATTCTTCTGAGATCAGATTTGATTCCAATGTTTCGTCTGGAACCTCTTCATAGAGTTTAGATGTCTCAGGGACAGGATGAGCTGCTAAGAAGTCAGCAAGTGCTTGGCCTTTCACAGACTTTTGAGGAACATAAACCATATCATATTGTGCTAGCAATATGGCCCATGTGGCAAGCCTAGAATTGAGTGTGCTTGGCTTCTTCATTAAGACTCGAAGAGGATTGACCCGGGATATGACATGAATAGTTTGGCCTATGATGTAATGTCTTGTCTTCTGAACATCAAATATTAAGGCTAAACATTCCTTCTCTACTGGACTATAACGATGTTCAGCTCCAATCATCGTTCGGCTGAGATAGTAGATGGCTTGTTCATGACCTTCCTTGTTCTTCTGAGCTAGCAAAGCTCCCAATGAATGATCCATTCTCGGACATACATTAAGAAGGGTATCCCTGAGATCGGTGGTACAAGAACCGGTGGACTCATTAAATACCGCTTTATGTCATCAAATGCTCGTTGACATTCTTCCGTCCAAATGAAAGATACACCTTTCTTCATTAATTGAGTAAATGGTCTGCAACGTCCAGATAAATTTGAAATGAACCGCCTGATGTACGCAAGTCGACCTTGGAATCCTCGTAGCTCTTTTAGGTTGCGTGGAGGACGCATCTCTTGAATGGCTTTGATCTTCTCGGGATCAACATGTATACCCTTAGAGGTAATGACGTAGCCGAGAAACTTACCACTAGAGACACCCAAGAAAGATTTGGTAGAGTTCATTTTGAGTTGATGCTGGCACATTAGATTGAAGATAGTTCTTAAATCTTGAATGTGATCTTCTTTGAGACGACTTTTGACAGCAATATCGTCAACATAGCATTCGACAGTCTTTCGCAAATGATCTCGAAAGATAGTGCTCATAGCCTGCTGGTAAGTTGCACCTGCGTTCTTAAGACCAAACGGCATGACCGTATAACAGTATACACCCCGAGGAGTACAAAATGAAGTATGTTTTTCATCTTCAGGATCCATCCGGATTATATTATATCCAGAAAACCCATCCATGAAAGAAATTCGTTCGAATCCACATGTATTGTCGATCATAACATCAATAATTGGGAGAGGGAATTCGTCTTTGGGGCAAGCATCATTGAGATCCCGAAAGTCTATGCAAACTCGAACCTTTTCGGTCTTCTTCAGGATATGGACGACATTGGCCACCTAGTCAGGATGTTGTTCTTCTCTGATAAAGCCACAAGCTATAAGATTTTTGACTTCATCATCAATTGGATCCATCATTTCAGGTTTGAATCGCCGTTGTTGTTGTTTGACCGGTTTGACATTCGGCAAGATGTTAAGCTTGTGAGTTGCAATTTGAGGATCTAATCCCGACATATCTTCGTAACTCAAGGCGAAGACGTCAATGTATTCACGAATAAGGTGAAGTAACTCTTGTTTATCATCTTCTGAGAGATTCTTGCTAATGAAGATTGGTCATGATACGCCTTTATCTCCAAATCAACTTGGACCAGTTGATCTTCAGTAGGTGGTTCTCGTTGTTCAAAACGAAGTTCCCACTGATTGTCCATCCTTTGCACCCAAGGGTCCATTTCAGTAGCTTTTTCAATGTCACTTTCATCTTCTTCTGAGAATTTGGTGGACACCATATTAGAAGATACTATCGCCTTATGAATATGACCGATGTTGGTATCAGAATCCCATGAGATAGAATCAGAAGAATTTGAACGTTCTTCTTCATCAGATTCAGAAGGTTCTGGAGTTGAAAGTGGTGACATATAACCTAGTCCTCGTTTCGTTTTACTGTGGTATTGTTGTGATTTTCCTTTTGGAACAGCAATACGAAGAGGGGTTCGCCTTCCTTTACCATTGTTGAGACCTGTTCTGAAATCATAGCCCATTTTACGGATGATAGCTTTAGATTGTGGACTATAGCGTCGTAATTGTAGCCTTCCTGTATCATCTCTATTATCATTATAGAGCATAATTTTTGGTTCTTCTCTTTTATTGAAGAATATAGGCTTTTCATCTTTCTTTCGAGACGGTACTAAGAAGTACGACTCTTGTATTGAATCCAGTGATACCACATTTCGTCGAGATGATACGACTTCTATTGTAAGTGGCTTAAAGCAATCTAGCATATCCAGATAACACTGACTATAGTAAAAGACATCAGTATACTGCAAAGGAGATGCTTTATTGATTTTTACACCATCATTTACAACAGGGACATTAGCCTTAGCAGGCTTAGTCAGATTGATGACAAAAGGAGGAAAAAAAGAACGAGAAGGAGGAGGGAGCTTCTTGCGACGAAGATCGATTACAAGCGGCTCAGAAGAGGTAAGCTCCCTTTGTTCCTGACTATCACCTTTAGGTCGCTTCTCATGGAAAGGTAGATAAATAGTCAGTGGTTGGGAAGACTGAGGACAGGAGGTATGTCCTTTGACTGGAATCATCAGAGTATCATTAGGTATACTCTTCTGTTCTTCATCTGTGTCCATTGCTAGTACCACCTTCATGAATTCCTCTTTGTACATACGAGAATCGTTGCAATATGCTTCAACTCCTTTGAAAGGATTCAAATCTGCAACTTCTTTTTGGACTTCTCCATTACCATCCACATATTTGAAACATTGGTGGAGCATAAAGGGTACAATATTGTGTTCATGGAGGAATGGCCTTCCCAACAAAGCATTGTATGAGCCATGATTGTCAATAACATAGAAAGTTACTTTTGTACGAAGATTGTTAATTTGAAATTTTAGGCATATCTTTTCCAAAGGTTCACTTCTTCCTTGATTGAATCCCAGGATGGTAGTAATAGTTGTAGAAAGATTATGTACTGGGATTTTCAAAGCGTCCAATAAGGACTTTGGCATGATGCTAAGTGCAGACCCAGGATCAATCAGAATACGGTCGACTTTCATGGTGTCCACTGTAGAAGCATGGAAGATATCAGAATGATGATCTATGCGGCTCAGAGCAGGAGAACCCCATGCGGCTCATGCGGGAGCAGTCCCATGCGGTTCAGAGAGACTCTTAGTCTCATGCGGCTCGGACAGGAGAGTCCATGCGGCTTGCATAAAGACAGTCCTGCGGTTCAAAGAGTCCACCAGCCGCATATGGTTCAAATATACATGCGGCTCACAGAGATATGCGGCTCAATGCCACGTGTACCCACGAAGACCCCTTCACACAGCTGGCCATCGAGCAGTCTATCTATTTAATGCTCTGTCTTGATTTGACAGCTGACGGCTCTGACATAAAATATCATAATGGCCCTGCCATAATGACAGACTCTTAGAAAATAGGAGAAAATCTCTGACGCGATTCGAGATTGACACGTGGCTCCTCCCATGCGGCTCCAGTGAAGAATAGCTTCATGCGGTTGGCAAGGATCGTCTTCCTGCGGCTCACCAAAAAGCCATCCCATGCGGTTCGCAGTTACTACCCTTATGCAGTTCACCAAGGAACCATCTCATGCGGCTCGCAAATACTATACCTATGCGGTTCGCCGAGACGCTGTCTCATGCGGTTCATGGATGTCATACGGCTCTGGCAGAGTCTATCATCAAGACACGTGGCAGAGATTCAAAGACAGCTGGCAGCAAAGATGATTATGAGATGCAAAGATCCCAATGACCACATCCTCATAATTAATGGGATCAGGTCATATCATTCCTAATCGAACCAATGGGACACATGGTGGGAGATCCAAGCTACACAATCAATCATGATGATTTAAAGCAATCAGCATTAATGATTCGAAAGATTCAGTTCTACCCCCATTTATGGCCCAGATCCTTCACGCCCAGAACGAATGGTCTAGATTGATTAAACATCAGGCCGCCGCCACTTTGAGAATGGGTAATCAGCTAAACCCTAATGATGCCTCCCCACTATTATAAATAGCAGGGTGCCATTCCCTTGAAGAATATACACGGTCAGAGAGGAGACATACGGAGAGAGACCCCCCAATAATCAGAGAGAAAATACACAAAGAGAGAGAAGCCAGAAGAGCAACAGAGGAGCGAGAGGAGCATTTCTTCATAAACGCCAACCATCTCTTCACCAGAGCCAAGGCTGTATACCGATCGTCCAAGGAGTAAGGCAGGGCTGCCGTCGCCTTCCCGAGCCTCTATCGTCACCCCCAGAATCTAAAATAAACAATTGTACTTAGACTGCTGTACCTAGGTTTTCGTCCCTAGGCTTTCTTTGTACAAGCGAGTTTGTATTGTGAGTCTAAAGTTCAGTCCTCCCATAAAACTGTTCTGTACTTTTACGATCAATGGCAAACACGATGGCGACTCTGCTGGGGACAAACTTCTCCACGGCTGAGGAGTTGGTGACGCAGTCGGATGCAGCCAAACTTGGCTCCACGCAACAAAAGATGGTCGTCCGCTTCGACCAACAAGCGTTTGAAGAGATGCTCTCCGAAGGAAGCGCTGGCCCGGTCCAGAAGCGCACCCGTACAACAAAGGCTCGCAGAGAGTGGAGGCCAAAATTATTTGCTCCTCCCCAAGCCCCCGACGGGATACCCTCTGTTGCTCAAAACGGCGAGAAAGACTCTCCTGCGGCCCCACTTCAGACCCTAGACAACTCTGCTGTCCTCAAGTCCGGCAGAAGAAAACACTATAATGCTGGACTTGCAGAGGCAAAGAGGAACTCTACGCGAACTGAGCCGCATAGGGGTGCTAGCCGCGCGAAAAAGGCTCATGCGGCCACATCCGCTAGCCGCATGGAAAAAGCTCATGCGGCCACAACCGCTAGCCGCATGAAAAAAAATCATGCGGATGAAACACATGAGGCTACAGGAGTCAATCGCTTGCAAAAAACCCATGCGGCCACAATCACCAGCCGCATGCGGCCAGCCTGCACGATCGTGACTCCTAGTCGCTCAAAAACAACTCATTCAAAAGCAGAAGACAACCGCATGCAGACAGCCTGCACGGTACCCAATTCTAGCCGCATAGCGTCCGTTTCACGCTTCTCTCGATCAGTCTTCGACCGCCTCTCATACGGTCCCGACCCTGATGATTCTCTGGATGATAAGCCAGACTCTGTGGTACCCAACTTGAACACCTCCTATTACGCACCTGCAAGTGCTAAAAGGAGGAAGTCTAGGGCAGCGCGGGCTCATCAAGCCCAGTCAGCTGTTCCAACTTCTGAAAATCGGGGCGTCCCGTTGACTATCACACGGGCCTCGGATGGAAAGTTGTATACAACTGCTCAAGTCCAGCCCCCGGCGGCAAACAGACAGAGTGGTTCCTCTGACCTGCGGGAGACGATCCTCCACAAACGCAAGGAAAGAGAAGGAGTATCGGCATGCAAAGAGTCCTCGCTTGGACATCGCTGCACCCAAATCATCGTCAATTGCTGCTGCAACAACGCGGCAGTGACGGAAGATCGGCCATCCGTCTTCCAAAGGCTACAGCACCCGAACTCAGAAGATGAGGCACCTCCCGTTGTCTCCTGCAATTTCGCTCAAAAAGTCCCCGCCGAAGGGAGAAGGAAAAAGACGAATATCTCTAGTCCCAAGATATCAACCACCACAGCTAAGAAACTATCATCTAAACGGTTGTCCTCTACTGGTGTATTCCAACACACCCATTCAAAACCAAAATTTACCGCAATGGGAAATTCATCATCCACATCCCTGGGGGTTGAGGGAACTGGGGATAGCACTCCTTCGAACATCCACAACAATCCGATGTTTCAAGAAGCCGGGCCCGTACAAACAACTCTTCCATCAGGAGCAACAAACGTTGATGTCCCCCGAGGACATCCGTAACTCTCAAGACGAAGCAAGCTCTGAAGCTGGAAGTGCTGCTCCCTCCGAGTCTGAACCGGAAGACAATATCCCCACATATCCCGATGACTTCTCGGTGCATGGGTACGACTCGGAGGGCACATCCTCCACCGTTCCTTCCATCACTCCTCACATAAGGACGGTGTTCATGACGGACAGCAATCAAGGTGGTTCCAGTGATCGCCAGTGCATTGACAGTCTCGAAGCTATATTACTTGCTTTGGTCAAGTCTGTAGACGAGATTAAAGCGGCCCTGCCCACTCTACAAGGAGGAGCGCCTGGTCAAACAAGCACGGGCCCCACGGTCAATATAGATTCAAACTCAGCGGCACCAAATCCGGGCAATAATCCTCCCGAAATAATAGCCCCTACCACGACAGATGAGACCCGAGAAGTGAGAAGAGAGGTCCAGAAGCTCCGAGCCATGTTCCATGCCCGAGAAAACGCTCAAGATCTCAGAATACGGCAACCATACCTTGCTGAGTGGAGGGATGTTCCATTCCCACCAAGATATAAGCCGTTCAACATCAACCCGTATGATGGCAAAACCTCAGCAAGTCGGTACATCACTTACTTCGAGGTCACCACCGACCATCGGCCCCATGATGATGCGATCCTCATACGGTTATTCATTGGGGCATTGGAAGGAGTCGCCTTCGATTGGTACCGCAATCTACCGGACAACTACATCCACTCCTTCGCCGACTTCAAGCGCATGTTCTTGGAACGATTCTATGAAGTAGGACAAGACGTCACTATGTCCACTCTCATGGACGTCGTCCAAGGGGAGAAGGAGCTAACAAGGAACTACATCGAGCGGTTCTGCCAGACCGCCATGAAGCTACCTTCCGGAAATCCTGATTCTTCTTTGATTGAAATTTGCCAAAAGAGACTGCTTCCAACGATCAGTCTCTGGATGGGCGGAAGTCAATTCAAAGATTGGAAAGCGTTCATCATCAGCGTCACAAGCGCCGAAGAACGACTGAAGAAGGCCCGCCGACTGGGGTTGCACATTTCAGAAGGAGAAAACAAGGGCAAGCGTCCCAACAACGATAATAGGAGTAACCCCTCCAACAATCGGGACAGCAAAGGAAAACAGGCTATGGTGGCCGACACGGCCCAGAAGCCCGAGTCACAGCCAGCAGACAAGCAATGGCCCCAGATCGCTTACTCTTGCGAAGACGGCCACGTCAAGCCTATCTTAGACATGCTCATACAAGGGGGTAGAATTCAGCTTCCTCCACCAAGACGGGAGCCTCGGCCGGCTGATTTGGAGAACCCAAAGTTCTGCCATTACCACCGTTATGTACACCATGCTACACATGACTGCTACCATCTAAAACGGTACATCCAAAGCCTCATCGATTCGAACGCTCTGGCCATCGACTTCGAAGAGGTAACCGTAGCAGCCAATATGGTGTCCGTACAATTCGACAACTTCCCTCCGATGGAGACTCAAGACGGGGTAATCCCCGTCCCTCTCGCGACAATGGAGATTACCAATCTTTCTCCTCCCCGAAAACAGGCTGCTGGTCTAGTACCTCTCACCACCTCACGAAGAGAGGTCATGTGGGTCCATCCAGACTTGGTGTCAGAAGTAACTCGGCCCACACCATCTTCCACTAACAAAAAGAGTAGAAAAATCAGGACATGCCACACAATCTCAGCAGACAACGAGGAAGCTACAGCTGTCATCACGCGGTCCGGAGCGCAATCCCAACCTGTGGTTGACAGCCCTGCTGAAAATTATCAACCCACTACAACTGATGCTCCGGGACCGGCTCAGCCTTCGACGACCGACAAGCCTAGGCCGAAGGAGACTCGCTTCGACAAATCTCTCCGAAAGGACGCAGCCCAAGGACTAGAGAGGCCCTACAACTTTGACATCTTAGCACAATTGGCTAACACTCCGGCCAAATTGTCACTATACGAACTCCTAAGGCTCTCCAAGGACGTTCGTATTGCATTAAGCAAAGCACTCCAAAATGTCGATACTTATCTGGCTCAATCCAACCTCACCGGGGAGGACTTACCCGTGGATCTCCAAGACAGTGCCTGCACGGGAGCAATGCCCAACATCGTCTTCACTCCGCAGGACATGCTCATCAAAACCAACCTACATGATCGCCCGCTATACTACACGGGATACATCGGCGACGTGAAGGTGGATCGGATGCACATTGATCCTGGCTCTTCCATAAGCATCATCCCGAAAGGCCTGCTACATCATCTCCGCATCCCAATGCATCGCCTGACATCTACAAGCACCGCCATCAGCGGTTTCAATTCGGGCAGTAGCTACCCTATTGGGAAGATTCGTCTGAAATGTCAAATTGGCGACCTTCAATCCGAAGTCACCTGCTACGTCATAGATGCAGACACTTCTTACAACATTCTCTTGGGGCGCCCATGGATACACGATTATATGATCGTGCCTTCCACGCTACACCAGTGCTTCAAATATGTCGACAAATACGGCTTCGTGAAGACAGAAGTTGCTGATATCGATCCCTTCAAGGGGGTCGAGTCTTACTACTCGGACTCCTGCTTATACGAAAAGTCGAAGAGGCACCTTGACGAAGGAAATGAACAAGCTAGTACCGAAATGGCTACGGGATCCGAGGGACCCCTGACGATCCACCTCCAAGCTCGCAAATCGGGCAAGTCTGCACCCCTTATCGCCACTCTGCGGAAGGACGCAATCAGCCTCTCAGCGCAGGAGGAGCAACTGATAATCCGGCTGCCAAGGTCCGGCCAAGTGCCGAGACCCACAACGGGGCTACTGACAATCCGACTGCCGAGAGTCAGTCAACCACAAGTAGGAAAGCTCAACCCCTCGGACAGGCCGCTGACAATATGCCTTCCCAAGAAAGGTTGTCACCTCGATACAAGGTCTGACACTTCCAGCGAACCAGCCACTCCTCGCTCCATATCGAATACCAAACTGGGGGTCGCCCGTCTGCCAACAACTCCACGCTCTGCTCCATCAACTGAACCACTGATAATCAAGCTTCCTAGGTCGTCCTCTCAGTCTTCGTTCACACAGGGGGTAGCCGAAGAGGAACAGGAGCTAGCCAAGTATGTGGCTACCCACACCAATGTCTCCTCCGCTGATGATGTAATCCCCCTAAAAAAGATACCTTACTTCATCAATAAAGGGTTATCTTTAGACTACACCGAGCTCAATAAGCTATGTATAATGTATGCTATGGAACACGATATAGGCGCTCACCTACACACACAGGTGACAAATGTGTACACCGCAATCCAGCTTACTCCAGTAGAAGACGCTTACCGAATATTTGAGGGAGGAGATCACCCAATCATCTTCGGCCGGACGAACAAACCTCATCCCCTCACCATAGAAGAAGTCGACCTCAGGTCAGATGCCGGGAGACTGCCTCTGTATCTCTGTAGCCCTTAATCCAAATATCTCATGCAGAAACAGGGGTACAATCTGGAGACGACGCCAGGGTTGAACTATGGCACTGGGCGACGATTACCTTTGAAGCCGCCAGTCCCGGCAGGCAAACCACGGAACTACTATAACAAAACTCGATGCGGGTTAGGGTATGTAACGCCTACTACGACCCCTGAAAGTTCAGATGAAGAATGCGACTGGCAGTCACATTCAATCGGATCACCAACTTTCGACTCAGATACCAGCATCGGAGATGTGTTCAGACAAGTCATGTCAGTCAACATGGCGTTCGCCGACGCTTACGAGGAAGACGAAGATATCCCCGAAATCCTCGAGCTAGAGCCATGGGCCCAACAATTTGACGCACAATGGGAAAAGCGGTTCGAACTGAGAGAACCTCCTACTGAAGATGAGGTCATACAAGTGGATCTCGGCAGCGAATCTTCTCCAAAACCGATCTTCATCAGTAAAAGCCTAACCAACGAAGAACGGGAGTCGCTGTTAGAACTTGTCAGAGAGTACATTGATGTGTTCGCCTGGAGCTATGAAGACATGCCAGGGTTAAATCCTGACATCGCTCTTCACAAACTTAACATTCGACCAGACGCGAAGCCGGTCAAGCAACAGCAGCGACGCTTCCGTCCAGGCATCATGGACGCGATCGAAGCTAAAGTCAACAAACTGATAGCCAGCGATTTCATTCGTAAGGAGCAACATCCCGATTGGGTTGCCAATATAGTATCCGTCCTCAAGAAGAATGGGAAGATTCGAATCTGCATCGACTTTCGCAACCTGAATGAGGCATACCCCAAAGATGAATTCCCCCTTTCTATCGCAGACATCATGATCGACAATACCTGCGGCTTCGAACGCATGTCATTCATGGATGGCTTCTCGGGGTACAACTAAATCAAAATGTCTCCTGACGACGAAAAGCATACATCATTCCGAACACCGATTGGCACGTACTGCTACACAGTCATGCCTTTCGGTTTAAAGAATGCTGGCGCCACATATTAAAGATCCATGAGCATCATCTTCAGAGACCACTTACGCAAGACGGTAGAGTGCTATGTTGACGATATAGCCGTCAAGAGCCGTAGCAAGGGAGACCATCTGTAGGATCTAAGGACGGTATTCGACCTAATGCGAACGCACAATTTGAAAATGAACCCTACGAAGTCCTTCCTGGGCGTATCCAGCGGGAAGTTCTTAGGCTTTATCATCACTGCAAAGGGTATCCATGTAGACCCTAAAAAGACAAAAGCAATCATGGAGATGGGTCCCCCGAAAAATCTTTGCGAACTTAGAGGCCTTCAAGGAAGGTTAGCTTACATCAGAAGGTTCATTTCCAACCTCTCCGGGCGATGTCGACCATTCACGCACCTCATGAAGAAAGGAGTCTCATTCGTATGGGACGAGGAATGCCAGCGTGCTTTCGACAGCATCAAAGAATATTTGTCAAATCCTCCAGTTCTGGTAGCCCCGGTTCCTGGAAAACCATTCCTGCTCTATGTTCGAGCAATGGAACACTCCCTCGGGGCTCTGCTGGCACAGAACAATGATGCAGGCCATGAACAGGCCATATATTACCTCAGCCGAATGATGATTGGGCCAGAGCACCGATACACCGCTGTGGAGAAGGAATGCCTCGCCCTGGTGTTCGCCATTCAGAAAACGCGACACTATGTCACCGGACAAACGATACATGTGATCTCACGAGTCAACCCTCTAAGGGTCCTCATGACTAAACCAGGGGCACTCAGCTCTCGCCTCGCTACATGGGCAATATTGCTATCCCCGTATCACATGATCTTCGTCCCACAAAAGGCAATCAAAGGTCAAGCCCTGGCAGACTTCTTAGCAGCCCATCCGGGCTCGGAGTCCTCCAGGATATACGAAGAGATCCCAGATGAGGTCGCCGACTCGCATGCAATGTCTCACAAAAATATATGGCGAATGTTCTTCGACGGCGCTTCGAGGACCGGACCTAAAGGCGTCGGAGTCGGGGTAGTGCTAATCTCTCCTTCCGGATTGGTGATTAACTGCGCTTACTCTCTCACCGAGCCCTGCTCTAACAATGTGGCCGAGTACAACGCTCTGGTCATTGGCCTCCAACTTGCAAGAGAGCTGGGGGTAGAATACCTTGAAGCATATGGCGATTCCCAGCTTATCGTCAATCAGATCCGGGGCTCATACGAAGTCCGCCACGAAGACATGATCCCTTATCACCAAATAGCGATTGACATCATCTCGTCGTTCAAAGGGTTCTTCAGCGAACATATCCCCAGACTCTAAAATATCGAAGCAGATGCCTTAGCCGGTCTTGCCGCTTCCTTAGCAGTTCCGAATTATGATCGACAATCAGTGGATGTGATAGGCCACGAATTGGTCTGTTCCAAAAACAATGTGCAATTTGTGGCGAGTTATTCCGCACAGACGATCGATGACGCCCCAGATTGGAGACAGCCATTCATCGACTTCGTCGTCTACGACATCCTGCCCGAGAACCCAAAGGAAGCCACTTCCATCAGAAGGTGTTCTCTCAGATTCTTCTACGATACAGAGACGAAAATGCTGTATCGCCGTTCCTACGACAGATTATTGCTTCGGTGTCTGTCAAACGCAGAAGCCAAAGAAGCCGTACGAGAAGCCCATGACGGTGTCTGCGGGGCCCACCAGCCTGGCCCGAAACTGCAAGACCGCCTTCGCCGAATGGGCTACTATTGGCCCACAATGGTGGCAGATGCGATAGACTATGCTAGAAAGTGCAAAGCCTGCTAAGTCCACGTGGACTTCATTCACCAACCATCCGAATTTTTACATCCGACGATGGCGTCCTGGCCATTCGAAGCATGGAAAATGGACATCATTGGTCCAATCACCCCACCTTCCTCCCGAGGACATCGCTTCATACTTGCGATCACAGATTACTTCTCCAAATGGACGGAAGCTGTCCCACTCGCAGAAGTCAAGACTTCAAACGTGATCATCTTCCTTAAGCATCACGTCATCTACCGCTTTGGACTGCCCCGAAGGATCATCCATGATAATGGTCCGCAGTTTGCAAGCTACGCATTCTATCGGTTTTGTGATAAATACCGTATTCAGAATATCGCTTCGACGCCGTACAACCCGACAGCAAACGGGTTGGCAGAGGCATTCAACAAAACAATTATCAAACTCCTCAAGAAGTTTGTCTCCTCCAACAAACGTGACTGGAACGAGAAGCTCGGTGAATGCTTATGGGCTTATCGCAGCACGGTCCGAACAGCCACCGGGGAATACACTATTCTCCCTGGTATACGGGAGTGAGGCAGTCCTCCCCTTGGAGACCCAGATCCCCTCACTATGTGTCGCCCTCACACATTAATTGACAACCGATGATAACTACCGACGTCGACTGCAAGAGTTAGAGGCTTTAGATGAAAAGCGCCTCCTAGCTCAGCAAAGGATCGAGCTATACCAAGCACGTATCTCAGGAGCCTTCAACAAGAAGGTCAAAATCAGAACATTCCAGGTAGGCGATCTCGTCTTGGCAGTCCGGAGGCCAATGGTCATGACTCACAAGACCGCCGGCAAATTCCAGCCAAAGTGGGAGGGCCCATTTATCATTGAGACGGTATTCTCCAACGGTGCTTACCGCCTTGCAAAGCAAAACGGAGACTTGCTCATGTTGCCCGTCAACGGCAAGTTCCTGAAGAAATATTATGTCTAAACGACATTCGCTACAAGATCTTCGAGTCATGTACCCACTGGTACCACTGAACTCACATCCACAACATTTCAGATTATCGAGTCATGTACCGGCTGGTACCACTGAACTCACATCCACAACATTTCAGATTATCGAGTCATGTACCGGCTGGTGCCCCTGAACTCATCCCCACATTCCTTTCAGATTATCGAGTCATGTACCGGCTGGTGCCCCTGAACTCACCCCCATATTCCCTTCGGATTATCGAGTCATGTACCCGCTGGTGCCGCTGGACTCCCACTTTTTCAATATTTTAAATTACCGAGTTATGTACCCGCTGGTGCCTCTGAACTCACATTTCGGTCACTCTTTCAGATAGTAAGTCACGTGCGATTATACCTCTGAACTTTCTTCCTGGAAGAGATCCTCCCTCATGATCCACTACCCGCGCTCCCAGTGCACAAAAGAAGGTAATCGATCCACAAATTTCCGAAAAACGGCCATGTCCTCATTACCTCTGAGTCGTTTTCACTCCCACCAAAAACAAACCGCCCCCTCACATAGAACTTCCATGTTCTCCTACCTATGAGTCGTTCTATGTACCCTCTCTTCATTGAGCCCACTCCGGCCATGTCATCATTACCTCTGAGTGGGAAGGCTCCGTCGAAGAAACCTTCATGCTTGCCATGTCCACATTACCTCTGAGCAAGTAGGTCGGTCTCCTTTCAACCTATTATCTGTACCCACAACCGGAGTACGACAAGGATAATAGGTCCACAAATGTCCGCTGTTGACCACAAATATCTTTCGTGAAACCTCCCATGCCATGTCCTCATTACCTCTGAGCAGGAAGATTCCACGGTAAAACCCTCAAGCTTGCCATGTCCTCATAACCTCTGAGCAAATATATTGGTTTTCCTTTCACCCCATTATCCATATCCCGAACCAGGGTACGCCAAGGATAATAGGTCCATAAATATTCCTTCGCTAAGCTTCTTAGCATAAATCTACCACCCCACCATGCCCCGGGAGCCCAGCTGCTCTACGGCATTCTTTTTTCCTAACACCGAGAACATCCATGACCACTTTGCCACGGCTGTTTCGGACATCCTGTCCAAACTTGTTATCCGTACCTAAAACTAAGGTACGCCTAGGATAACAGGTCCACAAATAAATCCCCCAACAAGTCCAATTCCACAGACGCCACAAGTACAAGAAAGAGATGATGAGTTGAAACATGCTCATTTATTCAAAAAATTCAACGTACTACTTTATTTGGGATCACATCCCTTACAAAAAAAAGAGGACAAAGAAAACAGACAGCTGATCACTGCTCTGGGGCACATAACGCCCTGAGACGGTCCGTCAGCAAAATAATCGACCGCTTAAACCTCTGGGAGGCTCGACGCACCGCCTCGTGGGTCAGCACCGCCTCGTCCTCCAGATGAGCGTGAGCCTGCCAGTTGTCCTCAAATTTCTTAAAGGCCCGCTCCAGGTTAGCAGAAGATCGGGAAACCTTCTCGGCCTCCCGAACGATTGACTCCTGTTCCGCCTGAGCAGCCTCCAACTCTGACTCTAAGAAGGCCAATTCCCTCTAGAGTCCAAGAATTCTCTCCTTCGTATCAGCGATTCCACGAGAAGCAGACTCTTCCTGAGCACGACAAGCCTGACTCCTATGACCCAGCTGGTCATACGAAGCGGAGAACTTATCAAGGTCTCCCCGTACAACTGGCCTAGCAGTATCTTGGGCTAGCTTAATCCTATCCCGAGCAGCAATGAGGAAGCCCCACTCCCACTCAATCGCAGCAGGCAAGCCCGCCTGTCGTATCGCCAGTAGTTGGGTCACAAGCTGATCGGCTTCGGTCAGCTTAGGTTCCAGCAGTGCAGCCAATCCCACTCCGCCAGAAAGGGACTTCAAGGTTGCAATCTGACCCCGAGCACACTGGAGAGATAGAGAAAATGGGGTCCCCCGTTCCATGGCAGCGTCTACGCCCCTTTTTAAATGGCGATAGAAGCTGTCGACCACATCCTGCGTCACCTCGTCCAGAGTCTCCGTGGAGGCCGGTGTCAACGGGAGTGTGGCTGGCAGCACCGAAGAAGACGCAACAGAATCTGCCGCTCCTGCTACAAGAGAAACCAGCTCCGCACGGAAGGACGCTTGAACAGCGGCCAACTCCTCTTCGGCACCCTGCAAAATTTGAATACTCGGTAGGGTAGAGAGGTCAGTCTCCAGAGCCGTATAATCTGCGGAGGATGAGGCGGAGACCATCGCCAACCCCATTCCCGTCGGCCTGGAGCTGGCAGGAGGCCCCTCGACATGGGATGGCAAAGAAGAGGGAACACTCCTTTCTCCCATATCACGGCAGGCCGAGCCTTCACCAAGAACATCTACGATGGGAAGTAAAGGGTCAGGACCTGCAGGGCCAAGGCAACCATGAATCGATTTGACCCGGAGAATATGTTGATAGAGTAAATAAGCCCCCTCACTAGTCAATATCTGGCTTATCTTACCAGTGGAGGAGCGTGAAGGCCGAGGTTCGCCTGCAGCCACCACAGCCCCTTCACCAACAGCCTCTGAGTCAGGTATAATAGACTCCTCCGCCCTTGCATCCTCGGAAGGTGGCACACCGAGATCGACGTCGCCTTGCTGAAGATCAGCGATCTCGGAGACGAGCCCAAGGAAACCTTCGTCACCCCGGGCCGAGGTTTCAGCAACGTGGGAGCTTCCAGCCACCGCTGAGAGAGCCCCCGCAGAAAGGACCGCGGCACACACGCCGCTAATCAAAGCAGCAAGGGCCGGATCAACTCCAGGGGCAATAGACGGTTCAGGAAAGGACGGTTCATCAGACACCTACAAAGAAAAGTAATTAAGTCATATCTCCGGAAGAGAAGAAAACTACAACAAAGAGAAGGCTCCGACTTACCTCTGGAATATCGTCTACATCCTCACCCTTCTCCGTAATAAGCAGCCTACGGGGACCGATCGCCGCTCTCTTTACAGAAAAAGCTACTTCTCCGCCAGTGGACTCACGCCTGCCTCGCTTACGTGAGGGACCAGGCATGACAGGCGATAGTTCTACCCGTACTACCTCCGACACAGATGGCAACTGGTCCACCGCTTCATCGAATACAACCGACGGTTGATCCGTCATCATCTCACCTGCCATGACGGGAGGCTGACCCGCCATTGTCTCGTCACCCGAAGAAAGGGAGCCCTCGTCGTCCCGCTCATTGTCTTCCTCAATTGTGTCGAAGGACTCGGAATCGGGCGAAGGAACTCTATTCGTCCCTTTCTTCTTCGCCCTCGACGTCGTAGCCTTCTCCGCCAGGCGAGTGCCCACAATGAAGCTAGTCCTCGAGTCAAAATCGAGGGAAGGAGGATTCGCCGTAACATGATATAGGGCCGCCATATGCAGGATTTCCCCTATCACGTTTGCGGCAGGGACCAAGAAGCTAATCCGAGTATGACAGGTGTCATAGTAGCTCCATGCCCTAATACCGTCAAGAATGCTACTTTCAAATCCCAGGTGAGAACTGGGGCGCCCGAGGAATAGCTGACTGTACCCAAATTGACGGACAAACCTACTAGGCAAGTAGGGCTCCAAGTATACAGTGTTGCGATTTCGGTAAACTAGATGCGCCGGGCGAATGTAACGCAGCCAGAAACGCATCTTTTCAGCCAAGAAATAAGGAGGTTCAACACCATCAACATGAACACTCCTCACCTCTTGATTAATGAAACGAGGAACGAACACGAAGAAATTATACCCGTCCACCCTCGGCAGCATCCTCCGACACGTCGGCATGATACTACATTCCCAAGGCTGATGGTGATACTTGAAAAGAAAAGCATCGTCATCTGTAACGCCATCTCCCGTCCCAGGTCTCATCAAAGACTGTTAATGCAGCAACAACCATCCCAGCAAGTAATGGTAAGGCAATTTATGCGTTCAAAGTCCATTGCCACGTTACGAGCAATGACCTTGGACGAGAAGGCGCGGAGACCATGCTGAATACTGCACACCATGGCAGGAAGAAGAGCCAGCCTGACCCCAAAGGCCAACTTCATGGCAGGAAGAATGAAGTGGCGACTGATCCTCTCGATAGAACCTGTCCCTCCTGAGACCACACAGTTGCGCAGCCAAACCATTAGAAACCCGGCCAAGAGTGCCTTCTCTGACAGCCGCCGGGTACCATAACAAAAGTACCTGAAGGAGTCAATCAGGCTCCCGAACCTGTCACTTTTAGACTTCGACCTCCTAGCGATCGACACCAAGTCCTCTACTTCCCGAGGAGTTAGACGATCTCGGGAAGTAACCCGGCCAGCCGCACTGAATTTAAAAAGGTACGAGACCCAAGATTTAGTATGGGGAGAGTCCCCTTCCGAGCTATCATTTTTCTGGATAGCCGTTCGGTGACAGGTGCTATGATGGCACAATAGTTCTTGATACACAGCGACGAAACCGGGGAATCGTCGATCCAAATCTTGGAGCTCCTCATTCGTCGGAGTGTAAAATTCGAAGGGTTCATCCCTCCAAGGGAGCTTGGAGACAGCATACATCTCGTGAAGAGCGAGCCCCAATTCTCCAATAGGGGTGAAGAAAGTCCCTGTCCGATGATTGTACATCTCCAGAAGGGCCATGAACAGTGGCTTATTAACGGGCAACCCGTGGCTAGTACCCCGGATAGCGTCATAAAGGTTGACTCCCCGCAAAAATTCTTCGTATTTCCGTAGAATCCATGAGGTCGGATTAGCCCACGGGGGAATGGGGTGTAACCAGCTCGGCAGTACCAACCTGCCAACAGGATAGGATCCTTTACGAGCAAGCTGGCTCAGGAAGGTATCAGCCTGGGAGAATGAAAAGTTAGGACCGGGGGTGTTGATGAAGGTACCCGGAACTAACCCCATCACGGACCGACTGGCCGGATCTTTGACCGCGCGTACTGACCCAGTGGCTTTGTTGTAACGGATGTTACCAACAAACATTCCCGGTCGGGTTGGAGTGAGGGTGTCCGGCATCGGCTATCCAGAACGATCATATTGAACCACGTAAAAGGGAAATGGTGCTTCATAATAGGGATGTGAATCGGCATCCCGTCCAGGTCAAAATCCTAACTCTCGAAAACATCCAGCACTCGGGAGTTTTCTACGACCAACGCATCCCCAAAAAGGAAGACCGGTTTCAGATACTTCCCATCAGACTTCCCGGAGCTTATCATGTCGCCAAGAAATTGAAAAGATTGAACCTGAATAGCATTTAGTCGCTCCAAAGATTCATCAACGAGTAGCTGTTCGGATACTTGACGAACTAAGTCATCCCGATGCACGCCCGAGGCGAACTGACGCGAGCCGACCATAATTTCCCCCGCAGGATTTACTGGCAGTTTCACTGAAGAAAAAGCAAAAAGAAACAAGTCAAAAAAAAGATAGCTGAAACACAAAACTACATGATGCTTATACGGCTCGGTATAGCCTCATACGGCTCGGTTTAAAAAGGTTCATACAGGTCAATCCAAATGAGCTTATGCGGCTCAGTTTGAAAGAGCCCATGCGGTCCAGTTCGAATAAGCTTATGCGGTTCCGTTCGAAAGGAACTCATGCGGCTCAGTACGGATGAGCTTATGCGGTTCGAAAGGAGCATATACGAATATGGTCCGATCCGAATAAGCTTATTCGGCTCGAAAAAGCTTATGTGGCCCTGCGAGGATGAGCTTATGCGGTCCCGTTCAAATAATCTTATGCGGTTCAATTCGGAATATGCTTATGTGGCTCGGTTTGAAAGCGCTCATACGGCCCTGATGATGAAGCAGTTATGCAAACAACTTTCATGCGGCTCAGGCCTGGGTCATATCCCATGCGATCCGAATATGAGTCGGACACACAGCATACTTGGGAATATAGGCTCGCGCATAAAATATGCGGCGTAGCCATGGCAGTTCATATTGATGGCCCTACCAGCAATAGGCGGGTGAACGTCGGAGTGGAAGATAGGCACGTCAGCCGTCGGAGGAGCCGCCACGTTCGCCGTCGTAGTCGATGAAGACGCGGCCTTCTTATCCTTCACAGCCGCAGAAGATGACGCGGCCTTCTTGCCTGCAGCAGCAGCATTCTTCTTGGGAGCCATTGCCGATCGCTGAGAGAAGAGGACAAAGAGGAAGTCTGCAACGAAGAGTTCGAGCAAAAGAGAGAAGGTAAAGAAACCCTCAAAGAATAAACTTACTCCTACTTATAGGCGAAGGAGGCTCGAAAAGAAAAATAAAACAGACGCCTCGATCTACGCGCCGCCTAAAAGAATAAACCGCTTCGGTCAAAACAAAACTGACCCTTAGGATCCTCCCCCAAGAGGCGACGAATCAAGGGCATTTAATGCAGAAGATTTGCACACGTGGCTAAGACACGTAGCAAAAAGCTTATGCGGTCACACAGCTCATACAGCCAGATAAATCTATACGACTGTACCATCTATGCGGTCAACAAAGGCCATGCTTCTTATTCAAAGTATTTCAATTTTGCAAATTAAAAACTTTGAAGGGGGTCTTGTAGAAGCAAGAAAAATATCAGAATGATGATCTATACGGCTCAGAGCAGGAGAACCCTATGCGGCTCATGCGGAAGCAGTCCCATGCGGTTCAGAGAGACTCTTAGTCTCATGCGGCTCGGACAGGAGAGTCCATGCGGCTTGTATAAAGACAGTCCTGCGGTTCAAAGAGTCCACCAGCCGCATATGGTTCAAATATACATGCGGCTCACAGAGATATGCGGCTCAATGCCACGTGTACCCACGAAGACCCCTTCACACAGCTGGCCATCGAGCAGTCTACCTATTTAATGCTCTGTCTTGATTTGACAGCTGACGGCTCTGACATGAAGCATCATAATGGCCCTACCATAATGACAGACTCTTGGAAAATAGGAGAAAATCTCTGACGCGATTCAAGATTGACACGTGGCTCCTCCCATGCAGCTCCAGTGAAGAACAGCTTCATGCGGTTGGCAAGGATCGTCTTCCTGTGGCTCACCAAAAAGCCATCCCATGCGGCTCGCAGTTACTACCCTTATGCGGTTCACCAAGGAACCATCTCATGCGGCTCGCAAATACTATACCTATGCGGTTCGCCGAGACGCTGTCTCATGCGGTTCATGGATGTCATACGGCTCTGGAAGAGTCTATCATCAAGACACGTGGCAGAGATTCAATGACAGCTGGCAGCGAAGATGATTATGAGATGCAAAGATCCCAATGACCACATCCTCATAATTAATGGGATCAGGTCATATCATTCCTAATCGAACCAATGGGACACATGGTGGGAGATCCAAGCTACACAATCAATCATGAAGATTTAAAGCAATCAGCATTAATGATTCGAAAGATTCAGTTCTACCCGCATTTATGGCCCAGATCCTTCACGCCTAGAACGAATGGTCTAGATTGATTAAACATCAGGCTGCCGCTACTTTGAGAATGGGTAATCAGCCAAACCCTAATGATGCCTCCCCACTATTATAAATAGCAGGGTGCTATTCCCTTGAAGAATATACACGGTCAGAGAGGAGACATACGGAGAGAGACCCCCCAATAATCAGAGAGAAAATACACAGAGAGAGAGAAGCCAGAAGAGCAACAGAGGAGCGAGAGGAGCATTTCTTCATCAACGCCAACCATCTCTTCACCAGAGCCAAGGCTGTATACCGATCGTCCAAGGAGTAAGGCAGGGCTGCCGTCGCCTTCCCGAGCCTCTATCGTCACCTCCCAGAATCTAAAATAAACAATTGTACTTAGACTGCTGTACCTAGGTTTTCGTCCCTAGGCTTTCTTTGTACAAGCGAGTTTGTATTGTGAGTCTAAAGTTCAGTCCTCCCATAAAACTGTTCTGTACTTTTACGATCAATGGCAAACATCCACATATCCCGTAAAATAGAGAGGACGATCATGATGATTGTCTTCTAATAACATGTCATCTTGTGTAAAAGTGATATTAGGCATTAATTTAAATACACTATGATAATGTGCACAGCTGACTGGCTCCTTTTCGGGCTTCTTGAGAAGAATCAAACAAGTGTCAGCCTGCATCAAAGCTTCACTTAACGTCTTACGAGTTTCTTTTGAGAGACGTAAAAGTTTGAAGATTGACAATCTTGCTATAGTATTAGCCAATTGAGCCAATATGTCAAAATTTTAAGGCTTTTCAAGTCCAAGAGATGATGACTTCTTCAATGCTTTATCAAAGTGAACATGTTACTTTCCCTTGTCTGCTGATGTTGGTTTAGGAGAAGATGGTTCGACTACTGGCACAGATGAAAACGGTGTATCTTCAGCAGGAAAAGATGATGGAGGAAGTGCATCAGGGGATGGAGCAGGGTTCTCTTGATTTTCGGAATAATCCCGAAGATAGGGTTTCCCAGATCTAGTGTCCATTAGGATTTCTTCTTCTGTTAATGGTTCAAAGGATACCATATTACAGTTCTTGGATTTAGACTTGGAATGCTTCGTTTGTTTAGAAGAGAAAGGCGTTTCAAATTCTGCAACCAGATCTGGATGAATCCACATGATCTCTCCTCTGTCAATTGACATCGGAACAAGACCTTCATTTTAAGGAGGCAGGATATTCACAATTTCTAGAATAGTCCTTGGAATGGGGACAGCTCCATCTTGTATAAGTTGTGGTAAAAAATCACCAAATTGGAGAGAAACCATATTAGCAGTCACCGTTTTCTCGTCCTGCTGTAGAGTAATTGCTCAAGAGTTGACCAACTCCTAGATTTTGCCCTTGAGCACATAACATGCTCTGGTTGGATGCCCTATGAATCTGTGATAAATATAGTATTTAGGGTGATCAGTTTTACCAACTTTTTCTGGTCGCTTTACCTCTGGAAGCTGAAGCTTATTGCTTTTGATCAAGCAATCGAAGATGCTTAAAGTATCACTTCGTCGAAAGAATACTCTTCTTTTGGACGAGTTGACTTTTGTAGTGGTGCTGATGGGGTAGGTGCCGTCTGAGTGACATTGACAGCCAAAGACTCTTTGCCTTTAAGATTGATAGCCAATGTTTCTCTATTCTTGCGGTTATTCTGGCGATTACTACTCCCAGGTGTAGAATGTTCATCTTGGTTAGGGTGAGTATTCTGGACTCCTAACTGCTTGAACTTTTCGGCACTTACTTCTGCCGCCTTTGCATTAACAATAAAAGAAGGCCAATCCTGGAATTGTGTAGATCTCGTCTACATACTGATAATAGACAACAAGTTTGATTTTCAAGTGTCTATTGTTACAGCAGATGGAGTACCTAAAGGCATTTTGAGTGCCTCTCGATGGAATCTTTCAATGAAACTCTCTGTGGATTCATTGTACCTCTGTTTAATTTTAATGAGGGCAGACATTGTCATGTCGTTGACTCCCTCATAAAATCGTTCCAAGAACATTTGTTTGAAACCGGCAAAAGAAGTAATACATCCATCAGGTAACTACGATACCAGTCATATGCTGCACCGGCTAAACAACCGACAAACACTCTGGTAAGGAGAGCATCATTTGGCTGTAATTTTCAAATGATTGATGTACTGACTTGGAAAAGTGCTACCATCAAACAACATAATGGTTGGAAGTTTATACTTAGGAGGAAATGGGACTTCCTTCCACTCTATAGGATATGGTTGCTTTATACCCAATCTTTGTATGCCATCCTTCTGCTTGAAAGCCTCAAACTGAGTGCGTAGAAGTTTCACAGCCTCATTGGCATCCCCTGATGTTTGAGAATTGGTGGGCTGGTTAGAAGTGTTAGGAGGAGGAACAGCGTGGTAATTACCACCCCCAGCACCAGATTGAATTGGCATAGAAGCAACCTGAGGGGCTGGTACCCCCAGATTAACAGGTATAGAAGATGCTATAAGCTCAGAATTTGTAACAGGGTTTACAATCGGAGGTACTGTATATTGAGCTGCCATTATGGTGTGCATGCTTGCAACCATTTCTGCCATGGTTTTCAATTTGTCTTCTAATACAACAATTCACTGCTCTTGGCTGGTTGACGTAGAGGCATCTTGATCTTCTCTAATGGTATATGCTGTCACTTCTCTTGCTGCTATTGATGAAATAGTTTGTTCAGAACTTTCACTATCTTCATCAAACTCCGAAAGACAGTCCTCTCCCACATGAGTGATAGGGAGATCTTCTTGATTAAAGACACCTTGGATCAAATGTCGATTTCTTGATCTTGTGTATTGAAAGACACCTTCACTGGATGCACGGATCCGGTCTAAGTATTATTGACTAGGATTACGGGATGCATTACGTCTTGGACGTTTCTCACCCCCAGTACCTTGAGAAATCATGTTAACAGAAGCATATAATAGTTCATCTTTGTCTTCTATTATATGTTCAGGAGTTGAAGCATAGTTCAGACGATCGAAGACAGATCGTCGAGCCGATTGGCAACAACAGTTGATGACAACTTCATGTAGGCAGTGGCAATTTGAAGTACGATCTGGAGGTGAGGAAAACATTCATGTAGTCTCCTGTCCTTGTGTAAGATGTTGCCGAAGATCAGCTACAACCACAGGACGAGAAGAAGTCGGAGGAACATATTCCTTAATGATGTTAGGAACATGTCTCCTATTCTTCAGGTGTTTGGTTTCTTGAGTGTACAAGGATGTACTCAACTCATTATCATAGGTAGAAGGGTCTTTCTTTTCAAACTTTGACTTTTAATACAGATTGGCCTTTGGCATAGGGTTCTGGCGTTTTGCCAAAGTTGATATTGGTTGACGCCTATTGAGATAAGCGCATAAATCTGAAAATTCCACTCCCGGTGTCTCTGTTTGTGATACCTTCAATTTTCTTTGTTTGGATCTTGAAATTTGCAAGGTAGGAAGATCTTGACCAGATCCCATAGGAGTAGGCAAGATACCTCTGTGATCAGTATTCTTTCCAGTATCAGAGATCCAAGGACCTCTTCTTACAGGAATGGAATCTGATACATCTTTCTCTGAGTCATAGACTAGGAAAGTTTGAGGAAAGACCAAAGGGTGCTTTCCTTTATTTTGAACAGGATTAGCTAAAAAGCGTTTTCCTTTGTTCTGTTGTATGATCATTTTAGGCATAGATTGTGCCAATTGAGAAAATGCTATAGGACTTTTTCCTTTGTTCTGCATGGTGTTAGCACTAGACATGAGTTCTCTAAGTTCAGAACTTGAGAATTGAAAGAGGGTATAGCCAAAAGACTAGTTCCCTTAAGTTGCGTCGGAGTAGCAGATTGCTTGGGTTGTGCCATAGTCCTATGGACTACTGGTAGTGCCTTGGCAGCAACTTTGGTAGACTGTGCCTCGACAGTAGCTTGAACTGACTGTGCGGCAGCAAGGATAGTGGTAGACTGCACATGGGCAGCAGAGTGAGCAGATTGCGTCCTAACAATAGAAACAGACTGTATTGGAGCCACTGAGGCAGATTGTGCCTTGGTCATTAAGCACTCAAGTTGTGCCTGGGCAATAGCGACTGTGGGGAATTTAGGAGTCCATACAGTCCTGTTCTTGGCAATAGCCATCGCGCGCTTGTTGCTCTTGGTGTGATCATATTCTCGTATGCTGTCTGGTTGACTTGAACAACCAGAGTCTTCTGCGTCTTGTCGATCGACGCAATGTCACATTGAGTTGTCACTTTCTCGTCGGAGGAGAAAGTCGTCCCCAGCAGAGTCGCCATTTTGTTTGCAAAAACAAAAATTTGTTTTATTCCAAACTTGTAAAAGAGTACAAAGTACAATGAATTCTGGAAAAGTACAACTTTAGGAAGCTGATCAGGAGATGATCACTTTATCTCCTGGACTATGTGAACTTGAAGACTGTAGCCTCTAGAGAACGCAGCAGCAATTTTGCAAGAGTTCTTGATCTCTGTCTGATGATGATTGGAAACTCTATTTATAGAGTTTAGGAAATAACTGTTTTAGCAGTTATTCTGATGTGCACGAGGCTGGATTACGCCATACTGGATTGCGCCAACCTCCTGTTGCGCCAACTTTCATTCAGTTATCAATCGTGTACTAACTGTATTTAGACGCGTGGCATCGTATGATTGAGATGCGCGTGGTCATGTACAGGATAGTAGACACGTCTTGAGAGATTAGTGGCATGTGCGCCACGTCATCTGCTTTAGAATGTAAGTTGTCTCAACTTTATCAGGTTGCGCGAGCTTCAGTCAACAAGTCAAACTGCGCTTGATTTGAGCTGCGTCTACATACGTGGCAGCTTCTGAGTAAAAGTCATTCAGGTTGCGCCTAGACGCAACTAAGGACTTTGTTTAGATTGCGCCTAGGCGCAACTTACGAAGTGTACAAGACAACTGTCCACCAACTTTTCCTTGAGCGGCACAATTCACGGAATTCGAAGCGATTTTTCTCGTTCACTGTTGTGTCAGTCATCAATATATTCAGGTAATGATGACCATTAAGTGACAGATGCCACGTAGGTTTTGGCACAAAAAGATTGGACGCAGTCGGATATCGGGCCCAATCTGATCGGTAGCACAGTCTGCTTCATATCAGTGGCGCAACTTAATTTTTGGGACGCAACTTGATCACTGATCAGTATATTGAAGGCGCAATTTGATTTTTAGGCTCTACAATGACGTGTGGTAGGGCACATGTGGGTGCCATGTGGGGGCATTTTCTAAAAGGATAAAGGATTAACTCCAACAAGGAAGTATGTTGCTTTTGCCGTTCGGACTCGGACTCGGACATGGGCTCAAGGATGCTTCGTGCATGCACGGGCGCATATGAGGGGGGTAGGCGTGGAATGGCACACGACTACGCTAATTGCGAGATGATTTAAAATATCAAATTTTATTTTTGAGTATTGGTATTTTAGTCCCACATTGGATATGATAAGAAGTAAAGTCTCACTCCATTCTATAAAAAGAGTCCCCTGGTCTCCTTTGTAAGATGAACCAAATAAAAAAAGGGATCCCGTTAGAGTCACAAAAACTTGACTACGAGTATTCTAGAAGTTCTTTGAGGACTTGCTAGTTCCTGGAAGCAGATCGTGGTGGACGAATCTTGCTTTGAGCAACGGTGGTCTTCACCACCCCAGCAAGAATAATAATTTATTATTATTCGTTCTTCTGCTTTCTTCTTCTATTTGCAATATGTTCTGTCCCAATTGCAACATGTTTGAATGGAAGAACACTCTCTTTCTATCAGTTTGTATTTGAGAGAGGAAGTTGTAATATAAAAGGATAGTAGAATTCTTTGGCTTTGGGTACATTTGTAGAGCAAACTCATTTGCAGGGATCTTCGAAGTCCTAAAACTTAGTTCATGTACTTTTGGAAAGCAAACTTATTTGCAGGAATCTCTGAAGTCATAAAACTCAGTTCAGATACTTTTGGAGAGCAAATTTGTTTGCAGGAATCTCCGAAGTCCTAAAACTCGCTTCAGGAAATTGGGAGAGCAAATTAATTTGCAAGAGGTCTCTGAAATCCTACGTAATCAGAACAGAGAGCAAATTTATTTGCAAGAGGTCTAAATATTATGATCGTTCCTCTATCTGATCTGTTTCGGGAATAATAATTAACAACCTTCTATGATGTTTCAATGAAATTTTAGGCCGATCATGGACTGAACATATTCATCAATTTACTGTGTTGCCTGGTACGTAAAAATACCCCTACACTATAATTCAGTAGTTGGACTGAACATATTCATCTACTTAAGTTGGCTTCTATATATTCATTGTTTTTGGTGATGATGTTTTCCAAATCCAGTCACGTGATTTTCTACTTTTCAAAAAAATGTTAGCCTCAAGTGTCAAGGCAGATGAAGTCACTTGGGCTAGCATTATGTATATGATCTGCAACTACAATGGATCATGATCAACATCTCGTCTGTTGTGAATGTCTTATGTTTTCTAAAGCTTAGTACATGAGATAGTTGATAGTACTTGATACCAGTATAGTGTACCATCAAGATTTTTCTTAATGAAACTTAACCATTTAGTGAACTGAATGAGGCAAATGGATTCCTGCAGCTGATACCATAAATTTTAGGTTGCTTTGTTGTTTGTAGTTAAACTTGCTATAGTGTAACGATCTTCTCATTAAAATGTCAATATGAATTGCATTAGTATAGTTTTCATAACAATGTTCTACAATTATGATATGGTTTGGAATTCATATCACATGATACTTTAAACCGGGGTCACTTTGTTTCGATGGTCTGTCTCCTGCACATGGCCATCCGTGAGAGTGCAAAATCCGTGGAAACTGTCGATTCACTAACTTTTTTCTGCTAAGGTAACGTTTAAGAACAAGCTTATATTGTGTTCTAGCATCTAGGTTCACCTAACAATTCTACAGAATCCAAGCTATATTGATCAGTGTTTTATGTACTTTAATAGGCAATTCAAATTTGTTTAATCAAGAGTTATGAATTGCATATCAAGCAAGAATTACATGTTTTATTTTAGGACTACAATGCCACAATTGAGTTTTGTTGGGCTCCATTCCTTATCATCAGACCATTTTCGTACAGTCTTCTAAATTTTCTTGATGACTTCCAGGTAAGGGAACTTTAAATGTAATTGCTCTACGTGCTAGCATCCATATCCCATTCGATTATCACATGCTTGTTCAAACTTAATCTTTCATTCTTTTTCTTGGTTTTTAGTCAGGCTTGTCATGAAACCATTTTTGTGCAGTCTTCAAAATTTGCTTGGCAACTTCCAAGTGAGGGAACTTTAACTGTAGTTGCTCTACGGACTAGCATCCATCTTCCATTTAATCATCATATGCTCGTTCAGAATCTCACAGTACAGTGAGTGTACTTGTAACAGTCATGTTCTTTTGGTAATGTTAGAAAAGATTACTAGTTGTAATATCCTAGTGTTTAAGAAGATCATAAACTAATGAAAGGGTTATTTAGACTTTAGGGCGTTAACATTTCTTCCCATCGGACTTGATGAGTTTATCTTTTTTATTTATATGATCAACAAAGGAGGAAACGAGGCTCTTGCATTGTGCAAAACTTAATCATTTAAGACTTACAAGTTGTTATAATTCTAGCGTATATCTTATCGTTAAACTGGGATTTATCATTTGTTGAGATTCAATATATTGTATTTTGTTCATGCGAGTAGCCTGCTTTGCATGTGATAGTTCAAGTTAACAAAAACATACTCTGATTATAATATCTTTCTATTGATATTCTTTGGATAGCTAGTATTTTCCTTGTCAATAAATGAATTTTACAATGCTTCACTCCTGTTAAATTCTCAAGCAACGTTCCCATATAATTTTTGTTGTTATCTAGTTTTTGCAGGTATTATCTGTTTAATGTTAATCTTGTGTGTGTGTGTGTGTGTGTCTATATTTTTTTTTTATTATATATATATATATATATATATATATATATATATATATATATATATATATATGCCAAATGGAGAAAAAATTAATTGTGAGTGTACCTTACACTATGAAATCCTTACATGTCTATTGAATTGCAGTCTGGCTCTTTTGATTTAGTTGGCACAATTATCTATGAGAAGGATCAACATCCATATCAGACTATATTTTATGACGGTACAATTGAAGTTGTTGAGGCAGGAGCTTTTCTCAGCATCGAGTCTGTTTTCCTTATAACCCTCGGCTTTGCCCTCCAAATATAGTTGTGTTTTCTCTCTGAACAAATTAGCTGGTACACATATATTTATTTACACTCTGAATACTGAATTTGTTATCCGATCTTCTAGCTTTATCATTATTTTCTACTGTTGTGTAATTGAGTCATGTTTATCATAAAGAGTTTCCTGAAGATCAAATGAGCATATTTATAATGGTGTGAGTCAAACATATCTACCTTGAGACGAGTTAGTTGCTACATGGAGATTTTTTTTGTCATTTGAAACCTTTTATTTAATTTTTTTTCTTTTAAAGGTTTTTGTTGATACATTCGAGTAAAAAAGGCCAACCCAGACAAAGAAGAAATCTGGGAAAAGAACTAGGGAAAGAGAAGTTTTTACTACAGCTTGTTATAGAAAAAGATACAAAAGGAGCAAAGGATGAAAACCTTACATTGGCAAGAGCCAGCAAACCGGCCTTGTCAAAGAAGAGAATAGTACCCAAAAATGTGAAAAAGATACTAAAGCCTAAAGTCCTATGCCAGACGTATAGTGTAATATATTAGCTTAATTCTGTAAACTAGACTAAATAAGCATGCTAATACATAATACTGTAAACTGTAGGTCAATGCTAGATTGCCTAAATATCTTGTATTTAAGGTAGAAATGCTTGTTTACGTTAATGAGATTTTTTTTTGTCTAAATGTTGTTCTTGACAATATGTCTTAATTTTCAATTCAAATTGTCTGAGTTGCCTCTATACTTGCCTCTAGCTTAGATTTCTTCATTAATATGATTATTTTGACACATAAGAGGGTTTATTTATTCTCTTGTATCCAATACATGCCCGGACAAATTATACATGCTCTGTCCGCTTTAGGAAAATGTTACATTGTAAATGCTATTTTACCAGACACTGATACATTTGATATATATAACCTCTGATATAAGTCACTGATATCAGACACTGCTACACTTTATATATATATATATATATATATATATATATATATATATTTTTATATATATATATATATATATATATATATATATATATATATATATATATATATATATATATATATATGGAAGCGGATCCAAAGCCCCCCTTAGAAAATCTCCTAAAAAACCCCTCACTCTCAGCCGTCCATTTAATGTTAATATTAATGTTAATGTTAATATTAATGTTAATATTAATGTTAAATACTAAAATTAACATCAAATTTAACATTAAAATTAGTATTAACATTAACATTAATATTAACATTAACATTAACATTAATATAAAAATAAAAATTAAAATAAAAATTAATATTAACATTAATATTAACATTAATATTAACATTAACATTAATATTAACATTAAATTGACGGCTGAGAGTGAGGGAGTTTTTAGGAAGTTTTCTAAGGGGGGCTTTTGATCCGCTCCCTATATATATATATATATATATATATATATATATATATATATATATATATATATATATATATATAATAGAAACACCCATTTTATTCATGAAGGCCTAAAGGCCGAAACTTTACAAGTATACCATGAAGAGCAAAATGCCGATGCCTATACACGTACACTGAGAAAAGAAGAGCAAAACTAGGGAGAGAAGAATCAAAACGGCTGATCCGTGGAGAGGAGAGAATTCCATAATCCCCTCTGATCATGATGGCAGAGGGATCTCCTTTTATGGCACTGGCGAATGGTTTCCTGGATAAGTTGGTTGGCGTTGTACTGGCGGCCTTCATTTCTAGCTTTGTTCCGATTTTTCCAGAGTACCCACATGGCGGCCGCAGTGACGATCTGGTGGCCGTGAGACGCCGAGGCCCAGGTTGCCATGAGGTAATTGGCAACGTTGGGAGAGATCTCTCCAGACCTGGATCGGTAGGTCCCCTTGACTGAGGATGTGGTTGAGTGTTTTCGATTGACGTTCTGTGCAGCATGTGCAAGCGGAAGCAAGACTGAACCCGATGGTTTTGAGAGCGTCATTAGTGGGGAGGATGTTGCGAAGGGCTCTCTAGATGAGGAAGGACCACTTCTTTGGGATGCAGGTCTGCCAGAAGGAGGCAACTGTAGGAGGTGGGGCCGCATTGCCTGAGATCATCCTTCTGGCCGACTTTACCGAGAATGCACCGTTAACATCTGGCGACCACTCGAGCTTATCAGCGTCTGGTCCGATTTTAACTCTGTTACGGCGAATGTAATTGACTGCCTCAGGCCCAGCCCATGTCTGGACTTTGATCCAATTCCAGGTAGAATTAGGAAGGTCCCATAAGTCCTTGATAGTGCTGTTCCTGGGGGCTGCAGATATGTCGGGCAGCAAGCTATCGCCGACCCAGCGCTCCAGGAATGGCGATGCTTTGCCGAGGCCAACCTTAAGGCAAATCGCTGGTTCGGCAAGGGACCGCCCGATGAGAGTGTGACGCCAGGCCGCGGAGGATCTGCTGTTCATGATGGCCTTCGACGGGTGGATGTGTTTGAAGTATCTGGCATTCATGAACCTGGACCATAAGTTATTACTCGTGCGCAACGTTCACCACAATTTTATTGAGAAGGCATTAACGATGTGGGAAAGTTTAGTGAATCCCAGGCCCCCCTCCTTTGTGGTACGAGCCATGGTGTCCCAGCTGGCCCAATGGTGCTTGTCGTGACCGCCACTGTGTCCCCAGAGAAATTTACTGAAGATGCTTTCGATATAGGATAGCACTTTCTTGGGGGGGGGGGCGATTGTCGCTAGGGTGTAGATGGGAATGGATGAGAGGACGTGTTTGATGAGGATCATCTTACCTCTGTGAGAGAGCGTGGCATTGTGCCAGCCCTCGACCTTCATGGAGGATGCTGGATGGGAAAAGAGGTGATGATCGCGATGCTCGCTGCTTGCTCTCTTTTGAGTTTGTGGTGGGTGTAGATAACATTTTTATCCTGGTCGATCTTCTGCCCGGAGCACCTCTCGTATCTCTGGAGCGTATTGTGGACGACGTCTATGGATCCGGCATCCCCGGCGGAGAATATGAGGATGTCATCTGCGAAGGCCAGGTAGGTGATGATCGGGCATCCTCTGGCAGTGTGGTATTGCTGGAAGTTGGGGGAGTCCACCATCTGATTAAGGTTTCTTCTCAGAGCGTCCGCCGTGATGATAAAGATGGTGGAAGACAGAGGATCTCCTTGCCTAACCCCACGACTAGATTTGAAGAATCCATCCACGTAGCCGTTAATAACTGTAGAGAACCACGAGTTGCTGATCGATCTCCACACGATGTTGGTCCAAGTTTCGGAAAATCCGAAGGCTCTGAGGACCCAGATCATGAATTGCCAATCTAGTCTGTCGTAGGCTTTTTCCATATCCAATTTGATGGCAATATTGCCCCCTCTTGCTGGGAGCTTCATGCAGGTGACTAACTCTTGGGCCAACATGATATTATCATGGATATTTCTCCCCTGAACGAACCTACTTTGCTCCTCCGAGATGATCTTGGGGAGAAGGCCTGCCATGCGGGAGCCGATGATCTTGGATATGATCTTGTTGGTGAAGGTGCAGAGACTGATAGGGCGGAAGTCGTGGAATGTCTCTGGGTTGTCTTTCTTCGGAATGAGGAATAGGTTGGTGCTCGAGATGGCTCTGGGGTAAGTAGCTCCCTGGAGGAAAGCGGAGACCGCACTGTGAATATCACCCTTGATGATGTCCCAACAAGTACAGAAGAAAGTTCCCGAGAATCCGTCTGGCCCAGGTGCATTGTGTTCGTTGAGGGCCCAGACGACGTCTTTCACTTCGTCCTCTGAGGGGGGCTGTTCGAGCCGAGTGTTGTCTGTGTCACTGACGAGATGGGAAATCTTGTCTAGGAGGGCGTTGTCTTTGGTGACCGTTTCTTTGGAGAATAGTCTGGAGTAGAACTTAGCAGCCTCCACTTGTATGCCCTTTGGATCGCTGATGTTGGTACCGTCGTCTCCGACAATCTGGTTGAGGGTGAGTTTTTGCCTACGACCATTAACGCAGGCGTGGAAAAAGCTCGGGTTGTTGTCCCCCTCACTGTCCTATTTGATCCTAGCTTTTTGTTTCAAAAAATCAGTCTCAATTTTAATCCTGAATTTGAGGATGGCTTTGGTGAGGTTCAGTACCTTCCTGGACTCAGGTGAACAGTCGGTTATGTATCTAGCTTCAGCGTGAATAACGTCATCCTCGGCCTCGCGAATGGCTTGAAAGATGTCACCATAAGCTTGCTTGCTCCAGTCCGTCAGAGCTTTCCTCGTGGCTTGGAGTTTGTAAGCCCGGTTGAGAGGTTCGAGGGAATTCGTGCTGTTCCAAGCTTCAGTGACCACACCCAAAAATTGGGGGTGCTCGCTCCAGAAGTCCAGTAAACGGAAGCTTTTCCTAGGTTTGCTGGCGATGCTGGTAATTTCAACCAGCAGGGGGCGTGGTCAATTCTGTGGCGTTAAGGTAAGAGAGCTTGGAGGTAGACCCCATCTCTAGCCAAAGAGCGTTGGTTAAAGCCCTATCGAGGCGAGAGAATTACCGACGGTCTCCTTCCTGCATGTTGCACCAGGTGAAGGCGTTGCCTGTGAACGGAAGGGTAGTGAGGTGAGAGTTGAAGATGAAATCATTGAAGTCTTGCATGGCTGTTAGGGGGAGGATGGCCTCCAATTTTCTTATCTCTGCAGGTGATATCGTTGAAGTCCCCAATGCAAAGCCAAGAAAGGTTATGGTTGTGATTGTTGATGTTCAGGAGGTCGTTCCATAGGTGTCTGCGATCCGCAACGTCGCAGCTGCCGTGAACCGCAGAAAGTATGGCACAGTTAGGGATCAAAGGGTGTTTCATCCAGCAGGAAAGGGCTTGGCTGGAATCATGGATGACACCGATTTGAACGGCCTTGGAGCATAGGATCCAAGTGTCGTGTCTGCCAGCTATGGCCGAGTGAAAGCCTAACTGCAGTTGGATGGATTTGAGTTTCCTGTAAGGGATTTTGGGTCCGATGATAATCATGATGTCGATTTTATGAGTTTTCTTGAGGCCGGTAATTCTCCTCATTGTAGGTTTGTTCGCAAGATCGCGGACATTCCAAGAGAGGATATTCAGCATTATTGGAGATTTTGGTGGTGTTGGTTGGACCGCTTAGCAGCAGACCTAGTGTGCATAGATGGGGACTTTACGGACCCTTTCTTGTCCGATTTCTTTGTAGCGGTCGATGTTACCCCTACCGTAATGGAATAGGTTGGGGGTTTCTCGGAGCTTTGTGGGTGTGCGATCGTTTCTCCAGCCGAATCGTGATCGGCTTGCTCCGGTAGGATGTTGAGGGAGGCGTCGGAGATTTCAATCTGGTCGCCTTCCGCTTGGAGAGGGAATCCGACGGCGATGACCTGCAGGCCTCTTCTAGCATGTTCTGGCCCAAGAATAGCCAGAGCGTCAATGGTGGAGTTGTTGTGCGCTGATTGGTGGTTGGTGGCGGTCGGGGTGCCAGGAGGGACTCCTCTGCATCCTCAAGGGGTGGGGCGCTGAGATCCTTTGAGTCTGAGCCGGGGTCCTTGATGAGATCGTCGGAAAGAGCCAACTCCTTGGAGGAGGTAATAGCCTCTACCATGAGGGCATCGAACTGATTGGACAGAGAGAGGGTGGAGGAGGGGAAGGTGGAATGGGATCATGGCTTTCTCCGTGGACTTGCCTCTGTCAGGCTTTCCTTCCCTGGAGTTAAATCTGGTGTGGAAGTTCGGTAGGAGAATTAGGGGTGGTTGGGCGGATTTTTGAAGCCTGTTTCCTTTGGGGTTGGGTTCTGGCCGCTCCGGTTTCTTTCTAAGCTCAGGATGGAGACGGAAGCAATGCTTGGATGAGTGACCGCGTAGATGGCAGTGAGTGTAGAAGATGATGTGATTGTCGTAGATAATTTGCTGGGTGTGAGTCTGGTTGCCAAGTTCAATGAGTATGTGGCTTGGGGGCTCAGAGGTGAGGTCGAGCTCCATACATATCTTGGCGTATGGTGCTTTAGTCAGATTGCTGATTTCTGCAGCGGCGACAACAAAAGTCCCAAAGGAGTTGGCTATGCGCCTAAGGGCTGCCGGAACAAAACAAATAAGGGGGAGATTGGGTAAGGTGACCCAGGCGGCCACCGTCGCTGAGTCTTCCTCGGTGTTAAAGTTCGCTGACCACTTGATAATGTTCATCTGGTAGGAGTCGACTCTCCCGGTGCCTTTGGACCATACCGTCCTGTGGTCAAGGTCGGAGGAAAGGTGTAGCAGGATATGCCTCGGGTCGAGTGGGGCTACCCTGTACTCAGCCGATAGCCGCCAACCGGCTATAACCTCTACGACCCTGGCGAGTTTGGGACAGCCGGAGAAGAATTTGAGGACGAAGGAGTAGGGGAATGAGGTGGCCAGAGACAAGAGTTCCTGGTCGGTGAATGGCACCATCGGCATAGACACTGTCGGCGGATATGCTATATCGGAAAGAGAGACGTCCTTGATTAGGGGCCCCTGCTTGGGGCCCCTGTCCGGACAAAGGATGTCGACGAAGGAAGGGGTCGGGCAAGGATAAGGACCCGACGGGGGTCTGCCCGAAATCTGGGTTGCACCAGGGGATGCGGAGCCCGAGGGGGGTAGGGTGGCACTCGGGGAAGGTGGGGACTGGGTAGCGGCCAAGGGGGGGCTGGAGCCACATGGGATGGAACATGAGGTAGGTGGGAATCGGGGGGCACCCACGTTGGGGAACGAAGCAGGGTTGCGCCCAGAAAGGGTAGCTGATGGGAGGCCGCGGAGGGACCATGGTGCGACGAGGGCACGACCGGGATGCTCGGCCGACCCGCGCTGAACCACAACGGGCTCAGAAGCCCGGCCGCGTCGGAAAGCAGCATCGTGTCGCTGGGTGAAGCTGGGAGGTCGAAGAGGGTGGGGGAGGAAGTGGACGAACAAGGTGGGTTGCGTCCACTCTCGACGTAGCCGAAAGAGTGGGAGGAGGGTGGAATGCGCCCACCGGAGGCGCAAGGGGAGGCGCCCCCACTACGCCGAGCGATAAAGCCAGCAAGAGGGGGGGTCCACGCCTAAGCGCGTTGGATCCCGCAGGGGAAGGGAAGCGCCCCCGCGAGGCGCAACCAAAGGAGGTGGACCAGACGGGTTGGGGAGGGCGCCCAAATAAGTGGACTCACCCGTACCCAAAGGTGCGCTGCGTCCAGCAAAGGCCACGAGGCCTGGGTTGACTGCGTCACAGGAAAACCCAGGGTTGACTGTGCCAGAAAAGGCCACGTCAACCAAAGCAGGAGGACGAAATGGGTCGGAGGAAGCGCCCAAATAGGCGGACTAACCCGCCGGGTTGTCTGCGCCAGAGGAAAACCCAGGGTTGACTGCGCCAGAGAAGGCTACGTCAACCAAAGCAGGGTCGGGGGAAGCACCCAAAAAGGCGAACTGTCCCGTACCGAAAGGTGCATGGTATTCAGAGACGGCCACGTGGCCAGGGAGGACTGCGCCAGAGGAGACGTTGACTGCGCCAGAAGGCTGCACAGCCCTCAAAGAATATACATATATATATATATATATATATATATATATATATATTTTATATATATATATATATATATATATATATATATATATATATATATATATATATACATACTCTGATTATGAATTCAATTAATATAACTTTATATTAATATATGCCAATTTTTATAAAATTTGTTCTTTGATACAGTTGATATATGCTAAAAGAATTGGAACTTTTTGTTCTCCGATACAGTTGATATCAGTTTTTACAAACAAACATATTGATTAAATCTATTTTTCTTGTTCTTTCAGGAATGGAAAGTGAAGTTTGTATTGTGATTGGAGGGATGTGCTCCGGGTTCAGATGTATTTTGGTTTACTTGTATAAATATAGGTTTTGGATGTTTGAGATGTTGTACTAAAACCATATACTTTGGTTATTTGGATGTGGTTAAATGTTTGTAGTTTGATATTTATGGTGTACAAACATGTATATATTAATTATAAAATTAAGTATTGTAGTTCTTTGATATTTGGGATGTTCTGGATTATACTGATATTATATGTGTTTGGTAACTGGCAAAAGGAAGCATTGATGGTTACAAATGGTCAAGAAATATCTGAATTTTACTACTAGATATTGTCTTTTGATGGTTTTTAAACGTCAAGAAAGGGTTTTCTTGACGGTCATTACTCGTCATCTAGGCCAGAGTCAAGAAAAGCTCAGGCTTACCTTGACTGTTCTTTCCTATGTTTACTTTAAGGTTTAAAACCGTCAAGACAATATTTTTACTAGACGGTTTAAAATTGTCAAGAAAAATGAAACCATCAACCATCAAGAAAAATGGATGCCTTTTCTTGACTCTGGCCAACTTGACGGAGCCATAACTGTCAAGATAACCCTTTCTTGACGGAAAATAACCGTCAGGAATGGCCTTTTTTGTAGTTTTTTAGGTCATGCCTCAACAAGACAGTAGAAAATGTCATGGTAGATTATAACTGGGGCGAGTATGTATAGAGGAATTTTGTTCATCGCATAACATAGGTGACGAAGAAAGAAGACCGAAGAATTGGAAAGAATAAATAATAGACTAAGAGAATGGAAGTTTGTAATACGTGCAGGAACTCTTTTATAGAATTTAGATTCGAAGATACGACACTACTAGGTAGGCGTACGGATAATTTATGTCATAATGACTAGTTTGTGTGGGGGTCAGCATTTGGTGTTTGATGTTGTATAGGAGGCATGTAGGGGCTTGTTTGGGTGGAATGCAAGTGTCATGTGTGTTTTGTGTCTTGAATGGATAATGTGTATTCAATTTGTTGGAGGGAATATTTTGATATTGCATGGTTAAACTCAAATGGAATGAGATTGGGCATCTAGTATTTGTTCTAAGTGAAAATTACTCATGAATATTATGTAATTAAAATGGAGCGCATGAAGGTGTGTTTGTACATGACGTGCATATCATATGTGTAGAGTGCTTCGTCTAGACCATGAGTGTGAAATTTGTTGGAAGAAAAGAAGAAGCTAGTTTTGTGCTCCAATATCAAAGTCATGGTAGAAGCACTGACGTTATGAACCACTGTTCGTCCCAATCTCAAATGATACGAATAGAAGATGGACGTCATGAACTACCGACTTATTACTCTAATTGGAACCAATTCATCATAATCTCTCGCTAATATAAGGAAGCCCTAAAATTTTAGGGAGGCAACCTAAATAAACTTGTTATATCTCTAATCCCTTTCTATCTAACATAGACAAGTAGTAGAATGAGTTAAGTTGCCTATATAAATTCCATACTGCCATTCCGATCAAATTGGTCCATCGAGTAGAGGCATCTATCTAAACCCTTTCTCACCTTAAATATTCAATCCTTTTTGAGTTGTTCTATTATCTTCCGTTTAGCCTACGATAAAATATCCCCAATGGTTCATCAACCAAGAGTATTCGTCCTTCCAAAATAAGAAAAGATGAGATTCTAAAATTAGGAGTTCAAGAAAGATGACTGACTTCACTTAAGAGTTCCAAAGGCGATAGATAAAATCAAAAAAAAATTCAAAAGCAATTGTGTATTGAGATCCTAATGCACTATCCTATGGCAGGATCCTTCGGTATAGTAACTTAACCGAAACAACATGATCTCGACTTGTATAGGCCACCACAAAAACATATTACGTCTCTGTCCCAAAATATATAGGACTAGGAGTATCTAAACATGTCAACTACGTAAACAATAGACTCCAGCCCAGCAAGAATATTATAAGCTGTCTTGGTATTTAAAGCTTTTTATCGCATCACCTAACATATATCTCAATCCACATATTGAATAAATATCAAGAATAAGCAATATGTGATGGTCTGCAGCCCATTAATATATATATATATTTATATATATATATATATATATATATATATATATATATAGAAAAAGGGTAAATTTTATTCCAAGACAACATACAGACAGATGGTCGCCCACCCGTCAGTCGACTATTTCTTTTACATCAAACTCCAAATTATGGAGGATACCAACCGGAGGGGTGATAAGTTCCTCGAATATGCACCGATTCCTCTCCCTCTAAACATGCCAGACAGTAGCTGCCAGTCGAATCCTAGCAGTCTTAAACTAGACCATGCCTCGCCCTCTGCAATCTCGAATACCCGTGATGATTATTCCAATTGACCTGCCATCAATACCACCACCCAGCAAATGGTTCTTCTCAGACCATATTGACCATGAAACTCCACAGTCAAAAAATAGATGAGACATCGATTCATCCTCCAAATCACAGAAAGCACACTTCAGATTGGGGACCTGGATCCCAAAAGCGATGAGTCTGTCCCTGGTCAGCAGACGACCAAGGAGCAGGCGATACATACATAGCTGTATTTTTTGGCCAGATCCTTGCACCAAATAAAGTCATAATTACCAATTGGGGGATTGATACCACGCATAAGGTTGTATCCACTCTGGAAGGAGAGCTCCTCCGAGGTAGTACCTCCAGTCGTGCCAGGTGGATCCCAGACCCAAATATCTTCAGGATGGGATGGGTCAATCTCAATCCCGTAAATAATCTCACCAAGTCCCTCAGTATGTCGGTAGGACTCCGGACTCCAAGCTCCATTCCTGATGATGTGCTGACAAGACAGACCTCTGCCCACCTTCTTGTGATCTCGATCGCCCAGAATGTCCACCAGAGACTGGTGCTCTATCCAAGGGTCCAGCCATAGGTCAGTTCCATCCCCATCGCACATGATCCTTTTGACAGACAATTGAAGAACAACTTTGTGTCTCAGAATTTGTTTGAAGGTCGGAGAGTGGTTGTTGTCCAACCACACCTCCAGAAGTTGCCATTCCTCACATATCGAGAATGTATCCACTCCGCCCAGGGGGATCTCTCTTTGATGAACCGCTATGCCAGTTTCAGGGCAGAGGCTTCCCTGATAGCCAACAGAGGACGGAGACCCACACCTCCCTCCTTCTTTGGCCGACAGATATGTTCCCACGAGATCGTATGAAGGCCCCTCCTCTAGATAAAATCGGTACAGATCCTTTCAACTTTCATGGTAGCCATAGATAGCAAAATAGACTACAGCCAGAACTGGGCCAGGGCAGAGATAACCGATCGGACTAACTCGATACGCCCACCAAAAGATAACCCGACAGCTTGCCAACCTTCAACTCTCTGTTGGGTATACTCCACCAGGCTATAGCAATCCTAGTCTCGGGCATAATTGACTGTCAAACAAACTCCCAGGTATTTCACCGGGAGCTCACTCCTCTCCATGTCCAGTGCATCAGCGTGCTCCTCCTTCTGAAGACAAAGTGAACTGAAGTATACCCTGCTCTTTTCTCTGTTCACCTGAAGCCACGAGTGTGATTCCACCTCACCCATAATCTCAGATAACGTGTTTATACCCTCCAACGAAGGCTACATGAACACCAGTAGGTCGTCAGCATAGATGAGGTGGGTAACCGGAGGCTCAACTCTCCTGTACAGCAGGACAATCCTCCTATAATGGATCGCCCTATCTATTAAGCAGATAAAGTACTCTATGACAAGTGTGAATAAGTAAGGTGATAGGAGGTCACCTTGCCGGAGTCTACGATTGCTTTTGAAGAACCCATGCAGAATATCCTGGATAAGGACCGAGAAGGTGGGAGACGATATGCATTCCCGAATCAATGCAACCTAATGATCAACAAACCCCATAGCAGACAAAAGATGGCATAAGAACTCCCTGTTGACTATGTCATAGGCCTTCCTCAGATCCAGCTTGATACATGCCTTCTTTCTACCAGGTTTGTTGAAGTCCCTCACTATCTCATGAGCTAGAAGGCTATGCTCAGCTATAGATCGCCCCTTGATAAACGTCGCCTGGTTCGGAGAGACAAGGTCCTACATGATCCCCTCCATACATCGGTACATGAGGTGCGTAATTATTTTATAAAGATTATTACAGCACACAATAGGCCTAAAGTCTGCCAGCGATGTCGCCCCCTCCTTCGTTGGTACCAGAGTCAAGAAAGTGTGGTTAAGCTCCTTCAGTAGCTTCCCCTCAAAGAAGAACTCCTGGACTGCCCCGAGAACCGGGGCTTTCAGACTATCCCGGTGGCGCTTGTAGAAACCACTGCTAAATTTATCCGTGCCGGGAGCTTTGTTGGGGTTCGCTTTTTTGATAATGGCCTCCACGTCCTCCATAGTGATAGGGGCAAGCAGGAGGCTAATCCCATATGGAGTCACCAATCTCTTCGTGACTATATCTGGGAACACAGATAGATAGTCAGTCTGAAAGTATAACTCAGAGTAAGGGATCTCCTAACCATTCTATGCGAATATACACGTTTAATTAAGAACAAACTTTCAACACATGGTCTGTCTAGCAAAAATGGGATTGACATAGTCTCTCCTTGGCCACCAAGGGCCTAACGTGCATAACGCTCATCGAACATTAAAGGCCATATGCAAATACAGGGTTGTCAACCCGCATCTTCGACGGAGCGTACGATCACATAAAGGAAATATGCATAGTAGATCATATGCTAATGAACCATCCTCCCTACCCCATGCTCTTATCTATGTCGTATCCACAACACAATACCTCTAATAACTGCTAAGTCTTCTAACATGTATCTCTATGGGAAGTTATATCCTATCTGACATCCTGTACGTACTGGTGATCAGCCAATATGCAAGTCTGAATTCTATATGCGGCTCACAACTCGTAGAAAACATGTGTCAAGGCTAATAGAAGAACATGATGATGCTTCACAAACATAAGGTGGTCTACTAAAACTATGTCAACATGCATAAAATAAATATAAGTAACATAAACGACTGACAAGTCGTTGGCACCCAAGTATGAATCAGACATGCAGTATAAATAAAAAATAAATAAAGAAAAAATAATAAGAATGCAACATGCTCTATGCCAAGGTATCTTGCATGGTGGTAGTGTGGCGATTTGACGACTTCCAACAGATGAACTCGTTAAGCCAAAGGAAGCTGCAAATGTAGAACTTCCACAAACTTCTCCGAAAGCTGAAATAGACATCATCTATATTTCGAAGATATGAAAAATAGCTAAGATAGATGACCCATAAGTCCAATTTTGGATATATGGGCAAAACAATAATTTTAGGTCAAAATGATGTCGGCTGTTAATCCCTAAAGTCAACAAACTATATTTCTACAACTCTAGTTTTTCGATGAACTCAATGGTATATCCAGCTTTAGATTCCGATGCACTGATCACAAAAACGTCCATTGAATGGACCGTGGGGCCCATGAAATGACGATCCGGTCAATTGCTACAGAATTGGACCAAACTTGGGTCACAGGACCAACAAAATGCTACAAATCCAATGGCGCATGTTTCTTCGGGAGTTGAGCAGCGTACACAAAGAAATCATCAATTTTGCAAAAACACATTTTGGTGTAATTGGTTCATGACTAAGTCATCCGGTTTGTCGAGACAGACCCTGTATCCGAGTTTTTTAAAATTTTAAAAACTAATTTTTTTATTTTTGGCACTGATTTTATTTACAAACTAATGAAGGAAAAATTTCAAATAAATAGTCATTGTAAAGCCATTCATGTTGACTACAACTTTATTTAGGTTTTGAAAATTCTAAGTATTATGTTCTGAATTTGGCTTCCAAAACATGGTTTTATAACATTTTCTAACATCCAGAAATTGAGTTTTTTTTCGATTTTGGAATTCAATTTATGACGCACATGATGCAAAATAAAACAAACTATTTGAAGAAAAGTGAAGAAGTTTAGGTTTTTGACATACCGAAAAAATTAGCTCGCAAAATGGCAAACTAAGGAGGTTGAAATCGCATCTCGAAGTAGAGTTCACTGTTGTTGTCGCTGCGACTGTTAATGATGTTGCGGCTGTTGCGACGGCTATGCGTGGCCGGCCGATGGCCATCTGCGTTAGCACACGTAGGTAGGCAGGGGTAGGGCAGTACGGGGCCGGCCTTGACAAGGGGTTAGGGTTTTGGTTATATATACAAAGAGAAGAAGGATTCGGCTCTTCCAAACTTACTGTTCCCACAAGGGAACAATTTTAATAGTCAAGGTTTAATCCTTTTAAATAAATAAATTTAAATTCCAAAATAATAAAAAAAATAATTATAACATATATATATTAAAATAAAATATTTATATGTCGATACTACTATTACTATTACTATTACTATTACTATTACTATTACTATTACTATTACTATTACTATTATTATTATTATTATTGTTATTATTATTATTATTATTATTATTATTATTATTATTATTATTATTATTATTCCTTTACAAAATAATTCAAATAAATAACTAAAATTCCTAAAAGTCCTAAAATTTCTAAAGAAATTTAAATAAATCTTGAAAACATCTAGAAATATTTATTTTCTATAAAAGTATGCATATTATTATATATTACATATATACATTATCTGATACTTATGTATATAAAAACTGTAACCACCACTTTTCTAAAATAAGGGTATTTTGATAATTATGTGATTTTTATTTTTTTGGTTAATTTATAATACTTTAATTGATGTTGTGTTAGTAGTCGGTTAACCTTAGCTAACCATGATTAGAGGCTAACCATGACATTAGAAACCTAATTACCTGTTACACTCATTTTTCTAATTAAAGGTATTTTAGTCTTTGTGTATTATTTTGAATTTATTTAAATGTTAATTAAATTAATTGTTGTGTGTTTTGGAATGGTGCATTGATAGGACCTAGATGGTATAACCTTAGTCAACCTTGTCTATAAGCCTAATAATATGATTAGTTATATTATTAGCTTATTAGATTTAATTTAGAATTTTTACCTATTTTTCTAGAATTATTTAAGGATTTTTAAGTCATTTTTATAAGCCTTTTTATAAGCTTTTGTCATTGGGCCTTTGTATCAACCTAGGAATGCTTGGTCCATGACTTAACCTAACGCTAATACCCCCCTACTAATGGCCGGCCAAGCATAGCAGCAGCCCCCTCTCATTTTTGAAGAATTCCATAGCCTATACTAGATCAAAAATCCTAGTTTTCCTTTTTTTCCCTTGCTTCAAACCCTAACTTTCTCATCTGGCATCCGATTTGTGCCAAACGAATTACGTTGCGACCATGGGGAGGAGGAGAACTTGCTAGAGCACTGCTAGCAAGGAGTTGGAGGAGTTTGCTCGGGAAAAATCGGACGTCGAGGCGCTCGAGGATTCACTTTCATTGAGATTCCGACTCTCAATAGGTAAACCTCGTTCTAGCAATGTTTCTTCTGATTTTTTCTTCATGTTAGCATGCATCTAGGTACCCTCGACTAGTAGGTTCAGTTTCGTTCGATTTCATGTCCGTTCACCGTGCGTATCGGACACGTATCGGAGTTATTAAATAGGTGTTCGACGAAATTATCCAATGGATTAAAACTTATTTTTTTTGAATCTATTTATATTTGGATAGCCCTAGACATAAGGATCTCGATCCCATAGTTTTTGACATGAATCAGACTCGTGTTCGTGTCCAAACAGGGCACGTACACGCTACACGCGCAGGACGTGCGCGTGCCCTGCTGCCGTGCGTTGATTGCGCGATGCACAGGTCACGTGGCCGTGTGCCACTTGGCGTGTAGGTGGGAGCAACGTCTGTGGACACGTTCCCTAAGTTTCATGTCATCCTGATTCGAATCGGGTGAGAAATCGCGACCGCACGGGTTGACATACGTACGTGCGCGCACGCACAGCCGCCGCTGACACGGCCTTCGTGCCGACACGTGTGGACACGTGGACTCGATCCGATGTGTCCTACGTGTAGCCCTATACCTAGCCTATCCTAGGACATGACCGCGACACGTAAGATGGGACACAGAGTCCCTAGACTCACCGACCCGCGTGCACAAAGCAGTGCACTGTTCTGTGCGCACGCGGACAGGCCGTGCGTGGACACGGGCTTCGTGCGTATCAGACATTACACTTAGCCAGACGAGGAATCAGCCAGTAGGTTGGGGACATGTTAGCCTAGGTGTACGTGAAGTTTTACGAGAAACGGTACAGAATCGAGCGAGAAATCGAACTCGTACCTATTCATTTGACACGCATATCGGGTTTTCCGATACGCACTCCGTGGACACGATACAGACACGGGTTCGACCCCACGAGTACCCGAACACGTCACACACATAGACACCTTCGTCTTTGCCAAGTTTCGTGGATTTTAGTTGTGTATATTGCATTTTGGGTATTGAGTTGGTTTTCGGGTTTCGAATTATATATATAATTGAATTGTTTTGTGATATTTCAAATTGCTGAGATTTAATTCGTAATTTCTGAGTTTATATGAATGTATTGAAATTCTGGACTTGTGGGTTTTAGTCCCTAGTTTTACTTTCAATTATTTCCATCAATTATTTCCATCATATATATATATATATATATATATATATATATATATATATATATATATATATATATATATATATATATATATATATTTTTTTTTTAATATATATATATATATATATATATATATATATATATATAAATATATATAAAAATATATAATATAAATATATATAAATATATATATATATATATATATATATATATATATATATATATATATATAAATATATATTTTTTTTTTATATATTTATATATATATATATATATATATATATATATATATATATATATATTATATATATATATATATATATATAAGGCAAATAAATATATATAAGGCAAATAGATATATCTATTTGCCTAATATATATTTATTTGCCTATATATATATAATATATATATATATCTATATATAATATATATATATATCTATATATATATATTATATATAAGTACGTTTAAAAAAAAAAAAAAAAAAAATATAAGTACGTTTTAAAAAAATAATTATAAGTACGTTTTAAATATAGATATTGTATATATGTGTGAGATTTGTTGCTGTTGATCCCAGTCTGGGTTTTCTTTCCCCCTTCATAAGCCCAACATTTTTCTCTCCTATACATATATGTGTATATATTAGGATATGTGTATATATAAAAGTTTCCTTTAAATAGATGTCTTATATATATATATATAAAAAAAAATAAAATATATAATAATAAAATAAATAAAAAAATTTATATATATATTATATATATTATTATATATATATAATATTATATAAAATATATATA
>JANAVB010041764.1:0-34472 GCA_029216955.1 Iris pallida | reverse complement strand
TATCAGAGGTGGAAGTATTTTGGGCATCATTCAGTAAGCAAGTAAATTTTTGATTTCTAGCTTATAAGATCGGCTATTTTTTCTGGCTTGATATACATCTATCTAGAACTTTCTTGTAGTCATCAAATAGATCATAAAAGACATTTGGTAGCTCATCATAAGAAAATTCATCAGTCGATGACTTATTGCTTACCATTAGGCACAGGTTTGTAGTATGTTGAGGATTGTCATCATCGTTCTTGGACGAAATGTTTACCTCTTTCTCTATGCTTGCTTTAGTCGAGCAGAGATGTACAGTAGTATGAGATTCTACTTCAGGTTCCTTATTTCCTTTAGTCATTTCCATATCTCATCTGCGGTACTGCATGTGGAGATACATCTGAACTCAGCTTTGTTTAGGGCATAGTAGATGATATACATCACTCCTGCATCATTGCTTGCTACTCTTTTTTCTTCTTTGGACTAGTCCTTATCTGCTTTGTCAATCTATCCATAACCATTAGTGACATTTGACCATAAATCAAAGCTAATAGATTTTAAGAAAATTTCCATGTGAGCTTTCCAAAATATATACTCAGAGCCATCAAATAGGGGTAGTTTATTTGATAGCTAGCCTTCACCAATGTTTGTGTGGATAGATTCACAAGTTCCCATAATCTATATGGATGTTAATGTCGATATTTAGGAGACCGAGCTCTAATACCAAATGAAGGACCGTTAGGCAACTATAGAGGGGGTGAATAGAGTGCATCAGAGATATCTATCTGATTAAAAATATAATATAGCGAATGCAGAGTGTAACCAACAAAATAAAAATATGTGTGTATAAGACAAGTATTTAAATCAATAAGTAAAAAGAAGCAAACTCAAACATCAAGATTTTTATTTTCCCTCTAAAATGACATGTCCAGGCCCGAGAACTCTTGCTCGGAGTTGAATTCACTATAGTCACAATAGTAAACACAAGCTTTGAATTTGAAGTGCTTGTAACTGCTACAACTTGTACTTTGATCCGAAGGGCACAACGACTTTACAACCACGATCTTTTATCCGAAGGACTCGCAACTTCACAACAAGAGAGAGAAGCTTTTATAGACCAAGCTTTTATAACTCGAACTGACTTCTAAACTGAGATCGTACTTAGAACTAGAAGGCTGAAGAGTTGATCTTGAAGATGGGATGGTTTAGCTCAGAGACTATCTCACTATAGGATAGAAGAATGAATTGTAGATTAGTTGAGTAAGAATGTGAAAATCCATCTCTATATATTGGTTTTTGTGGACACAGTTTGGTCAGAATTTGGGTGAATATTTTTTTTTTTTAACATTTGGAGCCATAATATCTGGGATTTCACAACTGTCAGGATTTTCTAGAAATGCCAAGATCGAGTTTGGTGCACAAAAATGGTATGAGTTGGAGGCTGATTTGTTATTAGTTGTTGGGGTTCGGTTTAGGCTTTTGTGAAAGGGTTTCGGGCCTTCGGTTGAGTGGACTTTGTTTTGTGGATCGTGTTGGTCTTTTGGAGTACTACTGCAACTCGATGTACATAAGTCCTAGACTCAATAAAATGTAAGACTATATTGAAGAAGAGATAAAAGAAATGACAACTTGTTGGTCCAACACATTGAAAAAGATATCATGTTTTTTGTGTGCAGTTTTTTCTTTCTGTAGCCGTGATCTTGTATTAAGCTTGGTTATGTCAATTATCAGAATCAGTTTGACCGAGACAGCTTTGTGTCATCAGACTGAAGGAAAGAATGAGTACAATCATGAATAAAGTAAAGGTACCACAGGAAATATCTAAGAAAATTAAAAATATGTAAATAAATTGGAACATGTGAGCATCTACATGATCATGTAAAGTAAATTGGAATAACATATGAGTACAGGATAGGACGATGAAAAATTAGAGAACGTATGGAGTACTCTAGATCCAATCCACAACCCATAACCAAACAAGGACGAGATTGCAGCCCGTTACCAGACCAACACTTAGCCTCTAATCATTCACAGTCATAAGTCAATTATACGCAAGACAAGACATGAACAAGACTAGACAAGACAAGATATGACTAGAGAAGACATATATGACTAGAGATGACATGAATTAAACTCTAACCATCAATCATGGCCAAGTAATCAGTACGACTTGACACATTAGCTAGATAGAGTTATCACCATCGATCATGTGCAGTTTGACAATTTTTATCGGCTACCTTCCATGTAGTCTTCTAAAATTTTCCAGGCCCAAGCAAGTACATGTATATATAGTAGATGCACCACATGTAAGATGTGTATTCTAAATAAGTAAGCCCCACACTACGGTGAGCTAATAACAATAAAAATAACAATGACATTTGTCATACTCGACCGCATGCTAAAAATGTGCCCTCATGACGCAGAGCTCCAAATCTATTGTATCAGCCGAAATAAAGGATATGCAAGTAACCAGGAAAACTACCCTCCCAATGCATCTAGATAATCATGTTAAACATGATACTCCCATCGGGGATATGCAAGACTAGACAAGACAAGGCAAGGTGAACTATAACAAGCCACAATAGGAAAATATAAAAATTTGGAACATAAATCATGAGTGTAGTACGATGAGCTACTCTCAATCAATACTGTAAAATACAATAAGAGTGCACCACGATGGACCTCTATCAAGAAATACTGGACAATACAAGTGTAACGCCCAGTTCCAAAATACGTAGGACTAGGATACGGTACATGCCAGCAACACTTCACCAATGGGCCAAATCTCATAATAAGCCCATTAGTGAAATGCTTAAGCTGTAAATCATGACAACAACCAGAATAATAACATAGGTCACAGGTCACAGCTAATGTCATCCACACAGAAAAATTAGTCACAAGATATCAAGTCCAATAAAATAATGCTAATGAAAAAGATCTGTCTAACAGAAAATAGAAATAATAACCATGCGGGTAAGATATCCTGAAACCACAGTAAGAGAAAATAAAGTAATAAATGACATGTCTACTGAAAAGAAAGAAAGTAAAGTAGCAAGTTTAATGAGTAGATTCGACGTGATCACAAGAAGTCCTCTGGCACTATCTCGTCCTCCTATAAAGGTGCGTTACCAGTCTCCACTCCAGAACCATACACCTCCAGGTAGTCCTCCTCTCTAACTAAGCCTGGAGAGATCACCAGGTCCTCAGGGGACTAACAAGAAACATAATATACTACTACAACAGTAGTATAACATGTAAAGAAAAATAGGAATAACAAGTAGTGGAAAGAATAACACATATAGGAACTCTACAGATGGTGACATGTCATGAGAATATAATATTAATTATGGCTATAAGTACATATGATATATCCGTAGCCCAGTGAGGCACTAACAATCCTATAGCAGGTTTTCTACCCTGGTGAGGCACTAACAATATAGGTATAGAAACGGCTAATAAAACACTCTCTCCTATGGTACTAGAAAGTCAAGTCTATCACGTCTAGTCATGTCCAAGTCAAGTATGGGTCAAACAGGTCAGGAAAACATGGCATAGGCATAGCAATACTATCACTAGACATGAACAAGATAAGAAAGATAGAAAAAATATAAAAAAATGAGTAACAATCTACGTGCATGTAAAACAAGAAGATAACAATGATGAGAGAGTAACATGAACAAGAGGAAAAATATGAGCAATTAAGATAGAAAATTAACAATAATGCATGTAAATACTGTAAAGTTTGACAATGTGTACTTGCGTGGTGGTAGCACGTAGAACCAACACTATCCAGCCAATCAACGAACCACAAAAGTCAAACTCCTGCAGATGACTCCAGATGCCAAAACAGACATCACCAACGTGTTTTTCATAAAAGAGATGTCTAAATTTGACTACCCAAAAGTATAATTCTTTGTACAGGGCAAAACGGTAATTTTTGGCCAAAATAGTGTCCACCGTTGGATCCGTTTTGCACCGAAAAAAATGCCAGAGCCTATGGATTTCGGCTGGCCGTACAAAAACTATATGTCTATAGGTCTGTTTTGACGATACGAACCCAACCGTATGTCCAAAGTTGGATTTCGGCTGGCCGTACACAAAATCGCCCGTTGAGTCGGATCGTGGGCCCGCCAAAATAGCGTTCCGGTCAACCTTCTCTGAAACGAACCAAACTTGGCTCACAGGACCAGAAAATAATACGGTCCCAATGGCACAAGTTTTTTCTCGAGGTGACAAACGTGCACAAAGTAATTGGCTAGTTTACAAAGAGGTCGATACGGAGATTTTCGACAGATACAGGTTGATTCCGGTGTGCGCACACGTCTAAATCAACTTCCGTGAAAGTCCACACGTCCGGGTATACCATACGCATCTTTCGATGCAATTAGTACATGATGAAGTGGTTCGGTTTGGCAGGGCGCACTCCGTATCAAAATTTTTATTTTTGAAAACATGATTTTTTGTGGTTTTTCTTCATTTCGAAAATCTGTTTTCTCTCTACACAATTAATGAAATTCCAAACTATAAAATATGATCTGATGCCCTATATGTTGTCTTCAAACCTGTTTAATTATATTTTAAAAAATCATTTTGTATTGCGAGATATTTGCCTTCCAATATCGGGTGAAAACTGTTAATACAGAACATGCATTCTGTAGTTTTTCTTGACTTTTCAGAGAATTAATTCGATGATACTTGTATATTAAACCTAAACTAATTGATGGATCTTCTAGTCGGTCATGTGGACTATGCATAGGATTTTACAGAAACTAAAATGATCGACCAGGTGTGTAGGAAAGCAATCGAGAGTATGGGTACCTCGTAGTTGATCTGAATTGAACATAACCTCTCTTTTCTGTGGTCGGGTAGTTGTGCAGCGGCGTACAGCGGCATTCAGGTGATGGCACATTGGTACAGTTGGTCGGTACGTACGCGGAGAGGTTGTGGTGTGTCTCCAATCGAAGGATCGGTGTTTGGGAGGTGGCTTCCTAGGTATCTACCTACGAAATCTGTTGACTCTTATATATATACCTAAATTTTGATCGAATATTAAGTCTTGATTTGATGTGGATTTTGAACCAAGATTTAATACAATCTTGTAGAGAATCTGGTTAGGATCATATAGGATTTAGTTCGAGGGATTTTTGTTTAAAGTTGATTGAGATTTGAATCTTTCAAATTGCACAAAATTGCTCTCTGCGGCTTGGGTCGGGCATTCTCAGTTGGAAGATGAACAGTGCATGCAACACTGTTCATCAATAGTAAATGCTTTTTTTCTATGCTTAGATATATAATCTATATATCACTGTATATGTTTAAGTATATCTCCATATATGGACATATATACCTACATATATATGTATGATAAATATATAATCCATATATATACAAGCAAGACAAAATAATTAACACATATATGTATTAATTCTAATTACTAAAAATATAAATAAAGTCTATGGTTATATATAAAGCACTATGATTGCTAATTAAGAATATATTTATACACAAGTATATATAGCCTAAATAATTTCCAAAAATAAAAAATATCATTCTAAGTGAATGATATCATATTTCCAAGGTAAAAATAAAAATTGAATTAACTAGCAAATAATGCATAGATTATATTTAATATACAATTTATAGAAATTACTCACTAGATTGAAAAAATAAACTACCAATATATATTTACACATCTATATATCTACATTGACGTCGTTGGTCGAACTACGTGACTACATAGGTGTATATTTGGTTTGGATCAAGTCCGGGTTAAATTGGTACAACCGAGTCTCCTAAAAAGTCAATAATATAATAACTAATTAAATCATCTATATGAGTTAAGTCACAACTTTGAATAGTTTTCCAAGTTGGGACACTGCTATGGCTAGGCCTCCTCTAGCATGGCTAATACACTAGTTAAGGCACACGACTACACTTTCGTGCCAAAATTCTTAGTCATCTTGTACTCCAAAACTTAACCATGGCTAAGGCCTGCTATAATAATAACAATTTAATTAAAAATACTTATAAATTCCAAAAATCCCTTTTTAAGTCAAATAAATCATAAAAAATAATTCAAAAATTCAGAGGTGTTACATTCTACCCCCCTTAAAAGAATTTAGTCCTCGAAATTAAAATAACTTACTACGGTAAAAGGGAAATATGTCACTGATGCTAAGATGTCTCTAAAGTGTGCTAAGTTTCTATGGTCATCATAATGAAGCAAGTAATAATAAACCGTATATCAATATTCTACTCACTATCATTATCATAAAATCAAGTTGTTACCATCAGTCACTGTAATACCCTTGAATTTTTGGAATGATTTTTTTATTTTTTATTTATTAGATTTAAGTAGGATTTTATGGAATTTATGAATATTTTTGATTAAATAGTTATTATTATAGATGACCTTAGCCAATGTTCAGATTTGGAGTACAAGACGACTAAGAATTGTGACATAGATAGTGTACACGTGTGTTTTGACTAGTATTTTAGCCACGGTAGGGAAGCCCGGGCCATAGGTGTGTTCTAACTAGAAAAACTAGGCCAAGTTACGACTTAACCTCCACCAATGATTTATTTATTTAATTATTAGATTATTGACTTTCTAGGAGACCCGGTTGTACCAATTTAGCCCCGACTTTACCTGAACCAAATCCAAATCTAAATAGACAGGTAGTACTCTCAATAACTTCATGTTGATATATATTTTGTATATATATTTTATTAATATTAATATATTTTCTATTTTGAAAAGTTTCTATTTATAGAAAGTGTCTACTTGTAATCCAAGTGTAATCCTAGTTGGCATTAGTTTATATTTGACACAAAGTCCAACCCAAACCTATGTAGGCATGTTGGGCATTAATATATATTAATAAATATATATATTATATATTTAATTCAGATTTAGATTGTATTTATATTTAGAAATCTAACTAGTTCCATATTAGGAAACCTTTTATTTAAATGCTCAATCAAATCAACTAGCCAACTCATCAAATAACCAAACCAATCCATGTGGACCCCTCATATGACCAACCAAAGATTATTTTCATGTAACTTTTGTCCAAAAATAATTCCCTACATTGGCGGGCCATACCATGCATGGAAGCACCCTCCTACATAAATAAACTCAACCCATAGGCCCATATATATATCAACCCTTATCAAAACCCTAACCCTAACACCAAAAACTCTTATTTATCACCCAAGAGCAGCTTCTACTTTCATCCTTCTTCCATCCAAACTCCACTAAACCAACCCTAAAAACTCCATCTTTTCCATCCAACCGATCCTAACCATTGTCCACCCCTCAAAGCTCATGAAGAAAGGATTGACGAGCAAGGACATCATCAAAGGAGGGAGCTTTGACAAGAATAAGCCTTCACAAAGCAAGGACCTTAGTAAGAAACCCTAAATTTTTCTTCTCAAACACATCTCATATAGAAATAGTATTTTGATGCCTCTTGGGTAGTATTTTTACCCATTAAAATTTCATGAATTATGATAGCTATTTTCATGTTTCGGTAGAGCCAAAACATATCACGATGTGAAGGGACTATAAGTTTCTGTAGGAATTTTTCAAAACTGAATTTTATGTGTGTTCATATATATAAATTAGGATTTTAAAGTATTTTTCCATGAATTTACCAAGTCAATTCTGGTCGGAAAAATTATAGGTCAAAACTAGTCATTTTCGGGTGACTTGTTGACCTAGAATATTCCAAACCATTAGGACCATGAAACTCTTGCATCAAAGTTTTATATTCTAATATTTAGGGTATTTTAATTTTGTTTAAATTGTATTTTTGAGGATTTTCATAATTTTAGATAATTAATGAAGTTCTAGACAAATTTCGGGTAGACTAGTCAACCCGATAGACAACTAGTAGTATAATTCTTTAAAAATATACATTCTAGAAATTCTGAGATAAATATATATATAATTAGTTTAAATAATATTCTTATGATTTTTATATGATTTTTAAGTATATTATTGAAGTAGGAACATAACCGATTAATTGGAAAGCCGAAAACCCTAAAACTGTGTTCGGTGTCTCGTGGAGCCTGTGTGTGATTGTATGGGTCTAAAGGGTTCCACGAGAAATTGAATATAATCTTAAAACATTATCTTGACTAATTAAGTCATATTGTAAGTTCATGAGTAGTGGCTTAATTTAGTTAATTAATTATCTAGGAGCGTCGGGTTCCGGCGGCGCGGGCGCAGGAGCAACGTTTCATATTCACAACGCGACACCAGGCAAGTACACCTTGCCAAGCTTTACAGTATTTACAAGTTTTTTTTCATATTATTGTTTTTCATATCTTACTTAGTTCCATACTTATCATGTTCCATGTTCTGGTTACTTTCCAGTTTTGCGTGCACGTAGATTTTATTCTTTCTCCATATTACTTGTCTTATTTTTCTTATCTTGTTCATGTCTAGAGTTAGAATTTCTTTGTCAATGTCATGTATCCCTGACCTGTGTGACCTAGACATGACTTGGACTTGATATGTTTGAGTTGACTTGACTGTCTCATAGTTTTAGGCGAGGACCTTGTTATAGATGTGACTATACCTGACCACTCTCAATCGTTAGCAACTACCGGGCCGCGATTGAGACTAACTATAGATTGTTAGCAACCACCGGGATGCAATCTATATGGCCGTTAGCAACCACCGGGCTGCGGTTTACCTCGATTTACTTGTAGTCATGTTTATTAGCACGATTATCCAGGCATGCCATTTCTTTTATGTTTTAGTTCTAATACTGCTTCCTTTAATCCTTCTTTTCTTATATCACTTTTCATCTATCCACGCATTTTATTAATGTTATAGCTGGCATGTATATTATGTGTCTTTCTAGTCCTCTGAGGACCTGGTGATCTTTTCAGGCTTAGTTAGAGACGAGGACTACCCGGAGGTATACGGTTCTGGAGTCGAGGCGGGTGATGTACCTTCGCAGGAGGATGAGATAGTGGCTGAAGACTTCTCTTGAGATATGTCTCTTTTAGACTTGATACTTTATTTTCTTCCTTTTTCAGTAGACATGTAGTTGATTATTTATTTCTTTATACTATGGTTTCGGGATGTCTTACCCGCACAGTTATTATTTCTATTTTATGTTGGACAGATATTTCTTATTAGTATTATTTTATTGGACTTGATATATCGTGTCATATTTTCTGTGTGGATGAGATTAGATGTGACCTGTGACTTGTATTGTATTGCTGGGTTGGTATCATGATTTACAGCTTAAGCATTTCGCTAATGGGCTTACTTTGAGAGCCCATTGGTGAAGTGTTGCTGGCATGTACCGTATCCAGGCCTAATACATATTTTGGGACTGGGTGTTACATATTTTTGTGGTGGCCCATACAGGTCTACGTTAATCACTTCGGTTACGTTACTGTACCGACGTGAGCCTGCGAATAGGATAGAAAAGAGCCTTAGGATCTCATCCACATCTTTATAATGTTTCACGTCCTTCAACTCTATATTTTGACTTCAAAATTATTTCCTTGACATGCATCCTGCTTGATATCATTTTTCCTTTAAGCGTATAAGTTTTGTTCGAGTGCAGTGAAATGAACCTGCAAGTCAGCGACGAGAACCCCGCCGTCACCCCGCAGGGCGCTAAAGTGACTCATGTCGACACGACCCCGCCACCGGTTGGAGGTTCTTCTACCCAACCAGATGATCCAGCAACTTCACACCCATCAATGGTCAGGAGAGATGACATCCCATCCATGCCAGCACTGCCACCGATGCCATCGACGATGTTTTCCTACCTTGGATAAACGATGGATCCCCAGCAGCTTTTCCAGACCATCTACGTGATGATGCAAGCGTAACAACAAGTTCAGATGGAGGCCCAACAAAGACAGACGAAGCACATCGAGGATCGTATCGTATCAGCACTAGAGAGAGCCACTCCACCAGTTCCCCAGACGACGACGGGAACCATCGCAAACTTTTGCCAGTTGAAGCCAGACAAGTTCTCGGACAAGGAGGAGCCCACCGAAGTTCATGAATGGCTCATCAACATTGAGCATCAACTGGAGGCAGCCGAGTTACCAAGAGATCGATGGATGATTGCCGTCAGGATGCAGCTGACCGGCAATGCGCACCACTGGTAGCTTATGGAGGAGAAATGACTTGGGCAGGATAAGGTCACTTGGGAGGAGTTCTCCAAACTCTTCTAAGAGATATTTATCCCTGCCACTTTCAAAGCAGAGCTTCGAAGACAATTTATGCACCTCGAGCAAGACAGCATGACCGTGGAAGAATACAACGCCGAGTTTCTATGACTGAGCCGCTTCGCACCTACATTGATCTAGACTTAAGAAGAGAAGGCCAAAAAATTCTACGAAGGGCTGAACTACAGACTACAGGAGCTTGTTGGAGCAGCTGCACCTACCACTTTCTTCGGAGTTCTTACTCCAGTACGACGTTTAGAGCGAGTCCATCGAAAGGGAACCAGCGAGAAGCGACCACATCCAACAACACCATCAGCAAAAGCATCAACGGGAGGACCTGAAAGACGCATCATCGTACATCCACGACCAAGAACTGCTCCGTACCCAATTCCAGAAATTCCTATTTGTCAATATTACAACAGAAGAGGACATGTCCAAAAAGATTGCCGTCGGAGGTTAAAGCTTTGTTTGTGTTATGGCTCGGATCAACACCATATTCAAACTTGCCCCGAGAAACGTACTGAAGGACCAGCACCCCCAGCAACACTAATTCAAGCTCAATTCGCAACACAAGGAGGATATCCGCGTGGACCACTTTCCGACCAGGCAACTCAGTTTGCGCAGGCGAGACAACAGGCAGCACAGCAACCAGGACATGCCTTTGCCATGACAGTTGAAGCCGGAGCAGCAACCCAAGGAGCAAATGAAGGTAATAACTTAGTTTGTAATAGAATGCTAGTTATACTTGCTTGTTACATACTTGTTTGCTTGCTTAGGAACAACCATAGAAACATAGCACACAATTAGAAATATTTTTGAACCATAGACATGTTTTCCCCTAGTGAGTGATTTTAATTTCGAGGACGAAATTCTTTTAAGGGGGGTAGAATATAATACCCCTAAATTTTTGGAATTATTTTTTTATTTATTATTTATTAGATTTAAATAGGATTTTATGGAATTTATGAATATTTTTGATTAAATAGTTATTATTATAGATGACCTTAGCCATGGTTCAGATTTGGAGTGCAAGACGACTAAGAATTATGACATGGATAGTGTACACGTGTGCTTTGACTAGTGTTTTAGTCATGGTAGGGAAGGCCGAGCCATATGTGTGTTCTAACTAGAAAAATTAGGCCAAGTTGCAACTTAACCTCCACCGATGATTTATTTATTTAATTGTTAGATTATTGACTTTTTAGGAGACACGGTTGTACCAATTTAGCCCAGACTTGACCTGAATCAAATCCAAATCTAAATAGTCAGGTATTACTCTCAAATACCTTCATGTTGATATATATTTTGTATATATATTTTATTAATATTAATCTAATTTCTATTTTGGAAAGTTTCAATTTATAGAAAGTGTCTACGTGTAATCCTAGTGTAATCTTAGTTGGCATTAGTTTATATTTGACCCAAAGTCCAATCCAAACCTATGTAGGCATGTTGGTCATTAATATATATTAATAAATATATATATTGTATATTTAATTCAGATTTAGATTGTATTTATATTTAGAAATCTAACTAGTTCCATATTAGGAAACCTTTTATTTAAATGCTCAATCAAATCAACTAGCCAACTCATCAAATAACCAAACCAATCCATGTGGACCCCACATATGACCAACCAAAAATTATTTTCACGTAATTTTTGTCCAAAAATAATCTCCTACATTGGCGGGTCATGCCATGCATGGAAACACCCTCCTACATATATAAACTCAACCCATAGGCCCATATATATGTCAACCCTTATCAAAACCCTAACCCTAACACCAAAAACTCTTATTTATCACCCAAGATCAGCTCTCTTACCATTAATTTCGAAAATAGCACCCCTTTCCCTCTACTACATCATCCCCTCCATCACATAACTCATCCTTCTCCATAAAGGCTCCTTCTTTCATCCTTCTTCCATCTAAACTCCACCAAACCAACCCTAAAAACTCTATCTTTTCCATCCAACCAATCCTAACCATTGTCCACCTCTCAAATCTCATCAAGAAATGATTGACGAGCAAGGACATCATCAAAGGAGGGAGCTTTGATAAGAATAAGCCTTCACAAAGCATGGACCTTAGTAAGAAACCCTAACTTTTTTTTCTCAAACACATCTCATGAATCTGTAGAAATAGTGTTTCGATGCCTCTTGGGTAGTATTTTCACCCATAAAAATTTTATGAATTATGATAGCTATTTTCATGTTTCAGTAGAGCCAAAACATACCACGTTGTGAAGGAACTATAAGTTTCTGTAGAAATTTTTCAAAACTAAATTTTATTTTTGTTCATATATGGAAATTAGGATTTTAAAGTATTTTTCCACAAATTTACCAAGTCAATTCTGGTCGAAAAAATTATAGGTCAAAACTAGTCATTTTCGGGTGACTTGTTGACCTAGAAGATTCCAAACCATTAGCACCATGAAACCCTTCCATCACAATTTTATATTCTAATATTTAGGGCATTTTAATTTTGTTTAAATTTTATTTTTGAGGATTTTAATAATTTTAGATAATTAATGAAGTTCTAGACAAATTTCGGGTAGACTAGTCGACCTGATAGACAACTAGTAGTATAATTCTTTAGAAATATAAATTCTGGAAATTCTGAGATAAATCTATAGAAAATTTGTTTAAATAATATTCTTATGATTTTTATATGTTTTTTAAGTATATGATTGAAGTAGGAACAAAACCGATTAATTGGAAAGTCGAAAACCCTAAAACTGTGTTTGGTGTCTCGTGGAGCCTGTGTGTGATTGTATGGGTCTAAAGGGTTCCACGAGAAATTGAATATAATCTTAAAACGTTATCTTGACTAATTAAGTCAAATTGTATGTTCATGAGTAGTGGCTTAATTTAGTTAATTAATTATCTAGGAGCGTCGGATTCCGGCGGCGTGGACGCAGGAGCGACGTTTCAGATTCACAGCCCGACACCAGGAAATTACACTTGCCAAGCTTTACAGTATTTACAATTTTTTTCATATTATTATTTTTCATATCTTAGTTCCATACTTCTCATGTTCCATTTTCTGGTTACTTTCTAGTTTTGCGTGCACGTAGATTTTATTCTTTCTCCATATTACTTGTCTTATTTTTCTTAACTTGTTCATGTCTAGAGTTAGAATTTCTTTGTCTATGTTATGTATCCCTGACTTGTGTGACCTAGACATGACTTGGACTTGACATGTTTGAGTTGACTTGACTGTCTCATAGTTTTAGGCGAGGACCTTGTTATAGATGTGACTATACCTGACCACTCTCAATCGTTAGCAACCACCGGGCCACAATTGAGACTAACTATAGGTTGTTAGCAACCACCGGGCTGTAATCTATAGGGCTGTTAGCAACCACCGGGCTGCAGTTTACCTCGATTTATTTGTAGTCATATTTATTAGCACGATCCTCCAGGCATGCCATTTCTTTTATGTTTTAGTTCTAGCACTGCTCCCTTTAATCCTTCTTTGCTTATAGCACCTTTCATCTATCCACGCATTTTATTACTGTTATAGCTGGCATGTATATGATGTGTCTTGCTAGTCCTCTGAGGACCTGGTGATCTCTCTAGGCTTAGTTAGAGACGAGGACTACCCGGAGGTATACGGTTTTGGAGTCGAGGCGGGTGATGTACCATTGCAGGAGGACGAGATAGTAGCTGAAGACTTCTCTTGAGACATGTCTCTTTTAGACTTGATACTTTATTTTCTTCCTTTTTCAGTGGACATGTAGTTGATTATTTATTTCTTTATACTGTGGTTTCGGGATGTCTTATCCGCACAATTATTATTTCTATTTCATGTTGGACATTTATTTCTCATTAGTATTATTTTATTGGACTTGATATATCGTGTCATATATTCTGCGTGGATGAGATTAGCTGTGACCTGTGTCTTGTATTGTATTGCTGGGTTGTTATCATAATTTACAGCTTAACCATTTCGCTAATGGGCTTACTTTGAGATTTGGCCCATTGGTGAAGTGTTGCTGGCATGTACCGTATCCTGGCCCAATACATATTTTGGGACTGGAGCGTTACAGTCGCTTCTTGGGTTGCTGCTCTGGCTTCAACTGTCATTGCAAAGGCCTGTCCGGGTCGTTGTGCTACCTGCTGTCTTACCTGCGCAAACTGCATCGCCTGGTCGGAAAGTGGTCCTCGTGGATATTCTCCTTGAGCTGGTACTAGAGGTGCTGGTGGTGTTGGTCGTTCAGTGCGCTTCTCGGGGCAAGTTTGGATTTGGTGTTGATTGGAGCCACAACGTAAACACTGCTTCAGTCTTCGTGGGCAATCCTTTTTCGATATGTCCTCTCTTTGGATAATAATGGCAGATTAGAAGTTCTTGATTCGTATATGGCACGACTCTTGGTTGTTGGTGTACGACGATACATCTTTCAGGTCCTCATGTCGATGCTTTTGCTGATGGTGTCTCTGACTGTGGTCGCTTCTGGATGGCCTCCTTCCGATGGACTCGCTCTAAACGTCGTGTTGCGATAAGAACTCCAGAGTGAGTGGTAGGTGCAGCGGCTCCAATAAGCTCATGTAGTCTGTAGCTCAACATGTCGTAGAATTTTTCAGCCTTCTTTTCTTCAGTCTGGATCGACGTAGGTACGAAGCGACTCAGTCGTAGAAACTCGACATTTTACTCTTCTACCGTCATACTGCCTTGGGTAAGGTGAAGAAATTTGTAACGCAGCTCCGCTTTGAAAGTGGCCAGGATAAACATCGCTTGGAAGAGATTGGAGAACTCCTCCCAAGTGACGTTATCCTGCCCACGTCTTCTCTCCTTCGTAAGCCACCAGTGGTGCACATTGTCGGTCAACTGCATCCTGACGGTAGTCATCCAACGATCTTTCGGTAACTCGACTTCCTCCAACAGCTGTTGAATGTTGGTGAGCCATTCATGAACTTTGGTGGTCTCCTCCTTGCCTGAGAACTTGGCTGACTTTAGCTGGCGAAAGTTCACTATAGTTCCCATCGTCGTCTGAGGAACTGGTGGAGTCACCCTCTTTAGTCCTGATATGATGCGATCCTCAATGCGCTCTGTCTGTCTCTGCTAGCGTCTAACAGTATTTGTTGTTGCGCTTGTATCATCACGTAGAAGGTCTGGAACAGATGCTAGAGATCCGTCGCCTGTCCAAGCTGGATGAACATTATTGGTGGCATCAACGGTATTGGCGTCTGTGGTGGGAACTGCGGGGTCGGTGGAAGATCATCCCTCATGAAGTTGGATGTCGTCTGATTATCCGGTTGAGTAGAAGTACCTCCAACCGGTGGCGGGGTCGTGTCGACGTGAGTTACTACTGCGTTCTGCGGGGTAACCGTAGGTCCATTGTACTGCGCGTACACAAAACTTATAAGCCAAGAGCAATTGATATCAAACAGGATGCATAAAATTTCAAAGTCGATATATGGAGGTCAAGGACGTGAAATAATGGAAAGGTATAGATGACATCCTATGTGTCTTTTTCTATCCTATTCGTAGGCTCACTTCGGTACAATAACGTAACTGAAGTGATTAACATAGACCTGCATGGGCCACCACAAAATATGTGATGTCCCAGTCCTAAAATACGTAGGACCAGGATATGGTACATGCTAGCAACACTTCACCAATGGGCCAAATGTCATAATAAGCCCATTAGCGAAATGCTTAAGCTGTAAATCATGATAACAACCAGAATAATAACACATGTCACAACTAATCTCATCCACACAGAAAAATAAGTCACAATATATCAAGTCCAATACAATAATACTAATGGAAATGATCTGTCCAATAGGAAATAGAAATAATAACTGTGCGGGTAATACATCCCGAAACCATAGTAAAAAAAATAAGGTAATCAACGACATGTCCACTGAAAAGAAAGAAAATAAATTAGCAAGTCAAATGAGTAGGTTTGACATGATCACGAGAAGTCCTCTGGCACTATCTCGTCTTCCTGCGAAGGTGCGTCACCGGTCTCCACTCAAGAACCATACACCTCCGGGTAGTCCTCCTCTCTAACTAAGCCTAGAGAGATCACCAGGTCCTCAGGGGACTAGCAAAACACATAATATACATGCCTACTATAATAGTAATAACATGCAAAGAAAAATAGGAATAACAAGTAGAGGAAAGAATAATACATATAGGAACTCTACAGATGGTGACATGTCATAAGAATATAATATTAATCATGGCTATAGGTACATATGATATGACCGCAGCACCATGAGGCACTAACAGTCCTTTAACAGGTTCTATACCATAGCTCGGTGAGGCACTAACAATAGAGGTATAGCCACGGCTAATAAAACACTCTCTCCTAGGGTACTAGGAAGTCAAGTCTACATGTATAGTGATGTCCAAGTCAAGTATGGGTCAAACAGGTCAGGGAAACATGGCATAGCCATAGAAATACTATCACTAGACATGAACAAGATAAGAAGGATAGAAAAAATAATATGGAAAATGAGTAACAATCTACATGCACGTAAAACTAGAAGATAAAAATGATAATGAGAGAGTAACATGAACAAGAGGAAAAATGTGAGCAAGTAAGATAGAAAAGTAAAAACAATGCATGTAAATAATGTAAAGTTTGGCATGGTATACTTGCCTGGTGGTAGCACGTAGAACCAACACTATCCAGTCAATCAATGAGCCACAGAAGTCAAACTCCTGTAGATGACTCCGGATGCTGAAACAGATATCACCAACGTGTTTGTCATAAAAGAGACCCACTTTATACCAAAAAATGTGTTAGAGCCTATGGTCTCTAAAGTCAACAAACTATATGTCTACGGATCTGGTTTGACGATATGAACCCAACCGTATGTGCAAAGTTGGATTCTGGTAGGCCATGCACAAAATCACCCGTTGAGTCGGATCGCGGGCCCCCTAAAATAGTGTTCCGGTATACCTTCTCTGAATCGGACCAAACTTGGCTCACAGGACCAGAATAACGATACGGTTCCAATGGCACAAGTTTTGTCTTGAGGTGACAAACGTGCACAAAGTAATTGGCTAGTTTGCAAAGAGGTCGATATGGAGATTTTTGACGGATATGGGTTGATTCCGGCGTGCGCACACGTCCAAATCAACTTTTGCGAAAGCCTACACGTTCGGGTATACCATACACGTCTTTCGATGCAATTATTACATGATGAAGTGGTCCGGTTTGGTGGGGCGCACTCCGTATCATAAAATTTTTATTTTTGAAAGCAGGATTTGTTATGGTTTTTCTTGAGTTCGTAAATCTGTTCTCTCTACATAATTAATAAAATACCAAACTTTAAAATAGGTTCTGATCCCCTATATGTTGTCTTCAACCATGTTTAATTATATTTCAAAATCGATTTGGATTAGGAGATATTAGTCTTCCAATATGTGGTAAAAACTGTTAATACAGAACATGTGTTCTGTAGTTTTTTTTTTGAATTTTTAGAGAATTAATTCGATAATACTTGTATATTAAACCTAAACTAATTGGCGGGACTTTGTCACGACCCGCTCCCGGATAATCGGACACGAGTCGGACATGCCCAGCCTTCGTCGATGGACACGACGAAGTAAGCTGAACAGTACTAAGGAAAACTCCAAGATACAAGATACATAAAATAACATAGCTACTATACACGTCCCAGAAATCACCACAATCCATCAACTTATTTGTACAATATCATCCGGAGACAAATCCGATAACCAGAATAAAATTATACAATCCTGAATACTCAAACAATATACATGATAAAAATTTCTCTAAAACAAATCTAAGAAAAGATCTAACTATAACTCTGAAATTCTAATTCTATCCTGAGGCACAACTCTATCCTGGCTTCGGGCTCCGGTCCATAAAGATAGAACAACATCCTCAAGCATACTTACAACGTATCCTGTCAGGAAAAGAGCAAAGTACAACCCCGACAAGAAGTACTAAACAAAGTAAACTGAAATACATGGAAAAGAATCTACAATATGAACTATGGCACAAGAAATGGAACATGAAACTGTAGTACATGTATAACGATGAACTATAGTACCAGATCCTGAACAATGAACTAGACTATCAGTGTAACATGCAAGTGAAATAACTATCAGAGTATGTGATCGGCTGGGGTAGTACAGGGAACAAGAGCACATGAACAATGGTACGACTTAGAGTCCCACGTGCACGATGTGAGACCTAAGCTATTAGTCAATGCCTAGCTAAAATAGGATTGGTCACATATCTGTAGTATTTCCCCACCCAATGTACAAGTAATGAACTATGAACAATGAACGATGAACAAAAAACAATGAACAATCGTGTGTACAACGTGTCAATATGAGAACATGAAGCAAGACAGAAATACAGAGTAAAGGGGTTCAAGTCCGTGTACTTGCCTTGCTCTGGAAGATCGAGAATAGAGAGTAAATGTCCACCTAGAATTTGTACAGGTTGGTTAGGTTCTAAAAAATGAAGACATTAGTCTAATTTTTATAACTTACTAAAATAATCTAGCTAATTATCAACTTCTCATTTACTTCTAGGGTAGAAACTAAATATTAAGATAAAGTAGTTACTAATAATTTATAGGCAAAAATGATAATATTTGATAATCAAAAATAGGTAGATTTTTTTTTCAGAAAATCATTTTAATAGATTTTTATAACAAAATAATTATATAGGCTGGTAATATCATATATATATATATATATATATATATATATATATATATATATATATATATATATATATATATATATATATATATATATATATATATATATATATATATATATATACTAAAATATATATATATATATATATATATATATATATATATATATATATATATATATATATATATATACTAGCAGTATGACCTAGCCATCAAATACAACTAATCACCAATCTAAAACTTTAGGTGGTAGTAATAAACTAATGCTAACACAACTCTATTTAATAACCATACCAGCATGTAATTAATTCATTGGGCCGGTTCACTCCCAAATCCAACCAACGAATTTTACTGGACTGAAATACCAACTGTTGAAATAACCTAAGGCTTCTAGCCCCAAATCCTAGTGGCTACTACAGAACTTTGACATTCTGACTTTTTCCCAAAATTTAATGTTAAGCCCAGCTCTATCAAATGTTCAAAAAAATCACAAAGTCCTATAACCAAACCTGGCCATATCCCAACATTCGAATGGACCATTCAAAATCAATCTCCCCGCCAAGCATGCAAAGCTCAGATTGCTCTACTCAACAGCACTAAAACAAGCCCAGACCCCATATAGTACTGCTCTCCCATATATGCAACCACAACTCAAAAATTCAAACTAAAACACTCACAAAACTCAATCAACCAAGCTACAAAAACTCAGCAACTAAGCTGAGTTCAAGCAGAACCCAACCCATTGTTTGTAGCAGATTAGAGGAGAAGCATTCAAACTGAAAACTCCATCAAATGTTCAAAAAAACAAAATGTTCGAATAATACTCAAAACCACTGTCCCGCTAAGTGCACCCACATAAACTCCATGCTGTTACAGAGCCTTCCCAGCAACACCAGTTCCACGACATTCAAACAAGGTTTATGAGGGCAATTTGAAGAAGACAAAATTTCAAGAATATCCAGATAAATTCCAATCGAAAGGAGAACCCATGAGATCGGGAATTCAATAATCAATCAAATCCACATTTGAAATCAAAGTCCAAATTATAACAATTAAATCAATATTTTTAGAAAATGGTTGAAATCAAAAGTGTAATCAAGCCTGCGGACCCCAAGCAAACTCCTCCAGTTTGCTTCTACTCCAAACTGAACACGCACCCATGAACACGGCTACAGCTGAGCTTCGATACGAAACTGGATACACACACCCTTGCCAACAATTCATACACCGCAGACACCACCCATGAATAGCAATAAAACTAAGACACGAACAGATCAACCCGGACATAAATTCATCTATGGATCGTCTATTTACCGACAGAACATCTGTTCATAGGCGATCCCAAGGTCAGCACAGGACACACCAACCAGAATATATAACTCTAGTAATTAAACTAGAAACAAGTGAAAGATTTGGGGAAGAGACTATACCTTGTCTCAAATTTGATGACACGAACTTCCCGACCAAAACAAACACAGGGAAATCATCGATGTCCAAGGACAGCGGAAGAACATCGATCAAAATAACAGAAGAAAGAAACAATTCCTCCAAACTCTGATCGATCAAAATCAGGGACTTACCTACAGTAATTAGCCAATCTACAATTGCTCGGTCCAAGCCTGATGAAGAAATTCGTGAGAAGAACTTCAGCGTTCCTTCGAGTAGGATGATCGAACTTTAACTTAGATCTGTGCATGACAATGTACTGACCATCGCTCTCCACAGGTGTTGCGAACCAGAAAAGCGTGACTAGGAACTGAAGGCAACATTTGGAACAATTTAAAGCCTTACTAGTGTGCAAAGGCGATCTCCAACCTTTTGAAGACTCTACTAAAGACTTAAATTTCTTGACTTTCCCCAATCAAAGGTCTATTGAGTGTTCTGGTTTTGTATAAGGGAATGTAAATGTATGGAATGACTATCTCATCTTAGTCAGTTGTAAGCCTGCGTGGAACCCTCTAGAGTCCTGTAATGAAGTTTATTACCAATAAAGCGAAGTTTTCCTTCTTTACAAGTGTTCAATTTCTCTGTATGCTCTTTTGTTGTGTGTTTCGAATAACATTATGACCTTGCCTTATGCGTGTGTAACTTAGGCTCGTACGGCATCACGTCCGGGGGACGACTATCGATTCTACGAAATCAGGGCGTGATAAATCCTCCTCATTTTGTCAAAATAAGATAAAGTATGAGTATGCCTTAATAATTCATGATGTTCTTCTAGAAAAATGCATTTATCTTTCTTCATCTCGCCCTAATAGTGGGAATACTACATTATCAAAGTGATAAACCATAAACTTATGTCTTAAAATTTTTATAATCAAAGGAGACTCAAAAATTGAACGTAAATTCCTAATCAACATTGGATGCCCATTATTAATAAAATTATTGTTTATAAAACATAGATGCAAAAAATGTTATTTCAAATAATACCAACATAAGCTAAAAAATAAAAATAGTCCTACTCTAAATTAATGAAACTACTAATCATCTCCCACAAAAATCTGCATATGTCAAGTTGGTGTTCTCTTATTCCTCAAATTATTTACGAGGAGGTTATTATTATCCATATCAAGGATGGCATTTGTTTCAACCTTCTAGGTTTTTTTTTTAATATTTAGCCACCACTTTGTTGGATTCATGACAAGTGCTAGACCAATGACCTTCATGCCCATACTTGAATCATGTATCTCTTGGTCCTCTATTATTCTTATTTTCTTGATCTTCAATTGGAGGATACTTTGTTTTTTTCTATTGTTCATTATGTCTACCACTGTTGGATTGACCACACTTCCTTCTTTCACTGTAACCACCTTTACTGGAGTTTCCGAAACATCCTCTGTCTCTGCCTTTTCCTGTAGAATATCCATAAATGGCATTTACTTCATGGAATACTAGTTTTCAGTAGACCTAGTATTATGATTTTTTATTTGGATCTTGTTATTTTTCTCTACGACTAGCAACACAAAGATGAGTTCTTAAATTTTAGAATAATTATGTTGTCTATTCTATTGTTGTAACTGTTTGTTTGCGGCATGGAATGTTGAGATAGTTTTATCTATAATTTCCCCCTCACAACCTGTCACGCCCCAGAACCAGAATACTGGAGAGCGGGGGCAGACATAGCCAGCTACGTATATTGAAATGGATTCCATCTCGCTATACGGTCACGGCTGTCTAGGATACATGAGGGTTTATCTACAAGCCAACAGTCTCTTAAGGTCATGAACAAGCCTAGTGTCTCAATCATAAGCAAGTAAGTAAGAGTCACAAGATGTATGATCATTAAATATACAATAATAAGGCGTCCCAAATATTACATATTCAGCTGATCATGAAGCTAGTCGTTACAAAATGTTAGGACTAGCAAGAATTTAGTCATACATGATCAACCCTAGGATTTGTCAATCATGTTACATCCCGTAGGCAGACAGTAAGTAAGTGCAATCGAGCTAAACAGGTGCTCGTCGGCTAAACGCCTCAAAAGAATATTTTTACAACAGAGCGAGAGAGCCAAAAATAACCCACTCGTTGCCAGGGTTCTGTCTAGTGGCCACCATCTGGCTGGAAAGTCGGTAGATCCTCTGGAGTTGCTCCGAAATCTGGCCACACAAAACCAGCTGGGTCAGACCCCAGAACGAGCAAGTGCCACAAAGGATGCTTCACTTAAGAACTAAAACCAGCAATCAGCACAAGATATAAATATAAATAAAAATAAGGACTGGAATAAAAAGAAACATACCAGGATGATATACGACGAGATAACCATGGAACTATTCAGATAGCCAGGTTACAACCCGTAAACCAAACAAGGACCGGGGTTGTAACCCTTCGTCTGAACGGAGCTTGGAATTCTCACCATTTATCGGTAAAATAAATACAAGCATTCTGGTCATTCAATAGTCTGGAACAGGGTCAGGGCTAGACTAGACTGGTTAGACTCCATCCAATCACTTCACGGCCAAGCAAGAATTACGGCTTGATACTTTAACTAACTAGGGTTATCACAAGCCTAATTACTAACAAGATGCAGTGAGATTATTCCACAGCCACAAGCCCTGCAGACCATCCAGGTCACCCAGGTCGAGAGATTAGGGTTGAATTCAGGTGGGTACATCATCCAGGAAACGCATGTACCCTTAAGCAGTTTGAAGGGTGCAACACATGACAGTGTGCTAGAAATGTGCCCTACTCGACGGCAGGCTACAGATCCCAAGCGCGCCCAGGTAACGGAATTGCCTGTAGCTGGAAAATCTCTTCATGACTAATGTATTAATCTAGTTGTTAACCATAGTCCATTTTAGTAGGTACTCCTGACCGTGGTACTCGGGAGTCCCCTCCTAGACATGATGCAAGACAGGACTGGATTTTTTGTACAAGCACAATCGTCCACGGTGTCTAGGTTATTTATACAGGTCATATCATGTCAGGTAGCCGTCGCAACAGCTTATCAAGATATAACATGTCAGGTTTATCGTGTCAAGTATACTTGTCAGGAGTGCGCCACGACGGGCCACTATCAGGTCATGTCAGGTCATTATGTCAGGAGTGCACCACTACGGGTCACTATCGTGTCATGCTCAGGTATCATTTCCAAACATATTAAAGAAATCCATGATTATCAAGTTCATGACAAGAGGCGTAAGGATATAAAATGGACGTTAAATATCTAATAAAATATCAATATACAGGGCTATAGAAGATCAAGGGGAATCAGGCTACGCTCAAGCCAGGCTACGCTCAGGCTAACGTATGCTCAGGTCTGCGTACCAAAGGATCCATACACTTCCAATGGGAAGCGTACGCAAGGGTCAGCGTACACAAGGGCACGCTTAAGCTACAGGTCAGCGTACGCTCAAGCTAGCGTACGCTCAAGACACGCTACCAACAGGCAGCGTATCAAGGCTAGCGTACGCTCGCTAAAGAGCGGCGTACACATGTTAGCGTACGCTCGCTAAAGAGCAGCGTACACAAGTTAGCGTACGCTCGCTAAAGAGCAGCGTACACAAGTTAGCGTACGCTCGCTAAAGAGCAGCGTACAGCTCAGTGGCGTAAGCTAAAAAGCTAGCTCACTGTTCACTGTCTTCTCCAAATGGCAAGAACAGCAAGAACTCTAAAGTTGAATCTAAGCTTCAATTATCCAAATCTTGGTCAAAACAAGTCCGAATCCAACTTTCCAGAGGTCAAAATTGGGTAGAATGAAATTCTCTAAAACATGGAACCATCAAAACTTGAAAACAAGCAAGTTTGATAGATCAAAACACCAAAAATCCAAAAATAGCAAAACTCTAGATCTACAAGAATTAAAGCCTCAAAATGGAAAATGACAAGTTCTAATGTGGTTGAGAATCATGAGGAGAAGCTAATGAAACCATCAAAAGGAGTTCTCTTGTGGAAGCAAGTTGCACTTGTCTATGGTGTTCTTGGTTTGTGGAGAAGAGTAATGGTGGGGGAATGAGAAGTAAATGAGAATTATGGAGGAGAGAGAAGGTTGGTGGGGATAATAAAGAGGGGAGTTGTGGTGGAAATAAAGGAGAAGCATAGGCTAAGGTGTTCCACCCTTGGCCCATGATGAACCAAGCATTGGGCCGGCCGAACCAAGCCAACCCAAACCGAGAGTTAAACCAAGCCGAGAGCTAAACAAGGAATAATACAAGAAAAGACACGTACACGTATTTCCAAAATACGTAATACGAACCACAGGCATTACAACTCTACCCACCTTAAAAGAATTCCGTCCTCGGAATTTAATTAAGAGGCTAGAGGGACAAGAACAAGCTACACTATTCACAGGCAATTATACTAGGCAATCAATCAATCATGCAAGTAAGGAATTGATGGCATGAGGCATAAGAAAGACATTATACCTCACGAGTCAAACAAGTCAGGATATCGCGATCGGATATCATCCTCACGCTCCCACGTTGACTCACCCAAAGAGTGATGACCCCAAGCAACTCGGACTAACTTGATAGTCTTGTTCTTGAGGATCTTCTCTCTCCGGTCCAATATAGACACGGGCCTCTCCTCATACGAAAGGTTGGTACCAACAACCAATTCTGAATGATCCAGGATGTGGCTCGGGTCCGGGATGTACCGTCGTAATTGGGATACATGGAACACGTCATGCACCTCGCTTAGCGACGGCGGAAGAGCAAGACAATAGGATACATCTCCTACTCGCTCCAGAATGTCGAACGGCCCTATATACCTAGGACTAAGCTTTCCCCGTACGCCGAAATGAATGACGCCACGGTTAGGCAAAATCCTCAGGAATACATGATCGCCGACCGAGAACTCGAGAGGACGCCGATGAGAATCGATCCAATGGCGCTGGCGATCTTGGGCAACTCGAAGATGATCTCTGACTCGCCTGACCACTTCAACTATCTGGGCAATCATTTCTGGACCAAGCATCTGCCGCTCTCCAACATCATCCCAGGCTAGCGGGGATCTGCACTTTCTGCCATACAGTGCCTCGAACGGTGCCATCTGGATACTGGCCTGGAAACTATTGTTGTATGAGAATTCCACCAGGTGCAAATGATCTTCCCATGAACCATCGAAGTCAAGTGTACAAGACCACAACATGTCTTCAAGAGTCTGGATCGTGCGCTCCGACTGGCCATCCGTCTGCGGGTGATATGCTGAACTGAACTGGAGATGAGTCCCCAAACTCTCTTGCAAGCTACGCCAAAAGTGCGACGTAAATCTTGAATCTCGGTCCAAGGTGATACTGACTGGCACTCCGTGCAATCTGACAATCTGCCTGAGGTACATCTCCGCTAGCTGAGCCGTCGACTGACCAACTCTAAACGGAAGAAAGTGCGCTACCTTGGTAAGCCTATCCACAATGACCCAAATAGCATCTCTACTAGCTGGGGATCTAGGTAATCCAGTCACGAAATCCATGGTCACATGCTCCCACTTCCATTCTGGAATCGGTAAGGGCTGAAGAAGTCCAGCCGGTCTCTGATGTTCGGCCTTAACCTGTTGGCAAACCAAACACCGAGAGACAAACCGAGCTATCTCCCGTTTCATGCCATTCCACTAGAAGTGCTGACGGATATCACGGTACATCTTCGTACTGCCAGGATGGATGGAATACTGAGAACTGTGCGCCTCTGACATGATCTCCTGTCTGATATCTCCATTGGGTACACAAAGACGCTTACCAAGCCTAAGTGTACCATCCCCATGAATACATAACTCTGGTCTTCGTCCTGCTTCACACTCTGCTCTGAGTCGCTGAAGCTTGGAATTTGCCGACTGTACCATCCGGATCCTCTCGACTATAGTGGACTGAACTCGCATACTGGCCATCAACGCCACACTGGAAGGGAGAACAACTTCAATACCCATCTTCTGAAGATCTGCTAACAGCTCTGGTTGTGCTGTTAGGAAATAAGCTCCGGCTCTTCTGCTCAATGCATCTGCTACGACATTGGCCTTCCCAGGATGATACTGCAAGCTGACATCATAATCCACAAGAAGCTCCAGCCACCTCCTCTGACGCATGTTAAGATCCTTCTGGGTGAAAACATACTTCAGGCTCTTGTGGTCGGTGAAAATCTCCACCCTATCTCCGTACAAGTAGTGCCTCCACAACTTAAGTGCAAACACCACTGCTGCCAGCTCCAAGTCATGGGTTGGGTAATTCCTCTCATGATCACGAAGTTGTCATAACGCATAAGCTATTACCTTTCCATGCTGCATCAGAACACATCCTAAACCTCTGCCTGAAGCATCACAATACACTGAAAATCCTCCGGTTCCATCTGGAAGCGTGAGAATAGGAGCTGTTATCAATCCTCGCTTCAACTGCTCAAAAGAACTCTGACACTCTGATGTCCAAGCAAACTGCGTATCCTTACGGGTCAACTGCGTCAATGGCGCTGAAATTCGAGCAAAGTCTGAAACAAATTGTCGGTAATAGCCAGCCAATCCGAAGAAACTGCGAACTTCTGTAACTGTGCTGGGCACTGGCCATGACTCAATAGCCACAATCTTCTGGGGATCCACTTCTACTCCTCCTCGAGTGATGATATGACCCAAGTACGAAATGCAATCGAGCCAGAACTCGTATTTACTAAACTTGGCATATAACTGGTGCTCTCTGAGGATCTGAAGAACTATACGAAGATGCTGCTCATGCTCCGCCTCACTCTTGCTGTAGACCAGGATGTCATCCAAGAATACGATCACAAACTGATCCAAGTAAGGCATGAAGATACGATTCATGAGGTCCATGAATACGGTCGGCGCATTGGTTGCTCCAAAAGGCATAACGAGGAACTCCCAATGCCCATATCTCGATCTAAAAGCTGTCTTCGGGATGTCCTACTCTCTGACTCTGATCTGGTGATATCCTGAGCGTAAGTCAATCTTCGAGAAGACTGAAGCCCCCTTGAGTTCATCAAATAAGTCATCTATCCTCGGAAGAGGGTATCTGTTCTTGATTGTCACTGAGTTCAAGGTACGATAATCAACATATAACCTGGACGTACCATCCTTCTTTTTCACAAGAAGCATCGGGGCTCCCCAAGGCGATCCACTAGTACGAATGAATCCCTTGGTTCTGAGTTCTTCAATTATCTTGTACAATATCTCCAACTCTGACGGCGCCATCCTGTAGACTCTCTCTGATACTGGGGCTGTCCCGGGAATCAAGTCTATAGTGAACTCGATCTCCCGCTCCGGAGGCATACCTGGAAGTTCTTCTGGGAAAACATCTGGAAACTCATCCACTATCCTGGACAACTGAACTGCTGCTACTTGCCATCCGCAATATCGGAGGAGAAGGCTCAACCTCGCCTCGAGAGAAAGAAAACTATGGCTCTCCTGGAATGCTAAAAACAACCCTACCAATATGGCAGTCTATTCTAGCATACTGGTTCCTCAACCAATCCATCCCTAGGACCACATCATAATCGGCCATCGGGAACTCTATCAACCTAGCGGGGAATTCTCTACCGCTAACTACGATCTGACACGAGGAAAACACTCTATCTACTCCCACAAGTCCGTTACCAGTAAGTATATTGAGCCTTACTGATAATGACTCGGGCTCCAATCCTACCCGTGTCGCGAATCGTGCAAACATAAAGAATGCGATGCACCAGAATCAAATAAAGCTGAAGCTGGAAAGGAGTTGACGAGAATAGTACCTGCCACTACCTCTCCTGGTGCCAATCCTTCCTCTATGGTCATCACCATAGCCTGACCATGCCCTCGGGGTGCTGGTCCCCTCTGCTGAAACCCTCGCTGCCTACTCTGACTCAAGGCCTGGGCTTGCGCATACTGCTGGGGGCCCTGTTGCTGAAATGCCTGGGACTGAGGCGGCAAGGGCCTCGACAATGGATACTGCTGCTGCTGTACCGGAGCTGGTCCTCTCACTGAAGAGCTAGAAAGGTTGGACGATGATGAACCACCCCTATTCGGGTAGGATCCAACCCTATGGTCTGGTGTACCACAAGCCAGACACAATCCCTGAGCCCTATGGCACTCTGCCACCACATGGCCTGGCTTCCCACAATGAGAACATCCCACGGCGGAAGACTGCTTCTGCTTCTGCTGTTGCTGAGGGTCCGTCGGAGTTGAATGCTGAACCGACGTCACTGAGGCTGCTCGTCTCGGAACTCCAATAGTCAAAGCCCTGGCTGCCGAGGCCGGTGTTGAAGACTGATTCATCTGGCCGTGAGATCTCTTCCGACCTCCGGCCCTATCCATAATCCTCTGGGAGGTATACTCATGCCTCCGGGCTGCTCTCAAGACTGCATCAAAAGTCTGATGCTCAAACTGCTCGACTGCCAACAAGATCTCCAGGTGAAGTCCCTGCTGGAACCGCTGGGCTCTATCATACTCGGTTGCCACCAAGATGGGAGCAAACTGACTGAGTCTGGAAAACTCGGCCGCATATCCGTCGACCGTCTTGCCTCCTTGCTTCAGATTTGTGAACCTCGTCTATAGATCGTACCGAGCTACAGCATCAAAATACTTGGTCTGGAATCTCTTCCGGAATACTGCCCAAGCAATGGGGGCTGCTAATCCAACGGCCTGCGCTGCCCACCAGCTGCGGGCAAGATCTAACAACTGCAGGCGCACAACGGCCACCTTCTCGTTCTCTGGAGTCCTGGCTTCTTCAAGAATCACTTCTGTGTCCTGAAGCCATGCATCTGCCGCGATAGCATCTTCACTACCGTCAAAGAAGGGAGGGTTCAAGCACTTGAAGCTGTTGGCCGCGCTGTTCCCTGGATGACCACCTCTAGTCAAAGCATCCGCCACTGCCTGGTGCAAGGCATCTCCACGCCGGTCTTGGAAAGCTATCAAGGTCCTGACGAGTCCTACCAAAGTGCCGTCATCATGTTCTATATAGGTTGAACTGGCTGGACTGGTGACTCTCCGCCAGAAGGCACGACTCTGGAGGCTACTCCGGAATGCTGGGCTTGATCTCCAGGTTGCTGCTGGTCCGCGAGAGGTGCTCCGCCTTGCTGGTCGGCCGGGTCAGGTACTATGCCGCTGAAGAAGACGACATAGAAAACAATAAGGAAGGACCAGGACAGAGCAACGATACAAGCATATGATCAGGACAAGAATCCAGGGATTCAGAAGATACGAACAGAGATCAAGGACGAATACTGATTGAGACATCTATTCGGTAAACCCTCACATATCTTGATTTACAAGACCTGCATGGGCCACCACTTAAACCATGTCACGCCCCAGAACCAGAATACTGGAGAGCGGGGGCAGACATAGCCAGCTACGTATATTGAAATAGATTCCATCTCGCTATACGGTCACGGCTGTCTAGGATACATGAGGGTTTATCTACAAGCCAACAGTCTCTTAAGGTCATGAACAAGCCTAGTATCTCAATCATAAGCAAGTAAGTAAGAGTCACAAGATGTATGATCATTAAATATACAATAATAAGGCGTCCCAAATATTACATATTCAGCTGATCATGAAGCTAGTCGTTATAAAATATTGGGACTAGCAAGAGTTTAGTCATACATGATCAACCCTAGGATTTGTCAATCATGTTACAGCCCGTAGGCAGACAGTAAGTAAGTGCAATTGAGCTAAACAGGTGCTCGTCGGCTAAACGTCTCAAAAGAATATTTTTACAATAGAGCGGAAGAGCCAAAAATAACCCACTCGTTGCCAGGGTTCCGTCTAGTGGCCACCATCTGGCTGGAAAGTCGGTAGATCCCCTGGAGTTGCTCCGAAATCTGGCCACACAAAACCAGCTGGGTCAGACCCCAGAAAGAGCAAGTGCCACAAAGGAGGCTTCACTTAAGAACTAAAACCAGCAATCAGCACAAGATATAAATATAAATAAAAATAAGGACTGGAATAAAAGGAAACATATCAGGATGATATACGACGAGATAACCATGGAACTATTCAGATAGCCAGGTTACAACCCGTAAACCAAACAAGGACCGGGGTTGTAACCCTTCGTCTGAACGGAGCTTGGAATTCTCACCATTTATCGGTAAAATAAATACAAGTATTCTGGTCATTCAATAGTCTGGAACAGGGTCAGGGCAAGACTAGACTGGTTAGACTCCATCCAATCACTTCACGGCCAAGCAAGAATTACGGCTTGATACTTTAACTAACTAGGGCTGTCACAAGCCTAATTACTAATAAGATGCAGTGAGATTATTCCACAGCCACAAGCCCTGCAGACCATCCAGGTCACCCAGGTCGAAAGATTAGGGTTGAATTCAGGTGGGTACATCATCCAGGAAATGCATGTACCCTTAAGCAGTTTGAAGGGTGCAACACATGACAGTGTGCTGGAAATGTGCCCTACTCGACGGCAGGCTACAGATCCCAAGCGCGCCCAGGTAACGGGATTGCCTGTAGCTGGAAAATCTCTTCATGACTAATGTATTAATCTAGTTGTTAACCTTAGTCCATTTTAGTAGGTACTCCTGACCGTGGTACTCAGGAGTCCCCTCCTAGACATGATGCAAGACAGGACTGGATTATTTGTACAAGCACAATCGCCCACGGTGTCCAGGTTATTTATACAGGTCATGTCATGTCAGGTAGCCGTCGCAACAGCTTATCAAGATATAACATGTCAGGTTTATCGTGTCAAGTATACTTGTCAGGAGTGCGCCACGACGGGCCACTATCAGGTCATGTCAGGTCATTATGTCAGGAGTGCACTACTACGGGTCACTATCATGTCATGCTCAGGTATCATTTCCAAACATATTAAACAAATCCATGATTATCAAGTTCATGACAAGAGGCGTAAGGATATAAAATGGACATTAAATATCTAATAAAATATCAATATACAGGGCTATAGAAGATCAAGGGTAATCAGGCTACGCTCAAGCCAGGCTACGCTCAGGCTAGCGTACGCTCAGGTCTGCGTACCAAAGGATCCATACACTTCCAATGGGAAGCGTACGCAAGGGTCAGCGTACACAAGGGCACGCTCAAGATACAGGTCAGCGTACGCTCAAGACACGCTACCAACAGGCAGCGTATCAAGGCTAGCGTACGCTCGCTAAAGAGCAGCGTACACAAGTTAGCGTACGCTCGCTAAAGAGCAGCGTACACAAGTTAGCGTACGCTCGCTAAAGAGCAGCGTACACAAGTTAGCGTACGCTCGCTAAAGTGCAGCGTACAGTTCAGTGGCGTAAGCTAAAAAGCTAGCTCACTGTCTTCTCCAAATGGCAAAGAACAGCAAGAACTCTAAAGTTGAATCTAAGCTTCTATTGTCCAAATCTTAGTCAAAACAAGTCCAAATCCAACTTTCCAAAGGTCAAACTTGGGTAGAATGAAATTCTCTAAAACATGGAACCATCAAACTTGAAAACAAGCAAGTTTGATAGATCAAAACACCAAAATCCAAAAATATCAAAACTCTAGATCTACAAAAATTAAAGCCTCAAAATAGAAAATGACAAGTTCTAATGTGGTTTAGAATCATGAGGAGAAGCTAATGAAACCATCAAAAGGAGTTCTCTTGTGGAAGCAAGTTCCACTTGCCTATGGTGTTCTTGGTTGGTGGAGAAGAGTAATGGTGGGGGAAGGAGAAGTAAATGAGAATTATGGAGGAGAGAGAAGGTTGGTGGGGATAATAAAGAGGGGGGTTGTGGTGGAAATGAAGGAGAAGCATAGGCTAAGGTGTTCCACCCTTGGCCCATGATGAACCAAGCATTGGGCCGCCGAACCAAGCCAACCCAAACCGAGAGTTAAACCAAGCCGAGAGCTAAACAAGGAATAATACAAGAAAAGACACGTACACGTATTTCCAAAATACGTAATACGAACCACAGGCATTACACAACCAATTCTTCACAATACTCAAGCCTTGATATATTGTTGAATATAGATGGTTTTAAGAGAGTTTTATCTACAATTTTCTCCTTTATAACATATTATTCACACAACTCAAGCCTTGATGTAATGTTGACATACCTAAGTTGTATTTGGACAGTGACTTTAAATCCTGGTAGCATTGATTGATCCAGTCATTCTTCAATGGAGGAAGTATGACTACTTTCTGGTGATAATATATCCTTCAGGGATTTCCACAAATTTTTTAAAGGTTCTATAGTGAAGTACTCTTTTTTCAAATATGCATGAAGATGGCGACACAAAAAAATTATCGCTTTAGCCTTGTCTCCAGGACTAATTGGCTTCTCTTTTGTAGGAGTACTTAGAGTGTCTTACAGGTCTTGCTAGCTAAGGTGAAGCTTAGCATCTAACCGCCAGCTGCAGGTGAGATAACTATTTATTAACTTCTAGGGCAGAGAATTTCAACTTGGTTATGTTTGACATCTTGAGATAAAATTGTTTGTTTTTTTCCTATATTTCAAAAATAGGATTGTAAGTTATTTAGACATAGAATTTCAGGTATATGATACATTGTAGGAAAACTAGATATCATCTTTCTATTTTTTTCATTACAAGAAATAACCCATTTTATAACGCTTTTCAAATCTTCATTATAACGCTTTATATAAAAGCATTATAACTTTTTAAAAACATCCTTTAATATAACGAGTTGGAGGGATATGTGGCCAATAACAACTCTTTATATCAAAGCATTGTATGAAGTCTAAACTTCTATAACCCTTGTTTAAATATGTGTTATAAAAAGTTTCCAAATTTATTCCTGTAGAGGGATTCTACACGCTCTCTTCACCAAAAAATTTCCCACCCATAAAACCCGATACTCCTCTCCTCTCTCATGTAGAAAAAACTTTCTTCTTATCAATATCTTCTCTCCACAACTGAGAGCCCTAAAAAGCTCTCCCCCCTCCTCCTCTCCTCGTCGATCCTCAATAAAACTCGATGCTGATGGATCCTACCAAGAACCAGCTCGAAGCTGATGGATCCCCACCGGAAGCTCAACACGGATGGATCCCCACCATAATGGTTCCTTGTGCTACTTAATTTCCCTTCTAAAAATTTAGGTTAGAGTTTGGTAGCCCAAATTTTCTACGGTGTTGGTAGTAATTTTCATTCCTGATTCCATGATAAACCATGCCTTATGTCTGACTCCTTCGAGTCCAAGTGTCGTCCCTGGACCTCTCCGCCAGCAAACCCTAGTCCAATGCCGCTAGCAATCCATCGATCGCTCCGTCGACCTTCTTATCTCCAGTCCCGATTCCCTTCGCGACTTTGCACTCGCCACGCTCTCTTCTACTAATAGTAACGACGTGTCATCTAGACACCTCGTCTGGTTGGTGCAATAACTTGGGTGTCATTAGGTGGACAGATGATTGTGTTCACTGTCATAGGAAAGAAGTACTCTATTTTGTTCTTCCTTTTGCATCCTTCCCTTTCAAAGAATAATCGACCTAATCAGCGTTCGATAAAATGCCAATACCATAGGCTAATGAAATGGTATTGACATTTTTCTTATGCTGCTCTTAATAGCATGGATCTGCTGGATCATCATTCATGACTCTGTTCAAGACTTTCCTAATATACAACAATGTATTGAGGCCCCGAGGTGTTCGATAGAATTCCTAAATGAAAAGGGGTACACTTTTTCAAATGTGCCACGTCCTATATTGTACCTAAACTGATAGTTAAAGGGCTACACACTTTAAATTGAAAAACTTAGCATATACAATTATGTCGTTCTGTATGCAATATAAGAATAACTTTTATATTAACTATGACTAAAAAATTCACAAGCAGCTCCGCATTAAAAATAGAATTTTTTTTCTTCTTTTTTTTTTTTCTTTTTTTTCTTTTTAGTCTTTCTCTACATGTTGCATTGCTCTGATGATGACATTATCCTCCATCTAATAGAAGAAAAATGCAGAGAGGTTTTAAGAGTTGTTACTAATAGTTTTCTTGCCCCATAAACATGGATAGTATTAAATCTACATGGAATACGCAATCGTACAGTTGTGTATTTTAGTTTTGTTTTGAAGCATTAATTATTATTTCATTTTCATGTTGTTGAGAGTTTGGTTTGACCAATCGGGCGGCTCTTAGGAATGTATACATAAAAACAGATTTAAGATGAAGTTGGATTCTATAAATGTAACTTAAATAGTACTTGTTTTTTTTCTTTGGGTTGAATCGTGTATGTCTATGTCTGTAGTGCCCATTCATGTTCATGCATTTGTGTTTGTGGGCA
>JANAVB010041763.1:0-28680 GCA_029216955.1 Iris pallida | reverse complement strand
TCTTGTGTGAGTAGACCCAGTGGGCCCACCGCGTGCGTCGCCCTCCGATCGTCCTGGTTTGATTCAATTCGGTGTGCGTAACGATTGCGAGTACACACCCACATCTGCGGGCGCCGAATGCCGATCCAATTTTCTGGTAAGGTTTGGTTTAATACCTTAAAAAATCTTTTGCTGCTCATGGTCGTTTAATTTTTTTTAATTCTGAACGTTTGGATCATTAATTTTCAACATTAATTCCATTGCTCCCACGTTTTTATCATTTCCTCTCTGTGTTGTCCTTATTCTCCTCTGTAACGTCTGGGTTAAATTGTCTTTATCACCTGTCCGTTGGAGAGGACTGAGATAGCATATATACATAATATATATATAGGGGAGGGATATTGCACCAAACTTATTGCATCAATTATTGCACCAACCAATCTCAAACCGCACATTTATTTCAATTATGTGGTTATAAATCATCTCATAAAGTTGTTGCCATGTCAGCATGATTTATAACCACATGATTGAAATAAATGTGCGGTTGAGATTGGTTGGTGCAATAATTGATGCAATAAGTTTGGTGCAATATCCCTCCCCATATATATATATATATATTATATATATATATATATATATATATATATATATATATATATATATATATATATATATATTTTTTTTATATATATATATATATATATATATATATATATATATATATATATATTAATTGTCTTTATTCACCTGTCCGTTGGAGAGGACTGAGAATAGCCTATATATATATATTGAGGTCCTCTCTCTTCTAAAGACAATTTATACTCTCCAACAGACAGGTGAATAAAGACAATTTATAATATATATATATATATATATATATATATATATATTATATATATTTTTTTTTTTAAAAAAAAAAAAATATATATATATATATATAATATATATATATTGAGGTCCTCTCTTCTAAAAAACGCAAAAATTCTTTATTTTTCTACTCTTTTGAATGTTGTTATCTTAGGTTTTCGAAACTTGGTTTTTGTGGAGATTGTTGTAATTATGTAATAATAAAAAATTAATTTTCAATCACCATTATTTTCTAATCAATACCTTAATAGCTATTTTATTTGGTTGTTTATTAGGTGATTTTTATGTCCATTAAATTATATTAATTTCTATTAAAACGTATTGTTATAGGCAACCTATATATTCTCATAGTCTTGTTGTTTGGACATGGTAGAATTTGATATTCTTTTCCTCTAAAAACCATGAAAGTTTTTCTCTCCTCAATTTTTATTCTATCTTCTGGGTAAAAGCTAAGTTCGGGTCAATCTCCCCAAGTTGTGTGCGACGAAGGAAAACCGGTAGAGCGGGGGTTTTACCACCAGGAGCATTCAAAAAAAAGTCTGCATATAGATCCGGATTAACTCTTAGGGCAGTGCTTCGTGCGCGACTTCCCCGGAGGCCGGTAACTTTAATTTTTCTTTATATACAAATTTTCAAGAAATAAAAGAAAATATTTCTAACACATATTAAGCTTGAGCTTGGCTAGGTTTGAGCTCGAGCATGGCTAGATAAGCAGCTTGATTCAAGCTTGATAAACAAGCTTGATAAGCTCAAAATCAAGCTCGTTAAGCTTGATTTCAAGCTAACTTGTAGCACCCAGTTTCTAAAATGAGGGCAATTTTGAAATTTTGTAATTATAATCATTTAATAATTATATTTAAACCATGTTATATTTTTGGTAATTTTTAGTTAATTTAAAACTATTTAAAACCACGACTTGTGATTTTGATGATTGACTAGTGTAGCCCTATAAATTACTAAGCCTAGAGACTAACCATGACCATGGGAGCCTAGTCATGTGATTAGGATGACTAATTGCAACTTTTTAGCCTGGGGTATTTTGGTTATTTTGACAATTTTGTGAAATTATGAATTATATTAATTAAATATGTGCTAGTTAATTATTTGAGACTTACCCTAGAGTTTAGCCTAATCTAGATTAGCCTTGAGCTTAGAGTCTTGATTAGGATAACCTAGTAATGACAATGTTAACAATATCTAGATATTTCTAATAGGATATTTTCCTTTAGGATATTTGTGAAAAGAAAGCCTTAGAACTATTGGACCAATAGGAGGACTTGGAATTTGTTGGACAAATCTTAGCCACACATCTAAAACCCTAACTCTAAGCCTTTATCAACAGCCATCAAGAGGCTACAACCCTATTTTAATCACATCATCAAGTGCTTGCCTCTTTTTAAAATACCTACTAAGAACCCTACTTGTGTTCTTCCCCAAACCTTCACCAAATTCTCATTTCTCCACCAAATTGGACCAAACAAATTGCGTTGGACTCTCCTACAGTAGTAGAGGCTAGTGGGGGCTTACTTGCGAGAAGTGGAGCGCGTTTGGACATCCCTCGAGGAAGGCAACTTCTCATTTCGGAAGCCTATTCATTGAGGTTTCACCCTCAATAGGTAAAACCTATCAAACACCTTTAAATTCCAATTTCTTTCCATAGATGCATCCATTTAGGGTTCCCCTAGGTGTAGCCCAAGTTCGGTAGGTCGTGTCCGTTTGATACCCATCGACACGTATCGATGTTTTTAAACTCGTGTTCGATGAAATGTCACATAGAATTAAAAATTAGTAATTTGCAAAACTAATTAAACAAAGTTGTAGCCCTATGCATGTGCTTTAGATTTCGGGAGGACTGAGTCGACTTTTGTGTCGTGTCCGTGTTCAAAAGGACACGAACTCACTGCACGACACCCCCGTGTACATGTCCTGCTACCCGACCCTAAAATCTCTCTGTGTAGAACACGTGGACACGTGCAATTTGACACAGAGGTGGGGCCATCACTAACAGACCCCCCCTCGAGTTTTACGACACGTTGTGTCGTGTCGGACACGAAAACATGATCGCACCGATATTACACTGTACTGTGCACGCAGAAAAATCGCGTCTGATACGCTCAATTTTCTTGGACAACGGGTTGAGGGCTGTGCAGACATGTGGACACAACACCCCTATGTCCCTCTACACTGTTCACAAGCACGGCATATCTCGAGCTCTGTGTCGAGCCCAATCGAGCTCGACACGGCCGCACGAGGAGTGCTTTTCCTGTTTTTCTAATATACAGTATTTACCATGCTTGGACACCTCGTGTCCACTTGTATGGACACGAGAGCACTCACCTAGACACGTACACATGTACATGATCATTACCAACCTATTAAATTAATTATTAGTTGATGTTTGATTTCGAAATCATGGGAATTCCCTAAAACTCTGATACCAAGACTGTAAATTAAAATTCCTGAATTAGGATGGTTGTTCACACTGTTCTGAACACAGTTCGAAAACTGGTTCTAATATGTTGATTGGTTTTAAAATGATATTATGAGTCTAATTGGTTGATTTCATACTGCACACATGTGTTAGTTTATTGGGTTTCGATTGGGTTTTTTTGTGTGTATAAGTCACTTCCAGTTTTGGTTGAATATGACCTATCAGTGTTTTCCCAGTTCCTGTGCACATGAACCTATATGACTGCTATTGAATTTCGTTTAGTTTAACAAAGATTCGAATTTGGGTTGTCAAGTATCAGTGTTTTTCCAGTTCCTGTGTAATTGAACTAACAGTTAACATTTTAAATGAATTTGAATTCTTGAATTTAAATCAAAGGGGGATGTTGTAAATTGAATGTTTGGTTAACTGAAATCGAATTCCTGAGAATGGAATGTGAACTGGCAGTGAACTGAGTTCACATGTGATTTCTTAGGATTTCCTGAATTTGAATGTTAATGAAAACTGAGAATGGGAAATTCAGATGTAAACTGGGATTCAATGTTAACTAATTTTTCAATCAAGCAAAACCTGAGACCCAAAACTCATTCACTATCTAAAACTGAATTTCCAATACTTGAAAACCCATGTAAACTGAGATTTCCTGTTAACCCCTGTTTTGTGTGATTTAGTTCACATGAAGACACTGCCACACTTCACTGACATTGCCATGTTCCTCTATGTTTCACTAAGTTCCTGGACACATTACACTTCACTGTTTACACACACATGTACACACTTTAACCTATCACTACACTATATCACACTCACTGTCACCTATTTACACACACTCATTCATCACACACAAAACTGGAACCATGAACTGAGCATTAAAGCCCCTGTTTTCTGAGATACACACACAAACCAAAAACCTAAAAATTACACACTAAGACAGGAATCAGTATACACTGTTCCCTGAAATCTGAATACCCTACACTTTGACATTCCACACACACAAAACCTGAGAACTAAACCTATGTTGATACCTCACATACACACATTGACACAATACCATACACACATTGTTGCATATCTCCATTCCATTAGCTATCACACACATACATGTGCTTTGTTTTCCATACCATTCTATATGTGTATATATATATATAGATATTAAATATATAATATATATATATATATATTATATATATTATATAATATGCTTAATAATAATAACCATGTGGTATATCAATGTGTAGTAGTATATAAATAAATGTATAAAATATATGTGATGTAGGCTATATGGCATATAGCCTGTGGCATATGGAGTGTATACACTTGAGTTTAGTGTATTGTTGGACTAGTGTGACTTGTGTATGGTGTGTGCTTGCTAGCCTAGGCTTGGTTAGGCCTAGTGAGACTTTTAGACTTGTTTGGGTTAAGCTTGACCTAGTTTGACCTAGACAGTTGACCAAGAGTTGACTTTGACCTAGTTGACTTGGAATCATGTAGTTTGCATTACAGATTTCCATTATTTCAATTTGAGTACTTAATTATCCTGTTTTACTCTAAATAGGACTCTGTGATACCAGTTCAGACATCTATTCATATCAGTCATTCAGGGTGACAGGCGAGTACATTCTCTGATGATTTCATACTTGTTAGGATTTATATTCTTGCTCTAGATTACTTTACATGATGCTGTCACGTTGTTATCACGGATTGGTACTATATGGATCTTGTTATGCGATGTTATCTCTCTCGGGGTGCATCAGATACAGTTGTCATGTGCTTTTCACGAACATCTTGTATTTCATGTACACCGCTTTCATGTATACTCTGTGCAATCTTGTACTCTCATGATCACATGAGCAAACATGATAAAAACCTCTTGTACAAGGTAACGTAACTTGACTGGATCCTTGTGTATTGATTGGGAGGGTGAGTAGGAATGGTTATGTGATCAAATCCCATCTTGTACAAATCTTGTGCGCATCTATTGTACACTCACGTATGATGGAGCTACCTATTGTTATTGTATCACCTAAGCCATTTACATAACCATATTGTGCCCTAAATCACTAGTATTACAGTTTTACTTATCCTATATATATTGCAGTTATAAATTCTCTCTCGTTTTCATATACATTTTCTTACAGTTCATGTATCTTACTCTTTGCATGCTTTACATTTTCCAACATGATATGAACTGCGTGAGATGTATTGTGCTCGCTCCTGTCCTGACTGGACCTGTTGAAATATTACAGATGATGATGGTGACTGCCCTACCTTCTATGGGACACATGAGGGTGACCTTCAGGAGCCTGAGGAGCATCTAGCTCAGTAGAGGGTGCATAGTCTAGTCTAGTATTTATAGTTTTCAGTTTGTATCGGATTGTTCCGATTGTTAGTTGAGACTTAGTTATATTTCAGGACTTGTATTTATTTGTGTTGGACATCTACGTTGTGTGGTGTGATAACTCTTTTTATATTTCAGTTTCTTCCTTTTATCTGATTCCATATCGTGCTCTATCTTTCCTAGACTTGTGATTGAGATATAGAGTTGAGATGTTATATTATACCTCCGTGCGGAGATGATATGTTTATATCATGTTAGATGTTAGATGTTATAGACGAACTATATAGCGTTCTACCGCCGACACTGCGGTGTAGGCTGGACGTACCCATATTCTCGTACCCTTCCTCAGGGTGCGGGTTGTGACATAGCTCAACTTTATTTCAAGCTCATTAAGCTTGATTTCAAGCTTAACAAGTTCGATTTCAATTTAGTTAGGTTTGAATTCAAGTACCTACAATATTAACAATTTATTAATAAAATTTAATTAAAAATTTCCTTATTATCAATTATTAAGGACATATAAATATAATGATATATAATTAGAATTCAACAAAGAACAAACGAGCTCCTAAAGAAGCTCCTACATGAGCTCCTAAACAAGCCAGCTCATAAATGTGCCAGCTCACAAGCTCAAATGAGTCGAGTAGTTCTAAGCTTGAGCTTGGCTCGTTTATTAAACGAGCTCGAAAGTGAAGCTTGAGCTAAGCTTGTTTACTAAACGAACCAAGCTCAAACGAGCTTTATCGAGCCAAGTTTCGAGCATCTTGTGAACGGCTTGGCTCATTTGCATCCCTACAAGTGGGTATATAGGTTTAGTTGTTTTAGGTTTTTGGTTTAAGTTCGAGAGATTTAGTCGAGTGTTATTATGTAGATTTGAGGCTTTTATAACAAAAAGGAGAACAGGAACTACTCAAGAGGAAGTGGACATTGGAGAGTCATGAAATGTATTATTGAAAAAATCCCATGAGGAATGGTTACATCAGACTGTACTATTTTATAAAGACATCAGATTGTACTATTTTATAGACTTAGAAGCATAACAAACTCTTCTACAAAAAAACTACTTGCATAAAATTCTACTAGCATAGAGCAGAATACTCTATGATTGACACCTTGCTGCAGACTTGGTCTATCCCCAGAATAATACGAAAGAAAAACAACTTCTTACTACCAAAAGGTAAGATGCACTAATTGGTAAGAATATCAATATGCTTTGTTCTCCTATGAAAGATTGGATTTTTTTTTTTTGGGGGTGGGGGGGGGGGGGGGGGGGGGGGGGGGGGGGGGTGGGGGGTTGGGAGGGTGGGGGGGGGGGGTTGTTGCACTTTCATTATCAAAATTATCGGCACAACATAATCAACTTTAGAGGGAATGTCTCTCATCAAAGACTTCAGCCAAATTAATGCACTCTTGTGCAGCCATTTGTTCGGCCTCAGTGCTAGACAAAGCATAGTAGATTGCTCCGAACTAAGGATTCAACTCGATCGAGCGGGCTAAACCCGAGTCAGGTTGGGTAAACCCGCTAGTGGGTTGGGTTAGGTTTGAAAATATATACTCGGACTCGGATTTGGGTTAAAATATTTGAAACCGATCAAAAATCGGGTTGGGCTCGGGTTCATGTCGGGTTTCCCAAAAAAAACCGAAACCCAACTTTATATATATATATATATATATATATATATATATATATATATATATACTATATATATATTATATATATATTCAACCCAACTTTATATATATATATATATATATTTTTTTATTATATCTATATATATATATAAAAATATATATAAAAATATATTATTATATATATATATATATATATATCTTATTATAGATATATATCTATATTAATATATAGGAGAGAGGAGAGAGAGAGAAGCGGAGAGAGAGAGAATATTTAGGACATTTCTAGAACATAAATATTTTAAAATTATCAAGAACAATCTAGACATGGCACGTCCTAGAAATTAGATCAAACACAAAAGAAACGGTCAACGACAAAACAAAGTCCTGTGATAGTGGACAAACTATATTTGTGGGCTCACTCAAAGTTTACCTTCCAACGCTCCTCCTTATACTTGATTTTTTACATCAAGTAGCCTTCTAAACTTGAAGAAACATTTTGTTTGAGTGGCTTGGTGAAAATGTTGTCGACGACTTGGTCTTGAGATTTCACATACTTCATTTGCGAATTCTTTCGTTGCAATGTACTCCCTTATGTAGTGATACTTTCTGTAGATGTGTTTGTTTCTATCATGGAAGATCGAATTATAAATCAAATTGATAGCCGAATTATTGTCGATATAGATCTATGTTGACTAATCTTATGGTATGTGAAGCTCCTTAATTACTTCTAAGTTAAATCACATGACAAACACTTGAAGTTGCGACAACTTATATATTTGGCCTCACATGTTGACAATGTCACAACTGATTTACTTTTTTAAGTTCCACGTAAAAGCAATATCTCACGTAAGCCACACGAATCCGTTAATACTCTTTCGATAATCAAAGCCTTTGGCCCAATCACTAATGCTATGACAAGCTTGTAATCCGTTAATACTCTTTCTTGCAAGTAAAACCCGTGTTTTGTCAATTTTTTAGTTTTGCTTGGATATTCTCACAAACCACAACATTTCTGTCACACATATGACATGAAACACAAGATGTCTAAATTTATTGTGTACCAACTTAACATGACATTCCAACTTCTTGCACATGCAAGAAGACATGCGGCATTCATCAATGATTTTGCTCACATTAACATGTCTCAACTTGGCATAACCTAAACTTGGCATCACTTCCGGCAATTGTGGCTAAAGTACAAACATATTATTCAAGGTACACTAAACAGAACTTTAGATCTGCAGTGCTGCCAAATACACAAGTATGCAATTTTCATTTGATATATCCAAAAAGCTTACAGGCATTGAGGTCAAATCCTACCGCCTATATTATTTGCTAAAAGGCAATGTGTTCAAGAATAGGATGGATTTCTGCTACAAGCCTAAAACATTTTGCATATGGAAATGTATGCAAAGTAGGTGAATAGGATTGAAGCACGAAGAAGAAAAAAATTCAGTTTTACAGACGAAATCAAATTATACATAGTTTTCACCTATTTAATCAATTAACATCTTGTTCACAAAGTAATTTCTAGTATCCATAATAACCCAAAGTTACCAAACCCATTATAAGCTCAGACTGCAAAGTTATAAGCTCGAGCTACGTAACTTTGAGCTGCTAGTAGCTCTGAATCTCTGATTTATAATTTTGAGCTAATTTCAGAAAACAGATGGAAAGTGTCAGACATGGGGCTCCTCTATAAGTCTCCATGACTATGCAAAATAACCAATGCCATGTATAGATGCACGTCCACTAACACCCTTTTTTTTAAATTATGGACATGAAAGAGTCGATACTTGATAGCATACTTTGAAGCAAATAGATGGACAAAACTTCATTTACTGCTGGAACACTTAATTGTTTGACAATTCCTATAATCTGTTCCTGTTTCTGCATAGATGCCTTCAACAAATAACATAGGCATTTAAAAAAATTCAAAGGAAAGAAAAAAACTGATTTCATTTCCATTTCACAAACCAAACAAGACCTAATTGTTAATTATGAATGTAAAACGCAAGATGAGTTCTTCCATCGTCCATAAATTTACGGAAAGCCAATTCATATATAATAATATTATTTTTCCAATATATTTACATAACCATACTCAGTTACAATTCCCAAACCATAGGTAAGATGAAGACGTGTTGTCCCTTTATTTTCTACTTACCTGTCATAGTGATGTCCCAGTCATAGTGTCGTCCTATTATTTTTATACTTATCGGTTCTTCCCAGAGAACACTCTGCTTAGCTAGACAGCTATATATTATATTCCGCAATCATCAATCATCAAACTCGACATCAAACTCGAGTAGATTTTTAGTTCAAAACATCCCTAGATTTTTAGTTTAAAACATATATAATTTTGCTATTATTCTGTTTAGGATCTAAATAATTATGTTATAATCAATTTTATTCCATTATGTTTATAATAATCAAATCTGTAACAGAAAGAAAAGAATCAGAATATCATTCTAATAAATATATGTTTATAAAATACTTGCTGCAAATAGAAAAACTACTTGTTGTTAAACTCATGTTTATAAAATAATCACTTTTTGTGTTGGTTGAAAACTACTTGATGTTTAATATTTAAATAATAGTGTCATGAAACTTCTTGCTGTTAAAATTTTGTGCAAACTTTCTTTTGTACATTTTTTTTAAATATACATATTGTTAAGTAGACACTTTGTACAAGTCTTTATACAAGCAGAAAAAACTTTTCTTCTTGTCTTTAGTTTACAATTTTAACACATTAATAGTGAAGTTCATTTATTTCTATGCATTTATAACAATAATGCTATTGTAACCATTTGGTTTAATGAGCGGCGGATATGATTGTGATATTCTTTTATATGGCAAACATAGAAAATTGCTAATGAGACTTATTTAGTATATTGGGTGTCAGGATCTTCAATATATAGTTAGTATATTATGAGGTGAATCATAATTGCTCAAATACAATTAATTTTTTTTTATTCCTTTGATTACTAATTTTATTTGGACTCAAGCAGTATCTTACTATAGTTGTTTGCACTCAGATTGAATTTCAAACTCGAAAGGGTGAAAAATTAAGTCTATCTCATATTTACATCATTGTTATTTTTTTCCGAAAGAATTTGCTTGTGTTTCTATAAACTTTGTACATCTATAACTTAAAATAAAATACATTGTATATTTTCATAAAGTCGGATGATTGTGATATGAGTCTGTATAATCTTATTGGATTTGAGATGATCTCGTCCAAAATTGGACATAATCTTTGTATAAGTCAATATCTTTTATATCGTGTTGATATTGAAAAGCTTTGGCCATTAAATACGTATAATGTTTAGCTTACTCTGGTTAGTATATACAAAATGATATATCTTCTGAAGTGCTATAGATAAACAGAAATCAAGAAGTACAAAATTGTCCCAATCATGTGAAAAGGTAATGTTTCACATTTGCAATTCGTATATTTTGTTTTTTTTTTCTTCTTAAATTTAATTGGACAAATATATTGTTGAAATATATGAGCCAATTATCTTTGTTTATGTATATGGTTTTGTATATTGTTTGATTAAAGTAAGATTCTTCGCTGGTTAGTTTTGCATGTTTCAATCTTAGTTGATCATATATCAGAATATTAGAATTTCTAGTCACAAAAAAAATCACAATATTGTTCTGTCACATTAATTAAGTTATATTAGGCAAGCATTGGTTTGCATATAAATTGTGACATTATAATTTCCTTTAACACGTTCAAATAATTTAGTCAAAAGAAAATAGTTTAGTGATATTGCAAATTTCCTGGAAATCTAAAGTTTTAAAAGTTGAGATTATTTTGGATAAAAACCGAAAGGATCCTTCTGTCAACCGGACGAAAATAGCTCTAAGCGACACGGTACTTAATCGTCCCCTTGTGGACCTTCGCTAGCTGGAAACCGGCCCTACAGCTAACCCAAGTTGATCAAAACTTGATAAACAAAAGATTTGATAAAGTCAATTAGCAAAAAATTACTTAAACTATTATTCTAGTACTTTAGACTGTCATTTTTTGTAAACATGGTTTGTAAAGATAAATCTTTAGAGGTAAGGCTGAAAGTTATTGTATCTTACTTTAAGGGGTGATAAAGTCAGATGAGTTTTGGCTCACTATCCTAAGTTTTCTATTAGCAATTTGTAAAACCACAAATTTGTTAAATAATTATGATGTCACCTAATCTGATTTAGGAAGAAACTAAATCAGTCAAACTAGTTATTCTATTCTATATTAGAAAGAATATTTTTAAGGGTATTCTAGACTATAAGTTGTATCATATTAGATAATCTTATGCCATGTAAGGTAAATCAAACACAAATTGGGTAACTACCTCATATGACATCCAATCCATTTATTGATATATTTTTTTCTATATGATGGGTTGTCATCTTGTCACGACCCGATCCCAACTAAATGGGTCGAACCGGATCATGCCCAGCCTGCACCGTTGTTGAGACGGCGGCAGTAAGCTGTTCAGTAGCAGGTAACCATACAACAACACTATATTTGTCACAACTCAACTTCGGAAATAAACTTCATTAAACTTTGAAATTCAAATACAAAATGGAAACATTGTTCTGAAAATGAAATAACTGAATTTGAAATAACAAAATGCAGAAAAAGGAATATCTATCTATCGGACTGATCATCGGCCTCAGTCCCCAGTAGTTACAGTACTCTCAGAGAGAGTTTCGTGTTTGCATCGTGGTTTAGACTTGCAGTAAAGCGATTAAATAAATAACTGTAAACTAACATAAACTATACTTACCTCAAGGAAAATGACTGGAGAGGTAGAAGACTTCGAGATGGGAAGTTAGAGTCGTCCTCGAATTCCTACATTCGAGAGATACACTCAGATATCAGGTTTACCAACTTAGCTACGCTAGTTGAAATCTCTATTTGCGTCCTAGTCCAATTTTAGTTCTTAAATTAACCAAACACAGAAAAACACGATAATTAGTGCGTTGATTTAATATGAGGGAAAAAGGTCATTTTAACTTTGAATTCGGGAAAACTTCGTCGCTGCCAGATTATTTTAGGAGAACTTGATATTTTCTATAAATATAAATATAAAGCTAATTTTCTTATTTAGTGAGAAATACGTGACTTTTTAATTAATACTAAACTTGTCAATTTTAGGTGAGAAAATATTAATTAATTTTATACGAAAATACTTTTTAGTCAATTTAATCGTTAAATATTAAAAACTCGCAAAACCAGAAATGACAAAAAAATCTAAGCTATTACAGTTACAGACCACAGCCAGCTGGGCTTATGCCCATTACAATTTATTTACATAAATTGAAATAAGACAAAACCGACGTTAGTCTTAAACTGAAATATTAAATAAATTTAAACAGAAATTAAATAGTAAAAATAAAGGTAAAAATAGAGTCTCAGATATGGTCCAATCCTCATCTTGGCTAATTGCCTCAACGTCCGGGCGGGGCCAATTTCGTTTGCACTTAGCCGGGTCCATTGACCGATACGGTCGTCACCCAAAATCGAATATCAAATAAAATTCCGAAATCATTTTAAATTCCTTTTTAAAATGATCCAGGATTTACGGAAAAATCCGGCAGCATCTCCTCTGTTTTTGGTCAACCCAAAAACTGGGAATTGGCGCCGATAATTTCCTGCAAATCCCAAACCAGGGAAAAACCCGAATTTATATATATATAAAAATCCACAACCAATCCACAGAATAATCGGGACGACCCGAAATAATTTCGGAAGTCCGATTCCAATCCCACAAATCACAGAACGTTCCCGGAAAAATTCGGAAAGCTAAAACATACCAAAAATCAATTCCCAAAATATTCCGGGAATCCAAAATAATCCACAGGACCTTTCCGAAAGTCCCGAAAAATTACGACGTCGCTAAAACTGAGTTCCCAAAGGGAATCGGGGACCATTTCATCATCGACTAAATAATAAAATGAGCGGGACAGGGGGTTATACCTCGGATTGCTCGGCTAGAGCTCTCAGATGAAAAATAGAAAGAAAGAAATGAGCTCCGAACAGCAAGATATTCCGGAAACAGCGCTAATTCGAAACGTCGACAAAGGACGCTGAAAACACAGAAGCTAGGGCACGGCCAGGGAACGCTGGAACAGCGGGGTACTCGGCCAGAGGGGCGCCGAAGCTCTGGCGGTTGGCCGAGGAGCTCGGCGGGGGCTGGCGCTCGCGGGGAGACGGGCGGCCGTCGGCGACAGGGGCTGTCGGCGGGGCGCCGGCAGGACAGCAGCGTCGGGGAAGTGAAGAGAAGGGGTTTGGGTGCTTCTCTTTTGGAGAGAAAGAGGAGAGCTTTTGATCTGTGAGGAGAAGAGTTGGGGTGAGTGTTATTAAGGAGAAGGAGGAAAACTCTCCTGTACGTTGGTTAGAGATGTGGTGAGGAGAAAATGTAGTGAGAAAGAATAGGGAAAAGGAGGGAGTGGGTCACGCACGATTATGCTGGTCCTTCGGGACCAGCCCAAATATATATATATATATATATATATATATATATATATATATATATATATATATATATATATATTTTTTAAAATAAACCAATTAGACTTTTTGGAAAGAAAGAAAATGGGATTGGGTTCGGGCTCAGGCCTGGGTCTGGGTTCGGACTCGGGTCTGGGTCTAAATCAAAAGTCCTTGTTATTATTATTTAATTTTGAAATAATTTGCACTCAAAAATATATAATAATAATAATAATAATAATAATAATAATGATAGATTTACTAAAATTAATACTAAAACACTATTATTAATTAATTACAAAAATATGGGTTTCACAATCTTCCCTCCTTAGAAAATTTCGTCCTCGAAATTAAAGGCAAGGTTAGGGATTACCTCAAGTCTCAAACAGGTACGGGTACTGCTCCCGCATCTGGTCTTCTCGCTCCCAAGTCGACTCGCCTGGTGAGTTGTGTCGCCACATCACTCTGACTATTGGCATCACGGTGTTCCTGGTTCTCTTCTCGCCTCGGTCCAAAATTGCCACTGGTTTCTCCGGCACTGTGAGGCTGGGTCCAATCTCCAGCTCTGAATGGTCCAAGATATGGCTCGGGTCCGGGATGTAGCGTCTCAGCTGTGAGACGTGGAAGGCGTTGTGGACGCCTTCGAGACTTGGGGGTAGAGCCACCCGATAAGCCACTTCTCCAATCCTATTAAGTATTTTAAATGGACCAATATACCTGGGGCTTAACTTTCCTGCTCTGCCGAAATGGATTATTCCTCTGGTAGGCGAGATCTTCACAAATACACTGTCGCCTGCTTCAAACTCCAACGGCCGTCTGCTGCAATCGGTCCAATGCTTCTGTCTGTCTTGGGCTATCCGGAGCTTGTCTCTGATCATTCTCACATTCTCTGCTGCGTCGGTCACCATCTCAGGTCCAAGCAACACTCGTTCTCCGACGTCGTCCCAGGCAAGTGGAGTGCGGCAACGACGTCCATAGAGTGCCTCGAACGGTGTCATCCCGATGCTAGCTTGGTAGCTGTTATTGTAAGAAAACTCTACCGAGTGCAAATGGTCTTCCCAAGACCCTCCAAATTCCAGGACGCAGGATCTCAGTATATCTTCTAGCGTCTGGATTGTTCTCTCCGATTGCCCGTCAGTCTGAGGGTGGTAGGCGGTGCTGAACTTCAGTTGGGTTTCCAAGCTGTCATGCAAACTCTTCCAAAAGTGAGAAGTAAATCTGGTATCTCTGTCAGATACGATACTTATCGGAACTCCATGAATCCGGTGGATGTGCCGCATGTACAGTGCTGCTAACTTCTCGGTGGATAAACCAACCTTGAAGGGGATAAAGTAAGCTGACTTCGTTAGTCGGTCCACTATAACCCAAATGGCATCCTTCCCTCCTTGGGATCGAGGCAGTCCCGATACAAAATCCATCGTTATGTGCTCCCATTTCCACTCCGGAATGTCAAGCGGCTGCAATAATCCTGCTGGTCTCTGTCTGCTGGCTTTAACTTGCTGACAAATTAAACATCTAGCCACATACCTGAATACGTCCTTCTTCATTCCATACCACCATACAATAGTCCGCATATCCCGGTACATTTTGTTGGCTCCAGGGTGTATAGAATACTGCGACTGGTGCGCTTCTTGCATCAGCTCGTTCCTCAGTTCGCCAGTTGGTACGCACAGCCTCGTACCATTCTTCAATGCTCCGTCGCTGGCGATTGAGAATCCTTCAAGTGTGCCTGCCAGCACTTGGTCTCTGAGTTTGCAAAGCGTCTCGTCTTGAAAGTGTGTCTCCTTGATCCTGTCCATAAGACTCGAACGCACTTGCAACTGCATCAATGATGTTTCAGCTCCTGGTACGATGGCTTCTCTTCCAAGTTTCTTCATCTCCTCCTCGGGCAGTACAATTTTCAATCCAAGCTTCTCCATGTCTTCCAGCAAATGGCGCTCCTTGGTCAAGAACATCGCCATTGGATATCGACTAAGTGCATCAGCAACAACATTAGCCTTACCCGGATGATACTGCAGGTTGATATCAAAATCCTTCATCAGCTCTAGCCATCGTCTTTGTCTCATGTTCAGCTCCTTCTGAGTGAAAACATATTTCAGACTTTTGTGGTCCGTAAATATTTCTACTCTCTCTCCATACAGGTAGTGCTTCTATAGCTTCAAAGCAAAAATCACCGCTGCAAGCTCCAAGTCATGTGTGGGGTAGTTCTTCTCATGAGCCGCAATTGTCTAGATGCATAGGCAATCACTTTCCCGTGTTGTTGAAGAACGCAACCCAGTCCTTTTTCGGAAGCATCACTATAGATTGAGAAACCGTCGGTACCTGCGGGTAGCGCAAGTATCGGCACAGTTGTAAGCCTCTTCTTCAGTTCCTCAAAAGCTGACTGGCACGCTTCAGACCATATGAACTCCTCATTCTTCCTGGTAAGCTTCGTCATTGGCTCCGCAATCTTGGAGAAATCCTTCACAAACTTTCGGTAGTAGCCAGCTAGTCCCAAAAAGCTCCTGATCTCTGCAACCGAGCTTGGTGCAGTCCACTTCTCAATAGCAGCTATCTTCTTTGGATCCACCGAAATTCTTTTTCCTGTGACAACATGGCCCAAAAATTCCACTTTGTCTAAAAAGAATTTGCATTTGGATAGCTTACCATAGAGTTTCTCCTTCCTCAAGGTACTCAGCACTTTCCTCAAGTGCTCTTCATGCTCTTCCTCCGTCTTCGAGTAGATCAGTATGTCATCGATAAAGACAACAACAAACTGATCCAGATATTCATGGAAAACCTTGTTCATGAGGTTCATGAATACCGCAGGAGCATTCGTCAGTCCAAACGGCATGACCAAGAATTCAAATTGTCCATACTTGGTATTGAACGCCGTCTTGGGAATATCCTCCTTCCTGACCTTGGTTTGATGGTAGCCCGATCTGAGATCTATCTTTGAAAATACCTTGGCTCCGCTCAGTTGATCAAACAGGTCGTCGATCCGGGACAGGGGGTACTTGTTCTTGATGGTGATGTTGTTCAGCACCCGGTAGTCGATGCACATCCGCATGGTTCCATCCTTCTTGGGCACGAACAACACTGGTGCTCCCCAGGGTGAAGCCTCGTCTCTGATAAATCCTTGTGCCTTCAGCTCGTCGATCTGATCCTTCATCTCCTTGGCCTCCTTGGGGTTGACTCTGTAGCATCCCCGAGAAATAGGGGAAGAGCCGGGTACTAGATCGATGGTGAATTCCACATCTCGATCTGGCGGCAATCCTGGAAGACTATCTGGAAAGACGTCCATAAATTCTGCAATGATAGGGTGAGGAGGCCCGGGTTCTTCGGAGATAGAGGAGTAGGAAATACTCTTCATATCTTTCGGAGCCCGAGAGATTTCAAACTCCGGTTCTCCTGGTGGGCTGAAGATTACACATCTTCGGTGACAATCTATCAGCGCATGTTGTTCACTTAACCAGTCCATCCCTAGGACTACATCATAGTTGGACAGGGGCATCACTAGTAAAGGTATTGAGAACTAATGGCCAGAGATGGTTATGGGACAATTACAAGCCTCAGTGATGGGTATAGGTCCACCACCGGTCATAACTCTACTAATCACCTTGCTAAGTCCCGAATCTATGTGGTGTGTAGATATAAACTTGGATGATATGAAACTATGTGATGCACCCGAATCAAATAATACTAGAGCAGGATGTGAAAACACATAAATGGAACCTGTGATGACATCAACGGTGGGTTCCTGCTCTGGTTCCTGCTCATCAGCTGCTAGGGCAAAAGCTCGCCCGGTCTTCTGCTGGTGCTGTCCAAACTGTTGTTGCTGAGTAGGTAGGAGAGCTCTTTGCTGGTTGGTTCCGGGCCGGTGGGCTGACATGGGACAGTCCTTCACTTGGTGGGTGGCAGACCCACAGACTAGGCAGTGTCCTAGCCTCTTCCTGCAGATGTTCGACTGATGCCCTGGCCTCTTGCAATAGTCGCAGACAGGGATCTGCTTCTGGTGTGCTCTGTCATTGGTCCTCGCCTGATGATGATGCTGCTGGTGGTGCGAGGGCCTGTTGTTGTTGTTGTTGGGCCTCTTCTGACTACCCTGGAAGTTGCTAGTTCCAGGGTACTCTCCCTTGGATCGAGAAGGCTGGCTCTTCTCCACATCCTGAGCTCGGATCAGGATCCTCTCATAGGTCTTAGTGCCACCTGCGATCACGGGGGTGCGAATCTCTTCTCGTAAGCCATACCTAAATCGCTCAGCACGATCCTTGGGATCAGCTACCAGGTTCTGGGCAAAGCGGCTTAGTCGGTCGAACTCTGCCACATACTCGCTGACTGTCATGCTTCCCTGCTTCAAGTTCTGGAATTGCCTCTCCATTTCTCGTATCTCCGATGTCGGGAAGAACTTCCTGCAGAACAACCACTTGAAGTTGTCCCAGTCGAGCTGCTTGTCCTGGAGTCGAGGTTCATTCCGATACCAGGTGCTCGCCACATTCTGTAGTTGGAGTCCTACAGCTTCCGTCTTGAGGTCCTCCGGGAGTCGAGCGACGCTCAAGAGACGCTCCATATGGTCTTGCCATTCATCGGCGTAGATGATACCCTCAGTTCCTTTGAAAGGTCGAGGGTCTTGCTTCTTAAAGCTCTCTATATCTCCAATCTTCATGTAATAATACGCCTCTAATCAAAAGAATGGTCTTAAAGAAATATAACTAACTCCTGAATCATGCTTACCTTGGCAGGTCGTGGCCCTGATGAAGTGGTTCCTCCTCTCTCGAGGGCAGCCATAGCCACGTTGTGGGTATTCTCTATGCCATCTCTCATAATCGCGGTCTGCTCGCGATGGGCTTCAGCTTGGGCAGCAGTCTGCTCTCTGTGGGCTTCTGCTTGAGCTCTCTGTGCTTCAAGCACTCCTCGTAGCATTCCCACTAGGTCAGTGGGATCTACGGGCACTGGTGGGGCAGCTGGTGCTGTCACGACCCGCACCCGTTTTTTTTTTTAAACGGATACAAGATGTGTCCAAACCAGCCTACGCCGCAGTGTCGGCGGTAGAACGCTGCCACGGCCATGAAGATCAAAATCACAAATATTGCTCATTCACAAACTAATTTAATTTACAATATTCACAAGATTCACATTTGTAGAAAAATAAAAACTTGTACAATGACTACAACTCATCTATCTAACTAGTCTCTAGGCTTTTCGTCTGCAAGTACCCCCGTATCTTCCATGCTAAGTGAGTCCATGGCTAACCTGAAAAATATGGTTTTCAGTCAGGAATGGAACGAGCACAATTCACTGAATACAATTTTAAATAAAGAAGATGACTATAAAATAAAGGTTAGACATAAATTATGAGTTTTGAAAATAAACAGGAAATACAGAAAACTAATAGTAAATAAATAGACACAACAGACTTTCCCCAACTGCTAGAAGTACCTTTGATATGTGATCGATCTTGGGACAATTATGCGTCACGGTCTACACGGTCTAAAGTTACATGGTCTACAGTTACACGGTCTACAGTTACACGGTCTACAGTTACACGGTCTACAGAAAATATTGCAGTAAAGAAATACTGTCTACAAAATAATAATCACGATCTACACAGTTTAAATGCAGTAATAATCACGGTCTACACTGTCTACTTTGCAATAAATAAATCAATGTCTACACTGTCTACTTTGCAATAAATAAATTATTGTCTACACGGTCTACAAGAATTAAATGCAATAATAAACACGATCTACACGGTCTAAGGTCAGATCACACATCCTTGGTACTTCTCATTCCCGACTCAACAATTTATAATAGAAAATAATCACATAACCAATGACTAATCAATGAAATATAGTAAAGATCAATATCGAAATGCAGACAATAAACTGTACTCGCCTGTGGTCCTGTGCTGGTGAAACCGATGATCCAAATCACTCAATATGCCACAATAGTCAAAACCCGTACAACAGTCCCCGAAAGCTGAAATAAATATTACCAATGTTCTCAGAATAGTCAAATTAGCTAGCATTGCCTGTCCTTAAGTCCAATTCTGGACACAAGGGTAAAACGGTAATTTCGGGCAAAACGGTATCCGCCGTTGGATCCGCTTTGCAACGAAAAGCGTGCCAGAGTCAAAAGTCTCTAAAGTCATCAAACTACCTGTCTACGGATCCAGTTTTCCGATACGAATCCAACCGTATGTCCAAAGTTGGATTTCGGCGGGCCGTGCACAAAATCGCCGATTGAGTAGGACCGTGGGGCCCGTAAAACGACGATTTTGTCAACGGTCTCAGAATCGGACCAAACTTGGCATACAGGACCAGAAAAACGATACGGTTCTGTTGGCATAAGTTTCGTCTCGATCTGACGAGCGTGAACAAAGTAATTGAGAAATTTGTAAAGTGTACGATACGGTGAATTTCGACGGATACACATCAAATTCGTCGCGCACACGCGACCAATTGAATTCCGCCAAAGCCCACACGACCACGAAGCTGTTACGCAGCTTTCGCTCCTTTTGGTTCGCGACCACGTCGTCCGGATTGGCGTGACGCACGTCGTGTGGAGCGATTTTCTAGTTTCTAAAACAGGTTTTTTTTGGGAAACTTTGGGATTCGATTTCTCAACGCGTAGTCGATGATTTTCGAATCCACAAGAAGAGTCGTAAATTCCTATAGGTTGTCTAAATATGTGTTCAAATATTTTTTCAAATAATGTACGGGATCGATCAAAATCGATCTCCGAACGTGGATGGTTGGACTGCATTACTGTTCTGTTTACGAACAGATTTTTGGTCGAGTTTAACATCATTTTTTCAACAACCTAGGGCATCTAGTTACCATGTATTTGAAGGAAAATAAAGTCGGTTATATTGTGGTCGTACCTGAGTAAACGGTTTGACGTTTCGTCGACCGAGAAGGGAGAAATCTCCACGCGAAGTCGACTCCGCGGCTGCTGTCTCCGTTCGTTGTGCGCGGCACACGCGGCCTCGTGGCCTCCCTCCGGCCATCGGCGGTGGTCCTCGGCCACGCGCAGGGCCTGGACGGGGTCGCCAGGGTGGTGGCGACCTGGTGTTTGCGTTAGGGTTTTGTTTTCTCCATCACGATTCTCTCCGTATATATGTGTATATAACAATGCCGAGCGGTGAAGGAGTTATCTCTCTGGAGAATGGGTCGGGCCCTGAGCCCTTGGGGTGCTCAGCTGGGTCGGGTGAGCTGGGAAGCGACCGGGCGGGGCTGGGCTTTAGGGATGGACTGGAATGGGATTTGTATGGTTTGGGGTTTTCATCACTCGGCTGCTGTGGCCGAGCGGATAAGAGCAGAGAGTAGCAGCTCTCTGGTTGGGGGTCTCACGCGGCCTGGGGGCTCAGCCTAGCTCCTTGTTGTAGGGAGAGGTCGGCTTGGGGTATTTGTGTTGGGCTGGGTTGCTACTGCTTCACATTCACTTCTTTTCTCCTTCTTATTCTATTTGCTGAGGTCTTCCTTATATATACTATTTACTTATATATATACACGTATATCTATATACATATATTTGTATATATTCATTATATAATATATATATCTATATATATATATAATATATATATAGTATATATATATATATTATATATAATATCTATATATTCCACATCTGAAATAAAAACAATATATTTACGCGCATGTGTCTATATACATACATATACGTACCTATGTTCACCCAATATCTATATACATCCATATATAAATATATATACACAGACAAATACAGGGGTATTCATTTATACATACTATATAGATATAATTTATTTATCATTACATACACCGATATTTCTATATACATTTATATATACAAATACTCATATATTTATTACGTTTATATATATAAATCATACACATCCATATATACATTTACATATATACACCAATATACACCTACTATATATATATATATATTATATATATATATATATATATATATATTATATTATATATATATATAGATATATATATATTATTAGTTAGTCAATAAACTAATAAAATAATAATATTAGATAACACTCCCAATAAATAATGATAATAATAATATCAACTTTAATAATCAATAATGGTATTTATAATATTTAATTAAGAATACTTAGAAAATTTCATCAGATAATTAAAACGGAATTCGACACCATCATACCAAGGTACATCAACACGAATGTCATAGGACGTCCCCATGACTACTGGGCTTGGGCTCAGTTCAGGTCCAGTTTGACTATTTTGGTACGACCGGTCACCTAGACGTCAAATATATTAATGAATAATTAAACTATTTATAATGGTCATGTCATAACTTGGCCTGGTTTTTTCTAATTTGGACATCACTATAGCTCGCCTTCCTTGGCATGGCTAATACACTAGTCTAGGCCGCCACTGCCCTATCAGTGCCACGATTCCAGTCACCTTGTACTCCAATACTCCACTATGGCTAAAAATCATCCACCGTAATAATTAACTATTTAATTATTTATAAAATTCTAAAATCACTATTTAAATCAAATAAATAATAAAAAAATATTTTGAAAATTTCTGGGAAGGGAGGCTACAAATCTACCCACCTTAAAAATAATTTCGTCCTCGAAATTCAAATTCATAACTATTTCTTAAAATTCAGAGTCTAGTATTCCCTTAATCTCCTCAAATTTAGTTTCTCAAAATAGTTGTATCCTCCTTCTTGTCATTTGGTATTTACGAAATCTCGAGGACTTCTACCCACCTTTGGTCACACTACCCACTCCAAACACTTGACGCCATACATTGTAACCTTCTAGCTAATTGCAAAAAATAACTACCGATGGATATATATAGCATAAGACATCTACAACCCTCTCCTATCTATCAGCAACTTAAAATTTAACAGGCAACAAATCTACACCAGTAGCTAAGAAGTTTTGATAAACTCTAGTAAGCATGACTATTTGTCGCTCCGAAGTACAGAGGACAGTAAGTTAAGGCAAAATAATCAGGAGCAACTGTGAAGTTTCAAGAGCAGTGGAGAGTATCCAATGTTACAGATAGAAAGGAAGTTTATGAACCACTGCCTTATTTGCTAGACTGGGCTACTCTAGTTCAGTCACTTGCTACGTCGAAGAGCCCTTCGTTACTTAGAGGGGTTTGCAATCCATGCAATACCTAAATTCTGTTCTCAAAATTCTATCTGAGCAAGATTTCATAATGGAACGGAATTTGAGAAATCAAGATTGTGATCTTTTTCGTGGTTATTTAAACACACGAGTAAGGGATATAAATGCAACACAAGATCGTATCTCGACTTCCAGGTAGATGGAATAAAGGTTACGAATGTCCTTACAGTCTAAGAGGTGGAGGCTACATACTGGGTATAGGGACTTATCTCAACTGTTTCGGTTCTATAGGTAAAATAGGGTGGTATGAATGGATGGGTTTGAGTGGGACATGGTATACCTAGATGAAGGTGGGCTTGTCTAGATCTTACATATGCAGTTGGTTGGAAGATAACAACTGGTCTCGTGCTCCGAATATTAATGACACGGCCGGGGACTAAATGATCTAAATGGAAAGTGGGAGTCTATAGGGCACTAACTATCATTCAATAAAAATTTGTTCTAAGCAATCGGTGATCTTCGTATATCCTAAAAAATTTAGAAGGCTTACAGTCTACCCACCTTAGGAGTTAGGACATGGTCTTGGGAATAATAAGGTTAAGAGAATTTCAAAGTTCGGATATTTACCTCGATCCTTGGTAATAAAGATAAGGCACGGCGTAACGAATCGGTAGATATGTCAAGTCAAGGGTCGTTCCTCAATTGGAAAATGAGTGTGTACTAAGGCACCTGGTCGATAAAATAGAATGACCTACTCGTCCACCGTATTCAGGAGTTATTGACGGGGTAACCAACACTAAGGCACATCATAGAAAAGAATTCTACCAGCTGAGCCGTGAATTTCTATTTTGGTTAAGCCTTCCAAACTATTGTCATAAGAGTTCTAGGGTATGGCTTAAGGGTTGCTAGTTACACAGCTCAAGCAAATAATTAGAGGCTCACAACAATTAGTTTCTTGAAATAGATAGTCTCATAGGTTGGCATTTTGACTAAGGGTAAATCCCTAATCATTATCAATTCAGATGACTAGAGGATTCCAATAGTAGTTTGAGGGTCAGAGGAGAACGAATAACTCAACTACATGGCTGGCTGACGATACTACCCTTGTGTAACAACTACCATAGCCATGGGGATACTCGGTATCTCTCTGCCACTTAGAGCTTCTGTCTTTCCAAACGTGAAAAAACAATAAGAGTTCAAGAAAGATGTTACTGAATACAATCACGTGATCAAAGGCGAACGTATAATTTAAGAGAAATTGTCAAGCATTGCGGATGAGATCCTAGATACCTATATATCTCCATCCCTTAGTGTAATTAACGAATAGCGAACCAATGCATCATGGTTGATCAGACCATAATACACTGCTTCGATTAGACAATAAGTTATCAGGCGTCCCCACTAAACATATGCCTCGAATCAAGCTCGAGAACAAGTGAGCTTGCAAACTAAGCTGTAACAGCAGTTTCTTAAGATAGTCGAATACAATTATGCGAGATTTTTTTGAAAGAAAGTACAAGTAGTTCGAGTTTTGTGAGAATCAAACCTTCCGGTGTTCTTGCTTATGCAGTCTTCCTACTATCTTCTTATCCACAAGGACTTGGTCGACTAATGGGTTATGACTTCTAGCTTCTGTATGTCTCGGTAACCTATTAGTGTCAATCAATTTCCTCGTCAATAGATTACAATGACCACGGAATGCTAGATCGGGGACGTGCTACCCAACTTACAAAACTTCTACTAATATGGCTTCGGATCTTATGTGACATGTATGGCATTGTCCTATCCTCTATGATATCCCAACCTTGTAATCATGTTTGAAGTCAATTCACCTCGGATTACGCCTCGCCCGTATACTCTGGCTGTGGTAACCCTTGGTTTCGTAACTCAACATGATACCAAATCGAACACTTCTTAGCTCTATCCAATATTGGCTCAAGGGTATCTACGATCAAGAGAGGACCACTAGCCATAGTTTTGGCAATATTCCATCACCTGTATTTTCCTAAAATAATTTCACCTCTAGGGTTGTGTCTCGCCGTGCGCTGCTGGCTGCAGGGTATCCATAGTCTCCAAATTCAATTAAATGGCGACAGTGCACTGCTGTCCTGCCATTATGAGTTAACTAACATTTCTGTAACTATATCTGTAAATAAATCCCCGAGCTTCTAGAGATTCAAACAAGTTGACTATGAAATAAGGCATAAATATTTGCCCTATCAACCCTTAGAATAAAAGATGAGCGGGAGGAAATAACTGAAGACAAAAGATATACAACATTCTAATGTCTATTCCATGTGTATTCACATATTGAGGAAAACTTGAACCAAAACTACTCGTGGTCCGTATGGGAATAACAATAATCAGAATTATACAAAATATTAATTCCTAGGGCAAATTGAAACTAAATAGGCAGTTCGACTAAGATATGAGGATGATATCTAAGAGGCAAGAGAATGAATTGAATAATCTATCAAGGCTAGATCATTAATTCTATGAAGCCCTGCCTTACCAGGGAATAATCTATCCAAATTAGATTATATCGTCATATCAAGAGATACTAGTGTACCTATGGGGATCTGATAACTATCAAAATTAATAACTCCTTATCTAATTGCATGGCCTAGACTACCCATCGTTAAATTTGTATAAGGGACTCCTAGTCCTAGTCATTCTCGTAAATTAATTAATTTCTAATTCGTGAATGAGCATTTCCTAGTCAGGCTCGCAATAGTACAACTAAAGTACTATCACGAGTTCGCATGATTTGCGAAGACTGACCTGCATGGGCCACCACAAAAACTTGTCACGACCCGCATCCGTTTTTTTTTTAAACGGATACAAGATGTGTCCAAGCCAGCCTACGCCGCAGTGTCGGCGGTAGAACGCTGCCACGGCCATAAGATCAAATCATAATATTGCTCATTCACAAACTAATTTAATTTACAATATTCACAAGATTTACATTTGCAGAAAAATATAACTTGTACAATGACTACAACTCATCTATCTAACTAGTCTCTAGGCTTTTCGTCTGCAAGTACCCCCGTATCTCCATGCTAAGTGAGTCCATGGCTAACCTGAAAAATATGGTTTCCAGTCAGGAATGGAACGAGCACAATTCACTGAATGCAATTTCAAATAAAGAAGATGACTATAAAACAAAGGTTAGACATCAATTATGAGTTTTGAAAATAAACATGAAATACAGAAAACCATTAGTAAATAAATAGACACAACAGACTTTCCCTAACTGCTAGAAGTACCTTGATATGTGATCGATCTCGGGACAATTATGCGACACGGTCTACACTCTAAAGTTACACGGTCTACAGTTACACGGTCTACAGTTACACGGTCTACGAAAATATTGCAGTAAAGACACTGTCTACAAAATAATAATCACGATCTAAACAGTTTTAAATGCAGTAATAATCATGGTCTACACTGTCTACTTTGCAATAAATAAATCATGTCTACACTGTCTACTTTGCAATAAATAAATCACTGTCTACACGGTCTACAAGAATTAAATGCAATAATAAACACGGTCTACACGGTCTAAGGTCAGATCACACATCCTTGGTACTTCTCATTTCCGACTCAACAATTTATAATAGAAAATAATCACATAACCAATGACTAATCAATAAAATATAGTAAAGATCAATATCGAAATGCAGACATAAACTGTACTCGCCTGTGGTCCTGTGCTGGTGAAACCGATGATCCAAATCACTCAATATGCCACATAGTCAAAACCCGTACAACAGTCCCCGGAAGCTTAAACATTACCAATATTCTCAGAATAGTGAAATTAGCTAAAATTGCCTGTCCTTAAGTCCAATTCTGGACACAGGGATAAACGATAATTTTGGGCAAAACGATGTCCCCGTTGGACCCGCTTTGCACCAAAAGCGTGCCAGAGTCAGAGGTCTCTAAAGTCGTCAAACTACCTGTCTACGGATCCAGTTTTCCGATACGAACCCAACCGTATGTCCAAAGTTAGATTCCGACGGGCCGTGCACAAAATCGCCCGTTGAGTGGGACCGTGGGACCCCAAAACGACGATTTATCAACGGTCTCAGAATCGGACCAAACTTGGCATACAGGATCAGAAAACGATACGGTTCTGTCGGCGCAAGTTTTGTCTCATCTGACGAGCGTGCACAAAGTAATTGAGAAATTTGCAAAGTGGACGATACGGTGAATTTCGACGGATACGCATCAATTCGTCGCACACACGCGACAATTTGAATTCCGCCAAAGCCCACACGCCCACGAAGCAGTTACGCACTTTCGATCCTCTTGGTTCGCGACCACGTCGTCCGGATTGCGTGCGCACGTCGTGTGGAGCGATTTTCTAGTTTTTAAAACAGGTTTTTGGAAACTTTGGGATTCGATTCTCAACGCGTAGTCGATGATTTTCAAATCAACAAGAAGGGTCGTGAAGTCCTATAGGTTGTCTAAATATGTGTTCAAATAGTTTTTTCAAATACTGTACGGGATCGATCAAAATCGATCTCCGAACGTGGATGTTGGACTGCATTACTGTTCTGTTTACGAACAGATTTTTGGTCGAGTTTAACGTCGTTTTTCCGACAACCTAGGGCATCTAGTTACCATGTATTTGAAGGGAAATAAAGTCGGTTATATTGTGGTCATACCTGAGCAAACGGTTTGACGTTTAGTCGACCGAGAGGGAGAAATCTCCACGTGAAGTCGACTCTGCGGCTGCTGTCTCCGTTCGTTGTGCGCGGCGCACGCGGCCTCGTGCCTCCCTCCGGCCATCGGCGGTGGTCCTCGACCACGCGCAGGGCCAGGACGGGGTCGCCAGGGTGGTGGCGGCCTGGTGTTTGCGTTAGGGTTTTGTTTTCTCCATCACGATTCTCTCCTATATATGTATATAACAATGCCGAGCGGTGAAGGAGTTGTCTCTCTGGAGAATGGGTCGGGCCCTGAGCCCTTGGGGTGCTCAGCTGGGTCGGGTGAGCTGGGAAGCGACCGGCCGGGCTGGGCTTTAGGGATGGGCTGGAATGGGATTTGTATGGTTTGGGGTTTTCATCACTCGCTGCTGTGGCCGAGCGGATAAGAGCAGAGAGTAGTAGCTCTCTGGTTGGGGGTCTCACGCGGCCTGGGGCTCAGCCTAGCTCCTTGTTGAAGGAGAGGTCGGCTTGGGGTATTTGTGTTGGGCTGTTGCTACTGCTTCACATTCACTTCTTTTTCTCTCCTTCTTATTCTATTTGCTGAGTCTTCCTATATATATATATATATATTACTTATATATATACACGTATATCTATATACATATATTATTTGTATATATTCATATATATATAATATATATATATATATATATATATATATATATAATATATATCTATTCACACACCTGAAATAAACAATATGTATTTACGCGCATGTGTCTATATACATACATACTACCTATGTTCACCCAAATATCTATATACATCCATTATAAATATATACACAGACAAACAGGGGTATTCATTTATACATACATATAGTAGATATAATTTTTTATCTGTACATAAACCGATATTTCTTATACTTATATATACAATACTCATTATTGTAACGTTTATATATATAAATACACACATATCCATAGAACATTTACATATATACACACACCATATACACCTACGTGGATAGATATATATCTATATATAATATATCTATAGATATATCTATATATATAATATATATATTATATATAGATATATTATACACACCATATACACCTACGTGTATATAATATATATTATATATATCTATATATATATATATTATATTGATATATATATATATAT
>JANAVB010041762.1:0-72639 GCA_029216955.1 Iris pallida | reverse complement strand
AGAGCGGACATCCGGAGGGGCCGGCAAGGTTCGAGCCTCCCATTGTGTGTGCGCGTGTGATTTCAAAAAAAAAAAAAGTTTATAGACTGAACACGGTTTCCCTTTGCCTCCAAATTTCTTATACTTAACAGAAAAGTTAAAATAATCTTATTATTATGGGGATTTTAAAAGAACTAATTGGGTCAAAGATGATATTTAATTTATATGCTATTAGAAGAAAACTTGTACAAGTTAGTTTACTTTTACATGAAGCCTTTTTAGTACGTCTTTCCTTCCTTTCTGGGTCTACATCAAATGTAAGCATTTTTTTCTATGAAATATTTTAGCAAAGTCCCCATCTTTCATATATATATATATATATGCAAATGACCTCTATCTAGTGTTTAGAGATGCATGTGGCCTAAGTGGTCAGAATTCGAGCTCCAATGGAGACGAATTCGCTACAATTGTCCATTGCATCAAATATATATATATATATATATACTATATATATATATAATATATATATCTATAATTTTATTTTACTTGTACAAGTTAGTTTACTTTTACATGAAGCCTTTTAGTACGTCTTTCCTTCCTTTCTGGGTCTACATCAAATGTAGAGCATTTTTTTTCTATGAAATATTTTAGCAAAGTCCTCCATCTTTCATATATATATATATATATATAATATATATATATATATAGTGGTTTTAGAGAGATGCATGTGGCCTAAGTGGTCAGAGTTCGAGCTCTAGTGGAGGCGAGTTCGCCACAATTGCCCATTACTTATATATATATATATATATATATGAATATTTTTTCTCTAAGTCGGACCGTAATTATATAGAAAATGCTATGCTTACAACCAATTTTGGTTGTAAGCTTTACAACCGCCTATGTGGCATCCATTGATTGAGGGAAAGGAGGGACTGTGGGACCGAGTGGGACCATGTTAGCAGGAGGTGGTGTAGGTTGTAAGAAAGTTGTAAATATTTGGTATTAAACTTAACATTTTTTCGGCTATACAAGCCACACAGCTGTCTGAGATGAGATTCAAATCCAGGACGCCCCCCCCCCCCCCCCCCCCCCCCCCATTACCCTAGCTAGTGCCTTAGGACAAATAAATATAGATACTAGAATATATCTCCACTATTTTAACAAACTAGCAAATAAAGGTTTCCATTCTTTTTGTAAATCATCCAAATTTTTGATTAAATAATAGGAGTATATCTTAAAATTTTATTTGTTCCATACAAAGAAACGAGGACATTTACTAGTTTTTTTTTTTAAAAAGTTGAGGCATATGCTATTTTTCATATTTTGAATAGTGACATTTGCTAAAATATTCATTTTTTCTAACTAGCACGTGTCTCTCATAGTTCTAGAAAATAGTAAAATCTTTCTAATTATGTCAATAAATATATAAAAATCTTAAAATTTTTAATATTTAAAATATATTTAAACTAAATATATAATATTATCTAACTAAATATATATCCAAAAAATTTAAAATATAAATAACAATTATAATTAAAATATATTTAAAATATTTTAATATATTTTTTTTGTATCAAAAATTATAATAATATTATATATATATATATATATTTTATACGTATAACACACGTTTACGTGACTATTACTAATGAGAAGAAAACTAGTACAAGTTAGTTTAATGTAGTTGAAGCCAATTTACTACGTCTCTCTTTCCTTTCTAGGGTCTTCATCAAGGATCAAATTAAAAATATCTCATGAACAGACACAGACCTTTTGATCCTTATCCCTCCCAATACTCACGTGTGCAACACTATTTCTCTCTCTCTTTCCTACAGATGACATAGTTATTGAATTTAATGTTGCCGATGGACCCCTTCCGCGACATTTCCATATCCGTCACTGTGTGCATATATAAATATAGTCGGTGCACACATGTAATCTAGCTATTTCCAAACTTTTATGCACCTTTTTCTTACCTACGTGATCCGGAGGAGATCTATTTCACTTGGATGGCACCTTGTTAGCAATTCGACAAACAAAAAAATTCGGGACGGCAAAAATACGAGTATAAATCGGCTTAGTGCAAATAAAATACGTTCAAAAATTCGGTCAAATGTTCGAAAAATAAAATATTGAGGTTAGAAATTTTACATTCTTAAATATGTTGTCAAATTTGGTTAATTAAACAGGTTCCTAGCATGTTTATTGTACCAAATTTGTCAATAATTTATACAAAATATGTTTAAAGCTTCGCATGCTTAAAATTTATGTACTGATTTGGATCTGTCAAATGTACGCAAGTATTATACGTTTATGAAAGATACGAAAAAATTCGCGTATAATACGAGTTTTATTCGGGTGATTGCTAACAAGGGGATGGCATAAACGAGATCCGGAGGAGATCTATTTCACATTAATTAGTAATTAATTTGTTAGTTCATCTCTTTTCACACACAATATATATATATATATATATATATATATATATATATATATATATATATATATATATGCACGTGTTTTGCACGTATTTTAATTTCTTAATTAGTTTAGTTTAGGAAGACTTTTTAGGAAAACCAAAGGATAGTCTTCCTAATTACTAAGTTGTCCTTATTAAAATTAATGAATTATTTTTAATTAGTATAAGCATGTAAGGGTATTTTCGGAATTTAAAAGTTTCACCATCTAAGTTTTCCCTTATATACTAGTCCACATGTAGGTGCAAAAGCACGTATTTCATTAAGAATATCATAAGATCAGCTACCATCTTTCCGTCTTTTTCAGATGATTATTCATGTGTGTTTTTTTTTTACAATGTCAAAAATTTAAAGTACGAATTTTATTTTATAATTTTCTATTGAAAATAATAACCTTTGAAAAATGGTAAGGACAATAAAATTTATTATCATTGGAACATGCATGAAAAGTTGTATAGAAAAGGGAGACTTCATAACATGCAACTTTATTGCTTTGACTATTAAACATAAATAACATGCAAGTTGACATGATAATATTATTTTTGTAAAATACTTAAGGGTATTTTAGGAATTCAAAAGTTTCACCATCAAGTTTCCTTATTATATAGTAGATAGAATATATATATATATTATATATATATATATATATATATATATATTATATATATATTAATTGATAGTATTTATATAATTGTATAAATTTTATTTAAAAACATAAATTTAATAAAAAAATTTAAATATTTTAAACTAAAATATAATTGATTTTTTTTTTCAAACCGAACCGATAACTATTCGGTTAGGTTTCGGTTCCAAAATCTAGTTCCAATTTCAGTTATTTATAGCAAGAGGTCCCTCGGCCCAATGGACTATAGCCAAGACATTATGACCCATCCGCGCGTTTGTGTCTCGCTCACTTGGCATAGTCATAAGTTATCAATTAGAGTATTACTAAAGGTTCCAATTTTTTATTTATTTAAAAGTTTGTATTTAAATAAATTACTAAAAAACTGTCCACTATAGCATAGACTGTCAAAATAGTCCTAAATGAACATATATGACTGTAGAAAAATTCTACAACCTTGATAACATGCAAGACTATAATTTTTTTTTTTTACTTTTTGATTAGATCCATGATTTATATTGGACTGTCAAATTTTTTTTACCAGTCCACTAAATTAATTGGACTGTCAATTTTTGACAACTCTAAAAAAATATGTTGTTCATTTTGAACTATTTTGACAGTACATTATGTAGATAGTCCTTTAGAAAAAAATAATGAATAGTAAATTTGTATTCCAAATTTTTGTTGTGCCGAATAACTTTTTCTTATGCCACGACAAATACTATTAATTAAATAAAACACGATTGATTCAATCTGTCTCGGTCACCAACGTAGAATTATATGTATGAAGAATTTTATTTCCTCTCTTCTTATCTCTCTCTCTCTCTCTCTCTCTCTCTCTCCACATGGGCAGGACATATATATATATATAATATAGCAAGTGATGTCTCCTGTTCAAACTTCAAATCCACCGCTACCGCTTTAGGCTTATAGATATGCATCCATCAAGTTTTCGACCCACCCTTGAGTTTCTTCTTCTCATCGAAGCTTTCCTATTACTACTGAGCGTCTATGATCCGGTTCTCTCGGCGGGAGTGACCGTCACTCATCTTCCCGGCTTCAACGGACCCCTCCCTTTTCATCTAGAAACCGGGTCAGTTAGCCAGTCAGTCAGTACTTAGCTCTATATATATGTTGTAGTTTGTTTGTTTTATAATTAATGGTTCATCGCATAGATATTTGAATGTGGACGACCGGCTGGAGCTCTTCTATTATTTCCTGCAGTCTGAGAGGAACCCAAGTGAGGATCCTGTCATTCTCTGGCTCACCGGAGGCCCAGGTTGCTCAGCCTTCAGCGGTCTCGTCTTCGAAATAGGTAAGTTTTTCCTCATTTTATTTTGGGTAAAGTGCAAAAAATCTGTCGTTAGATTTTCGCTTTTTTTTTTATTACTAAAAAACCCGTGCTCTTAAAATTCATTAAAGTATAAAATATGCTCGTTTTGTCCCATTTCCGTTAACTGGTGTTAAATGGGATATGTAATGACCATTTTATCCCTCTCCCACTCTCTCTCCCCCCTCTCTCCGGTGGTGCGGGGAGGAGGAGGAGGGGGGCGGGGAGGAAGGGGGGGGGGGGGGTGGTCGGCGGGGAGGAGGAGGGGGCTGGCCGGCGGGGAGGGAGGGGGGGGGGGGTTGGCCTGCAGGGAGGAGGAGGGGGGCGGGGAGGAGGGAGGCTGGCCTGCGGGGAGGAGGAGGGGGGTGGGGAGAAGGAGGGGGGCTGGCCGGAGGGAGGAGGAGGGGCTGGCCGGAGGGAGGAGGGAGGAGGAAAGATGTTAGGGAAGGGGGGGGGGGGGTGGTAGGGAAGGGTAGTTTAGGTATTTTTTATTTTTTAAAAAATGGCATTAACGGCCATTTTTAACAGTCAACAGATGGTAGAGAGCTTTTCGAGCAAGTCATAGATTGCGGAGGTCTTTATTTGCTAAATTTGACTAAATGGTCTTTCTACGTGAATGGTGCAAATTTAACGAGAATTTTGTTTTGCACTTTACCCTTTTATTTCTCTTTCTTATATAAGCCATCCGCCGTCCAAAAAAGAATTCGAACCCAAGACTTGTACTTGGAAGGCCCCCGCACTACCACTATGCTAATGCCTTAGGGACAACAATGGGCTTACTATTTCATACATGGTTGTAGGACCGTTGAGCACCTCTAGAGTGGGGGTGAATAGAGTGAGTGCGAGTGCAGCGGAAAATAATCAACAATTTAAAAATTAAAAGCATACAACTATGACAGTGAATAAGATACAGTAAATAAATATAGCAAGAGATAGAGAGATCAAACTCAGTGACACAGCAATGTATACTAGTATCCCTCTGAGATGACTAATCTAGTCTCGAGTACTCTTGCTCGATGTTAATCCACTAAGGCACAAGCTAATTGAGAGCTTGCAGTATCTTACAACACCGTGCTTGGTGATAAGTGCACGACCAATTTCACAACACCGTGCTTAGTGACGAGCGCACGACCGGCTCCACAACAGAGATAGTTTCTGAAATTTGAACAACCTCTTTACAACTCTTGAAAACCAAAAGACTCTAGATCGAATAGATATTACTGGCTTTTGGCTAAGAGAAGTGTAGGTGTGATATGAAAGCTTTTGATCGGATGAAAACACTTATTTAAGAGAGAAGATGAAATTGATTGAGTGATTTGGAATGAGAAATTCTCTTCTATTTATAGGTGTTTTCGAGAACCGAACTCGGACAGAATTCGGGCAGAGGTCTGATGCAAAGATTTCGTAAATGAACGTTGCATGCAGACTTGGAGGCAACAAATATTTAAATTCAAACTGACCGAACTTGGTCAGAGTTCGGACCGAACTCGGGCTGAACTCGGCTTGAGTTCTGTCTCAGTAAAAATGTAAGACATTTGTCAAATTTTGTTGCAAAAGGAAAATAATATTTTTGGTAGGTAGACTTTGGATGGATAGGCTGTATAGGAAAGTGGACTATGATTAACCTAAGCCAGTGTTATCTAGTCGATCTTACAATTTATATCCTAAACTCAATAAAAGTAAAATACCTAATAAATTGTAAAATGACTCGGACTATATTCCAATGAAAATAAGCTTAAGAATGATGATTCACATGCTTGCTGATGTAGTAGTACGCTTTTTGATATTGATTTCACAAGACCTGAAATGATTAGCAGCAGTTCGTATATTTTGTGTATTGACTTAAGTTAGTGTCGATTATTGAAATCGGATGTGACCATGGAATGGGCCAACAATGGTCATGGTCGCCTACAACATTTTTCTTTAAACGCTGCTCCATTGTGCGTGGTCACAGTTACCGCGGGCCATATATCACCGTCCTATTTAAATTTTGTCAGCGATCCAAGCAAATAGGGGTGCTAATGGGATCACAACGCGTGGCCCGCAGGCACATACCACATAATTTTTTTTTACGATGTCCGGCATAACGCGTGGGACTTTGTGCATGCTGGTTGCTTGCTATTTGAACTCACCTTTTCCAATTTTTATACACACCCATACACCTCCTCTGCGGTTGGATACGTGCGAGATCGTCCGACGTCTGCCTAGCTAAAAAAGTTATACCCTGAGCCATATATCATTTCCATTTTTTTACACTGAACTTTTTTTTTGCAATTTCTACTTTTTGTTTTGCCTAGTTTTTTTTTTCATGCTTCTTTACATTTCCAATAGAAGCATTTCCCTTTGCCTATGGATTAATTGTCGTCGGCAACAAAATAATTTTGTCCAAATTAGTTAAAAATGGGGACTTTCACATTGGCTTCTTCGTATCTTGTTCTATCGTGGTCTTTGTTTTGAATGGATAGTGCTTGAAAATTTTTTCCCCTCCCTTTTGTAGTCTATCCGAATGAATAAACTCCAAAGTCAGAACATTAAACATGCCTCAATAGATATTGTAAAACAAATTTGTCATTTGAGTGCTGCGTCAAAATTCTATATATATATATATATAGTAATGCTATATGTACCTCAAAAAACTCCTGGCCCGAAGGCCCGCATCCATACTTGTATCTCACCGCATCAGGCGACCCAATTCCCGCACCAGCACTTGTATCTCACCGCATCCGGCCTGCTCTCACATTTATTCCTCCACATGGAATTAAATGTGCTTCTTCCGCTCGAACCTGCAACCTCTTGGGAGGATGTACCTCACTCTAACCACTTGAACTAGAGTTCATTGGCTATATATATATATATATATATATATATATATATATATATATATATATATATATATTTTGGAATAAGGGTGAATTTATTCCTCGCATATAGCGGAAAAGGTATTAAAGTACAACATCACAACTTTCCATGCCCCAATAATACTATTATGGGGCCATTACAGATACATCGAATTCTATATTATGTAGAATTCCAATAGGGGGGATAGTCAAGCCCATACGTCTGTTCCGCTCCTTCCAGATGTGCCAAACAGACGCAGCAAGACGAACTCTGGCTCTTCTAGCCCACCCCGGATCCCGTCCTCTGTGATCTCGGATCCAACTGAGAATGCTCCGAATGTCCCGGTCCATCCCCACTCCTCCCCTCAGCTGTGCACACTGCTCAGTCCAAATGTGCCAGGTCACCGGGCAACCAAAGAAGAGATGCCCCATAGATTCATCTTCATCATTACATAGCACACATTTGGCATCCGGGATCTGCATCCCAAACCGGAGGAGTCTGTCTCTCGTCATCAATCTACCCCGGAGAAGGCGATAAGCACATAGTTGCATTTTCCATGCAACGCCCTTGCCCCAAATGAAGTCCATCTCCTCAGCCTGGTCGTGGTTGGTCCGAACCAAATCATAGCAGCTACGAAAGCAGAATAGACCTGACCCGCCCCCCGTACCTGGGTCGGCCCAGCTCCATGTATCCTCCGTCTGGCTCGCGTCAATGGTAATAAGGTGAATCTCTGCAGCAAGCTGGGCAGTAAATGGTATCCCTCTGGCCTCCAAACTCCGTCTCTAATGATCCGGCTGCATGTGAGCCCCCTTCCCGCTTCCCTGTCCAGCTGCCCTCCCAATATCTCGAGCAGGGATCTGGAACCCAACCAAAGATCTAGCCAAAGGTCGGTAGTTCATTGGCTATATATATATATATATGAAATATTGTATTATTATTCGGGACCATAGATCTTGCTTTTACTTGCATATCCATTTCATGTAATACTACCCAAAAGTTCATCTTGAATTACCGTACTTAACAATTAAAAAGAGGAATACCTTGAACTTCTTTTGATTTGTTAATTACTCGTAATATCAAAAGAAAAAAAAAGAAAAAGAAAATTTTGAGTTATCTCCTAATTATTTTACCATAATTTAAGATGGATTCCTACCGATTTACCATAATACATGAAACCTTCAACTTTTAACAGAAACTGTGACTGACTAACCGTCAACTCCTTTGACCTACATAAATAGAAATAATTTTTTTTGGGTTGCACCCTACTTATTCTACCATAAATTCAAGGTACAACCACTTATTTGAGAGTATTTTGGTTATAATTCAAGGTACACCTCACTTAAATGAGCCTTCAAGAGAATTGACTATTAATTATTAGCGGTATCTATTAAAAGTTGGGAGTTTCATACATTATGATAATTCAGTGAGTTTCATCTTAAAATGTGGTAATACAAGTGGGGTAAAATAAGTGGGGGATAACTCAAAATATCTTTTTAAAAAAAACTAATATCTGATGATGCTATAACTTAAGTCATTATGATGGTGATGGGATTTGAGAATCTCATTACGAGACTATATATGCAGAGTTAGATTGGATCGTACGATGGCGGAGGCCGCCTGTGTGCAGGTGGGAGGATCAGGTTCGGTCCTAGTCTTATCCTGATAGAGTTAGTCATTTTCTCCATTGACATCATCATATCTCCTCCACTTCGTTTCTTTGAATGAAGTCTCTGCTGTTATATTTTAACACAAAGGGTACATTATGTGTACCAAATCACAAAAGTAACCCCAAATTGATATAACTTAGAAAATATAAGAAATAAATATAGAACTTATTCTTCATCTCCCTTCTACCTTATCTATGGAAGCCAAGTTCCCATCTTACCATCCCCTTTTTGAAAAATGTCCTACATGGAAATAATTTAACCCCTAACTAACCAACGACAAGTCGTGAGGATGGAAGACTCATTGAGTTCCGTTGGAACGACAACAATGTCAAGACCAAGCCGAAAACCACCAAGGAGAATTGGGCGGGAGAGAATGAGAGCTCTCCTAAGGAGGGTCCGTTCGAAAGAAAGAAGCATGAAAAGGCCTAACCCGAGCAGATAATTTCGTACTTCATATGTGAAAAAAATTATTATGCTCGAGATTGTCAGAACATGAACAAATGTGTCAATATCGTCTGAAGCGAGGAGGTAGAGGACTAGGAGTACGAAGTGGGAGCACGCATGAGGATGTTGCGCTTACTCAACGTCGTTAAGACCAAGACCGCTGTGTCGAAGGTTCCGAGCAAGGAGCTCATATACGTTGACGTGAGGATCAATGGCATGAGCAACAGACGTTGGTTGATACAGATACCACTCGTAATTTTATCTCGGACGCGAAAGTCCGTCTTTTGGGTCTAGCATTAGAAAAAGATTTAAGCAAGATGAAGATGGTCGATTTGGATGCGTGTCCCATGCAGGTGGTAGCCAAGAGAGTTCACGTAGAGGTGGGGCATTGGTCGGGTGTTGTCAATTTTACTGTTACAATATTTGAAGATTTTAAGATGATACTTGGCATAAATTTCATAATTGCAGTAAAGGTGGTTCCGATGCCATACTTGGGAGTCGTCAGCTTTATGAAGGAAGCTCATCGTGCATGGTGAGTGTAACACGAGGTGAGCCATCAAATGAGAAGTCTATCTCATCTATTCAGCTCATGGAGGGTAACAAAAGGGAGACATACTTCTTAGTGGTGCTCGAGAATCGAGATGAGGGAGGACTTCAATGAGGAAGATCTTCCAAGTGAGACCGTGGGTGTTGCAAAGGAGTGTCCTGATAAGTCACTTTCGCGAAGGGAGGTGGATGGTGCTACTAAGTTGGGCACGAGTAAGGAGAAGCATTTCGTAGATTGCAAGAAGGCAGTGACGACAAAGATATGGGTACGAAAGTGGAATGACTTATGCAAGGAGTTGCTCAAGGATCGTGGTGGACATTCGGGTCGACATAGTTGCAATAGGATTCCCATGCGTGGAGGTAAGGAAAACTATGTGCACCCACAAGATGAGGTAGATCGACGACCTGATAGCTCATTAGAGTCTCTTTTTGACGTGAGGAGGGTATAGACCATGGTGAAAGATGATGCGGCAAACCAATTTGCATCTGATCTTAAGGAGAAGATGGACAAGTCCGAAAAGGGCTGTAGAAGAAGGGAAAAAGAAGGAACGATACGCGACGTCCATGTCTACGAGTGTGGAAGTCATTCGGAGACTCAGTATACCCGTCGACGAAATAGGTAGGGAGAATGTCATGCACAAGATTTTTCACCCTACTGAGACGGATCTGCATAACTCTCATCTGACAGAATTTTGTTGGAAGCTTCCAGAATCCTCCAGAATGCGTTGGAGTCTTCTTGAAGTCTCATGAAGTCTCACTATCTTTCTAGATAATCTTCCTTGTAAGTATCTAGTACCTAAAAGAAATCCCTAGAATATTCTTCTTCCAGAATCTTCATGTAAGCCTTTGAGGCCCTATAAATAAGTAGGTGATTCATTTGCTACTCACCACCCAAGAAGTTGTAAATACTCTCTACTATAGTGAAGTTTCAGTATCCAATCTCTCTTTTGCTACATATTTTTCTCATCCTCGCGTTAGCGATCTAGCTAAACGTTTGGAAAAGGTTTGGATGGGTCTTCGATGAGGAAGTCCGTGTGCCGCACAGAGCGAGGTGTAGGCAAAAACACTAAGTCTGTGATATCCTGCACTCTTTATTGTTGTATGATAATTACACCATAACAATCCTTTTTAAAAAATATTTTCTATGCTAATGAAGCATCATGAAGATAAAACATTCAGGAAGAAGATAAAGGGTTTATATACAAACTCATTAAATAACTAAATATTCATAAATATAATTTACAATTTCTCATAATTCGCCCCAAACCCTTTTACTAAAAAATCCTGTATATTTTCTCTCTAGCCTATTTTCACCAGACTTAACATCATACTTAGACTAAAACGTAAATCTAAAAGTATTTCTAGCCATCTAATATTTTCTAACCATCACGGCAGTAATCTAAACGATCAATTCATGTTTCCAAAGGTTACTTAAAAATTGAATAAATATTAATATCACAAGGAGTCATGATCCCATCTTAACGTATAACAACATATTTGTACATATTTGTAGTAATATAAGATATATGCACTTAGTAACTTTTTAATTTATAGTATGAATTCATAATTTATTACTTATGTTAACTAAAATGTTTATGCTTTTAGACATTTTTATCTTTTTTCTTCAAAACTAGAATATAATTTATAGGAAGTTACAATTGCATGTAACTATAGGGTCTAAACTTAATGGTAAGTGCACCTACGTAGATTTAGTCCAGTATCTACTCTCGTTAGTGTATGGATACATGTTTTTCTTTTATACTTATTTACCATTGAAAATAAAAGTCTGATTAATAGTGAACTATTTCTATAATCTTACTTAATGGTATAATTTAAAACTTCTTGTGGATAAGTTAGTTTTAATCAAATTAAGAAAGTTAGTAATTGATTTTATGTTTAACATGTGCAGGTCCACTTAAATTTGTAAATGCAAATTACAATGGGAGCTTACCATCTTTGCTATATAATCCATATTCTTGGACAAAGGTAAGAGATTATCCTAGTCCAAAGTTTCAAGGGTGTTTGTGTTTATGTGCTAACAATGTATCCAAAACTTTAGGTCGCGAATATTATCTTTCTTGACTCTCCTGTCGGGACTGGATTTTCATTCTCAAGATTTCCTAAAGCATATGAGGTTGATGACACAACTTCATCGGTTCACATCTATAAGGCCCTTTTAAAGGTAGAATACAAGCAAGTTGAACATCATTGAGAACACATAAGTCAAGGAATAAATAGTATATATATGATTATAACGTAGTTACTACTTTGACTATTATAGTGGTACTATGAACATCCACACTTTCTCTCCAATCCTCTCTACATTGCTGGTGATTCGTATGCTGGAAAGATTATCCCAATTGTCACTAATATATTGGCAACAGGTACAGTTTCTAACTATGTTTAGTTGTGAAAATATATTGAAAATTTATATGGTTCCCTTTGATTCAAGTTCATTGTCATTGTATCATCTTAATTAATAACAATTTTCTATTTTCTAATGGTTTAACTTGATATATCTTATTTTTCTGATGTTTTTGCTATTGTCACTAGGTAACAATGGTCATCAGTTCTTTAATCTCAAGGTATGTGAGTTAAGTTAGGGGAAAATATTTTTATTTAGAGAAATTAAATCTTATCAAAGTCATAAAGACTAGTACACGAGAATATATTATGGTCGACTATGACTGTTGAAAGGGAAGTAATATTGGAAATCTCCGTATTAGAATTATTTTGTGTATAAATATTAGAATTCTCTTGTGTAGCTGTATTAACATTGGTCCACAATAAAACTAAATTATTTGAAATCTAAGTGGAGATCGATAACTAGAAATATAATAAAATATTGTCTACTTGACTGAATGGAAAAATAGTTGCCTGGGAATTTCCTAATACGAATCTTCAGACTATCATTTCACTTTGTTATATATGATTACTCTTGGACATACTACTACGACAGAAGTATACATTTATAGAAGACAAAGTATAATGAATGGAACATAATACGAAAAGTAGAACTTACATAAATCAATCATAGTACTTTTTTATCACTAGAGTACCATAATTAAGTAAGCATACAGTCCTCCAATAATATATATTTACAGATTTTTGAATCATTAACACATTGTTCTCCACGAGCCTCCTTTTTAATTTCTAGCATATAAAATAAATTGAATGAAGTATCACCCTAGTGTGGCTCTTTATAAATCACATAAAATTGATAGTCTAATAATGATATTCACATTAAATGATGTTATGTTGCTAACTGCAACTAAGTTAAAAAGTCCATATTTATTAGTAAGAATTAAGTTATTATGAAATATTTCTCAATGATGGACTAAGAATAACATAAACATTACACAACAAGTTATGAAAAAAAGCTTGGTTTTGCGTTGGTATATAATATTTATAGCCAGATTTGAGTGCATTTAAATGATTCAACATTTAGTTAATCAATGTTGGTTCCTTATTCAAAATTATTTATTCTAATCTTAATAAAAAGATGAACTTATACATTATTGAAAGTATCTATAGTTTGTTTAAACAAGCTTTTAAACTTTATAATGTAATATTGATCGAATAAATACATATTTTTGATAATTTTAACGGCCTAAATAATATGATCTACATGATTTCTTATCATTTGTGGGTTAAACAAATCAAATCACAATTGAAGGTATTAGTTCACCACAAGAAAACCTTGCTATTAGTTTTATATAAATTATAAAACATACTGTTATACAATCAATATCTTCCGGTGCAAATTGCTACGTGTAATCATATTAGTATTGTAAAGTAGAATAATGTGATAATTTTATTAATGAAGGAGAGCTACATATATATAGGAGAGGCTAATCCCTCTCACTTTTGTTTTAGGCAATGTGAGACTAAAGTCCACTACTAATATTATTAATATACTTAACACCCTCCCTCAAGCTGGAGCATAGATGTCAATCATGTCCAGCTTGTTACATAAAAATTGAACTCGAGAACCCAAAAGAGGCTTCGTGAAGATATCGACTATCTGATCACCGGTAAAAGATATCGTCCTTTCATGAAATACAGAATTGGTAGCAATATGGATAGCAGGCTGATTATCACACTACATATTTGTTGTACTCGATCCTGCTTCTTCTTCCAATTCCTGTAAAAGATGTTTCATATATAACACCTCTTCTGTGCCATGAGCAATGAATCGATACTCTGCTTCTGAACTTGATCGTGCTATCACACTCTACTTCTTGCTCTTCCAAGATACCAAGTTTCTGCCAATAAATACAGAGTAGCCAGATATAGATTGTCTATCTGTCAAGCTTGTACTCCAGTCAACATCAGTAAAACACTCAACACGAGTGTGTCCATAATTCTTCATTCAAATTCTTTATCCTGGATTCTTGACTAGATAGCACCAGATTCTGAAAACTGTCTGCCAGTGTGGAACTCTTGGAGAAGCCATAAATGTACTTGCAACACTAATTGCGAAAGAGATGTCCGGACGAATCATGACTGTCAAGTAGTTGATTTTTCCAACTACTCGTCGATACTGATCTGGATTGGTCATCAGAACCCCTCGTCTGGAAGTAACTTAGTCCCTGGATCCATAGGTAAGGTTGCTCCCTTGGCTTGCATCATTCAGTATGTCCAGCACATACTTCCTTTGATACATTACAATGTCCCGCTTATTCCATCTGACCTCAATGTCCAAACAAAGTTCAATAATCCCATATCCTTGGTTTGAAATTGTTCTCCGAAAAACTTCTTAAGGCCTGCAATACTTTGGCCGTCGTCTCCCGTGATTACAATATTATCAACATAGACATCAAGTATTATCCTTTCAGCTGATGTCTGTCGGTAGAATACCGAATGATCCTTCTTTGATTGACACATGCCAAGCTAAGTAACATCATGTGTAAATCGACCATACCATACACAAGGTGATTGTTTTAGACTATAGAGGGCCTTCCACAAATGTCACACTTTACTCTTCCTTGCAACGTATCCGGGAGGTTGCATCACATATACTTTTTCATCAAGATCCACGTGGAGGAAAGCATTTTTGATATCCAGCTGAAGCAACGACCAGTCATAACGAACAACCAACGACAAAAGGAACGAACAGATATCATGTTGGCAACGGAAGAGAAGGTCTCGAAATAATCCTCACTATAGGTCTGAGAATATCCTTTAGCTACCAGACGAGCCTTTAGGCTATCAAGAGTGCCATCCGGTTTCATCTTGATCATGAACACCCATTTGCAATCTACGACCTGTTTACCGGAAGTTAAATCGACTAAGTCCCAAGTATGGTTCTCCCGGAGAGATTTTATCTCCTCGTTCATAGCAGCACGCCAACCGGAATGTTTGAGACTCTCCTCATAAGTTTTGGGAATCTGAATTCCATTAATAGTAGCCACCAGAGACTGAATATGGTTGGAAAGTCCTTTGTAGTTGTCAACATACAAGGGATGATCATGACAGGCACGACGAGGGCGAACTGGCAGAACAGGAGAAGCTGCTGGCGAAAGAGGTGGAGCTGCTGGTGGAACAGACGGAGGCGAATCAGTGGAGCCATAGGAGGATGATTCTGTGGGTATTAGTGGCAATATTTGTGCTGGTGACGTCCGCACTGACTGAATCGGTGTCTGCGGACCATCGGACCGGGTGACTGGTTTGGTAAGGGTGGGCACCTGTATGGGGGGATGTTGTGTTTGATCTGTAAGTATCAGTAAATCCTCTTCCGAATAAACGTGGGGAACCAGATCCGTTGTTTGTAGAAGTGGAGAAAATTCGATTTCAACAAAAGGTAACATTTCGAGTGAAAAAATCTCTTCAAGACGGGGAAATATCGATATCCTTTCTGATCTTTAGGATATCCAAGAAAAATACATTGTATTGCCTTAGGATCTAATTTAGATAGAGTCGGTCGGGTATTCCAAACATAGCATAAGCAACCAAAAATTCTGAGAGGCAAAGAAAACGGCTCTCATCCGGGTTATAACCTAGAAAAGGGAGTATTAACATTAAAAATTGACGACGGCATGCGATTGATAAGATAACAAGCTGTAAGAACTGCATTCGACCAAAATTTCATGGGAGTACGTACTTGAAACAAAAGTGCACGCGTTGTTTCCAAGAGATGTAGATTCTTGTACTCGGCCACACCATTCTGTTCTGGTGTACGAGGACATAAAGTTTGGTGGATGATGTCAATATGGGCCAGATGAGTATCGAGCTCACGAGATAAATAATCACGACCATTGTCACTCCAAAATTTTTAATTGGAACACCAAATTGTGCTTTGATATCAGCATAAAAATTGCACCAAATGTTAAATAATTCGGAACGAATTTTCATCAGATAAACAAACGTGACATGAGAGTAGTCATCAACGAATGTAACAAAGTATTTGAAACCCATTGTTGATTCCACCAGACAAGGTCTCCATATATCAGAATGCACCAACTCAAAAAGAGCGAAAGCAATTTTATTGTGACTCACCGGATAGGAAATCCGATGATGTTTAACTAAATGACATGACGTAGAATTAAAGAAAGTAGGAATATCCAAAGATGGGTACATTTTTTGGAGAGCTTGGATATATGGATGGCTTAATTGACAATGTAACTTGAAAGGATTGAGTTTCATGTCGGTACAGACACCTGAAGAAGTTACGTCAAACAAGTACAAGCCTTCAGCCACATGTCCCTTACCAATTGTCTTTCCAGTCTTTAGATCCTGAAAAATACAACCATCAGGTAAAACTGTTACTGAACAATGCAATTCACGAATAATTTGACTAATTGAAGTCAAATTGAACGGGTTCATAGTATAAGCAACACAGGATTGAGCGACAATCCGGAAGAAAGGCTAGCACTTCTACGTCCTCGGACTGTCAGTGAACCTCCATTGGCATCTGTAATGTTAGAAACACGACCAATAGGTACATGATTGCGTATCATACCTGCGTTATCAGTCATGTGAGGAGACGCATCAGAGTCAATTACTCACTACTTTGGCTGTACTACACATGCCGCTGAGTATCCAGCTATGGATCCAGACGTGGAAGCTACATCATGACGTTGAGCTTGGAAATTAAGAAACTCTGTATATGACTCCGACGTCATCTGAACAGATCAGACACCATCATCAGGAGCATCAGTTGTGTTATTAGCAACATGTGCTTTAGTGTATTGCCAGTAGAAATGGCCAAGCTGACTACAAGTAAAGCATGTGCGTGGTCGTCCTCCATTGCAACCACTATTACCACGGCCCCTATCACGACCAGTATTGCGGCCACCACGTTGTCCACTATGACCACCACGAACGCCTGCATGAGCAGCACCAAGAGGAGCAATTAGCATAAGCATCACCCAGAGTGGTCTCTACGACTTTTGCTGTTCGAAGGACACGATAATGTGCTTACATTAAAGATGGAACGTCAGATCCAACAATGATCTGAGATCGAGTAGAGTTCGCATCAGGACGGAGAGAGATAAGATATGCCATAACATGAAGTTGTTTATGTTGAGCCCTAGCTTAATTGATATCTGTTGTTAGGGGCTATATATGATCAACCTCATCAGTCATAGCCTTGAAGGTCCTGAAGTGATCTTTATGAGATTTGTCTCCCTGATTAGCTCGGTATATGCCAACGATCGAGTCATAGATACGAGACAAATCACGTTTGCCATCAAACGTCGTTGCTAGGACCTCCCATAATTCTTTAACGGAGTCCGTATTCTGAACCATGTCTTCCACCAATGGTTCCATGGAGTTCATCAACTGTGTAAACAGACGACTATCATCTGTCTCCTATTGCTTAAAAATGGGATCAGTCTCTGCTGGAGGGTTATCAATCAGATGTTTGGACAACCTCATTTTCCGAAGTGTCTTCTCGACCTTCTTCCGTCATATCGAGTAGCCCTCTGGTCCGTCCAACTATCGATCGACAAGTCGAATCGATAAAATCGTCGTGCTAGTGTCCGTTGGTCCCGCCATTATTTTTCCGACACCAGTGTCTGTAGTAGTACTATTCGTCGTAGTGTCTGTCATCTTTCATGATTCTTGATTCGACTGTCGGTTTGATCTTTCTAATTTGATAATCACATCTACTATGTCAATGCGCTAAAAACGTAGCCAGAACCAGTACGCACATAGGAAGCAGAGATGAATGTGGATCACATAAGTCAGGACAAAGAGAGAACCCAGGTTACCCTCTGTTAGATCCTGATGTGAAGATCAAGGAAAAAAATAAAGATTCATGCAAAATAAGCAACTTGTCTGCACTTTGTCTTCCCGATGCCAATCGTTGGATAGTCAGAGGTTCAAGTAAACAAACCAACATTTACCCTCTGAGAAGTCCAAGTCAATGGACAACTTTGAGAGTCAGAGGTTCCTGTAAACAAACCTGTTGTTTATCCTCTGAGATTTTCAAGTTAATTGTGTCAGGCAGAGGTTCCTGCAAACAAACTTCTTGTTTACCCTCCGTGAATCCCAAAAGTGAATGTTGGAAAGTCAGAGATTTCTACAAAGAAATCATTGTTACCCTCGGAAGATCGCAACATTTTTTATAAAAAGTTAGGGTTTCGAGAGTAGTGGGTGGCGGCTGTGAGGAAGAACTAGGTTTAGGGTTTGGATCCATGTGTGTGGAGGGTTGAAGGAGGGGGCATGGGGGTTGCGGACAGCAGGGGGGCGGCTGACAGGAGGGGGGACGGCGGGGCAGCAACAGTAGGAGGAGGGGGGGCAGTGTTAGGGTTGGGGGGGCGGGTTGACACGGGTTGGGGCAGCAGCGGGGGGCAAGGGAGTTACTGTAGCAGGCCGTAGGAGTGGTAAGGTGGGGGAGGGGGAGGGGGAGGGGGAGGGAGCACTGTGGTGGGGGGCGCAATAGCAGTGGCGGGGGGGGGGGGGGTTAATACGTAGGGTTAGGGTTTATTTTTATGGGAGAGAGAGAGAGAGAGAGAGAGAGAGAGAGAAAGGTGGATGAGTTATGGCTCTGATACCTTGTAAAGTAGAATAATAAGATAACTTTATAATGAAGGAGAGTTGCATATATATAGGAGAGGCCCGCCCCTCTGACTTTTGTTCTAGGCAATGTGGGAGTAAAGCCCACTACTAATATTATTAATATACTTAACAAGTATAAAGCATAAATAAATAGGGCCAATCCTGAGCCCCCACACATGGGAGTCACAGAATCCAATAATCCTACCCAGTCAATGTTGCATGAAAATTGAAATCCTTCCCTACCAATGATTTACGTCATTATACTAGTTGATTAACCCCTATATGTTATGCTTCAATTCCTGAGCCACGGATACACGGTGAATGGATTATATATGTCGAACTGTCGAGGTTAGATAATGTCCAGGACATGAAAATTAGGGTAGCCTTCTGAGCAAGTCATATACGATCATGTATGTCATAACAAGCAAAAACACTAGTGGTCATCGACTCGACCACTAGGCTAATTGGCATTTATGATATAATACACATTGTCGAGATCCTGGCAGAAAATATATAACAAATGCTCTCATAGCATTGTAACGTATTAGCCTATTGGGGCAACTTAGTACGAGTTTGACATAAAACAGCCCCTAAAACTGGGTCAAAATGGAGGGAACAATATACTAACACTATATTGGCAGTATACCGACATTATACTTCCCTAGCAGAAACTTCAGCCCTTAGGGTTGGCTATAAGTGCCTAAATGGAATCAGTTTCAAATCAATTCAAGCAATCACATACAAACCTTCCTAGAACTAACCCACGACAATACCAAGCAACTATAAACTATACATAAATACGTACATGCCATAGTTGTAGGATTGTTATAGGTAGCCCTATACCATTCCTCTATTATGCTGCTTCATCCTGTCAAAGTTTAGATGGCCAAATACGAGAAGCCACGACCAAGATTCATTTTCAACAATGATCTTGAAGCAAGGTAGGACAAATCTTTCAATTTTTAATGGAAATATCATGTTAATTCTAGTCATGGGTACTCTAGTAATTAGCCGATTTTTTCATCTTTTACTTCACACATCCCCTCCTCTATATGAACAATATGTCCTATCTCTTGAAACTGGCCAATAATAAGTTACATCATAGTTTGAGTATGTAAAATGTTATCAGTGAAGATATGATGTCCATTACATTCTCATATTAGGATATTTTGTTTCTATTTGACTAGGATGTTTTGGTTATTTCCAAATCTAATCAGGATGCTAATATTTTTTGTTTAATATCACAAACATTTCTTTTTTTCCCCTACATATGTGGTTACTACAACCCGAATCCAAGTACCAAATACTGTTTTCGGGTTGTTCTTCCACATTACATATTTGGACCATTTGTTATCCTATTCAACATATTTAGCACTTATAATAAGTAATTTTCTTTCTACATTCATATTCATATTTGACAAACTTATGGCATTAGATGTTTGGTTTTTTATACCACTGCTGGTTGTTGTAGTTACATCTTCCTCTACCGTGTCCTCTTGCTTGCGATGTCTATTGACCTGGCTCCTCTTCTTGATTTGAGGTTGCTCTACTATTACCTCATCCTCGACCACGATCATGATCGTCACCTCTTCCATGGCTTTATCTTCCTCCTTGAGGTTCTCCCTCTTCTTTGTATACCAAGGTTAATTGAACTCTAAGTGCATGCTCAATTGATGTCACCTTTGTCATCGATTTTTGGTTGATGCATTACTCATGGGCTTGTGACGAGCCCATGAACTCTTCTACTGAGATCTCCTCGAGGTCTTTGAATTCCTCGATTTCCAGTATCACATGGTCGATCATTGATGGTCATGTATGTAGAATCTTCTCCGTGATTGTCATGCACCAGAACCAGAATACCGGTAAGTAGGGACGGACCAGGCCAGCTACGTACACTAAAGTACTCCAGTACCCTGAAATATGGTCAAAGCTGTAGATGTAGGGGTCACTGCTACAAGCCAACAGTCAATCCTAGGTCAAATAATCCTAGATATCTCAATCACAGGTAAGAAAGTAAAGTACAAGAGTATGATCATCAGGTACATAAGATAGTAAAACGTTCCAAACTATAATATATATATAATCATGAAGCTAACAATACAAAATAAAAAACTAGCAAGAGTATATGTCACGACCCCACCACACCCGGTATAGGGACACGAGTGCGTAACAGCGCCCAGCCTACGCCGCAAAACGGCGGTAGAACGCTATTCTAGGTCGCTAACTATCAAACTCACACAAAGATATAATATACCTGTCATAGATCTCAACTCCGAATGGAGGACAAGTATAATGATATGGTAATACTCAATCACAATCTAAAGCACGATAAGATATCAAAGAAGTCTAAATAACTATAAAGACTAAACATCAACAACAACTAAATAATATCCAAATCAAATCTCAAATACAATATCAAATTCTCCAAATTATTACAAGTCAAGTTCAAACAGAGAATATCTAACAAATTAACTAAAACTAAGTCTCCCGGTCACTCCTGAGAATCTGGACCCAAGTTATCTCCTCTTCGGATCCATAGTAGGTAGGACACGTATTTTCTGAGCAATCATCTGAAAAATATATCCAGTCAGGATGGAACGAGCACATCTCCTCTAGCAGTTCTAAATAAATGACAAGGACTATAAAGCAGTTATAGGAAGTAAAACTTGATGAACATGGAAAGTTTGAGACATGATTTGAAATAGAAGAACAGTTAGAACAAGAAAAGTAATACAGTGAAACAGGAGAGCATGGCAATGAAGACTGTAAATAGAGATAGCTAAACTAGAACAATGTGAAGTGAGTCCAATCAGTATGACATGAGACAATGTGAATCTAGTACAAGACACTAATCTACTGTGTTTTGAAATACTGAGTTCGACATGTAAACGACTAGTGGGTAAATACGGCATATCGTACGCTTGGCAAGCGTGCGACGACTATCTGTAACGATTAGACTTGTAGTGAATGCGGCACATCGCACGCTTGGCCTAGCGGCGACGGCTATCTTTCTAGTAGGGGTGGTTCTTGTATGATTGTGAATGTTTACATGTTGTAAAGAACTAGAGAGAATAGGAAATAATAATGAAATTGTTATTCACAGTAAAGTCATAAACCCGTTCGGTATCTGGAAACGGCGTGCGACTGACCACTCGGCCACGAACTTCATCAAGATCCAGATTTAAGCTAGCAAGAAAGTCATAAACCCGTTCATCTTCAAGTTTCCGTTGTTGTTTAATACTACATGCAACACAAGTGAAACTATCTTCAAAGAACAAGTCCAGTTCCTGCCAAAGATCCTGCAAGTTAGAAAAATATTGAGTAACATTTTTTGTGCCTTGTTTCTGATGTGGGCCCACCCATCATCACCTACACACGTCGTAGGAGACGTGTAGCTATTTAGGCCCAGGCCCACTGTTTAGGCCTTTCAGTTATTTAGGCATAAAGGGGTATTGTGGTCTTTCACCACAATAACCCTCCTAGGGTTTTGTTTCTCTTTTCTATTTATAGCTAGGGCTAGCCGTCATTAGTTTTTATGCTTGTATTGAGAAAACTCTCGCAAGTGTCATTGAAGAAGGAGTTTATTACTTTGTTCCGTTCAATCAAAGTTGGGAGTTTTGTTCTTTTCCTATATAAAAGATCATTCTATTTCTATTCCTCTTAATTAATTGTTGGGATTGGTGAACCGATTGAGTCGATTCACAACATTTGGTATCAGAGCTTTCTACGAGCCATGGCCGATGGAACGAGAACCACGATCGACGAGAAGATCCGAGGTCTTCGGGAGGACTTCACCGCCGAGATCGAGAGCTTGAAGAAATCCATGGAGGTCTCCGCGAAGGATCAAGCGTCCACGAACCTAGAAATCCGCACGGAGATGCGCGATATGCGGAAGGAGACGACGACTATCATGATGCTTTTGCAAAACATCTCAAATAAGATTAATGGCGGCGAAGCAGAGGCGGTAACGACCCAAACCCTAGGCGACCAACTAGGGTTTGTTCATACGGAGGGGGAGGCGACCGAAGATCACGGAGGACAGGCCGACGGGCGCTGGCCCGCACCCGCCGCCGCCGCCGCACCGCCGGGCGGGGCCCTGGCGGCCGGCGACCCTCGCCGGACAGCGGCCGAAGGCCGCGGGAGCATCGCCGCCGACCGCGCGAGCCCGGGCGGGGCCGCGGCTGCTGTGGGCGGTCGCTGGCCGGCCCCCGACCGCCACCCGTGGCCGGTCGGCGCCAGAGGAGCCGCCGGCGAGCGGCCGTGGCCGGACGCCGTCGACCCGTACGGTCCCGGCGGACCGGCTCCACATCCGGGAGAAGCCCTAGGGCTTGGGGCCCTCCACGGGGGTCGGACGATGACCGCGAACTACGGAGATAGGTTCGCGGGCCCGGGAAGGGGCTTGGCGGGAGTTCCGGCTTGGACGGGAGGAGCGGAACCGCCAGGGGGAGCGAGGCACGCCGGAGGCAGCAATTTCTTTGGGGGAACGGCGGATCCCGCCAACTTCCAGAGAGGGGACCTACCCCACGACGACCACCACGGGCGAGGGCAGTCGGTGACTACAGGGGTCCGGTGGAGGAGTGGGGTGAGCAGGTCTGGGCTGACGAGCGGTATGGGGAGGGTGACAGAGGCCCGTACGAGACCCAGCGGAGAGATACACACCGCTGGGAAGGAGGACGTGGCAGGGATGATATGCAGCACGGTGACCTTAGCGTGGATCGCCGGCTGAAGAAACTGAAGCTACCTCCGTTCGAGGGCGAGAACCCGGACGAGTGGATTTTTCGGGCAGAGCGCTATTTCGAGATCATGGAGCTGACCGAAGCAGAGGTCCTCAGATGCATCGGAATCTATTTCGAGGGCCCGGCCCTGGCGTGGTATCGGTGGAGATCGGCGAGGACCCCGTTCAGCAGCTGGACGGAGCTGACGGGATACATTTTAGACTGCTTCCAGGAGACGGCTTCGGGTGATTTCTACGAGCAGTGGTCGTCGCTATGACAGGAGGGGACGGTTCGAGACTTCGTCGCGAAGTTCGAACTACTATCTGGACGCGTTCGAGGGGTGTCGGACGAGTTACAGATAGGTATGTTTATGAATGGGTTGAAGCCCTCCATACGAGCGGAGCTCAGGCTGCAGAGTCCGCGGTACTTAGAAGATCTCCTCCGCCTGGCCCACAAGGCAGAGGAGAAATTGGCGGAAGAAAAGCGCCTTAAAGGCACTTGGGGGACGACGGGACAGCGCAGTCAGGCAGGGCCAGTACTTCCCCGACCAGCGGCAGGAGCACCAGCACCAGTACCGCCTAGACCCACGGGCGGAACAGGAGGAGCTGTAGTGCCAGGAAGACGCCTATCCGATGCCGACATGAAGGCGAGAAGGGCGGCTGGCCTATGTTTCCGATGCGACGAGAGATTCACCCCCGGTCATCGATACGCGAGCAAGTTGCTGCAAATCGTGATTTTACCGGACGAGGAGGACACAGAGGAGGTAGAGACCGATGTCGCTCCGGAGGCTGGGGAGGAGCAGGAGCACGTACATATGGATGTTGCTGAGGTGACCCTCAACTCCGTGGTAGGGTTCACCCCGAACCATACCATGAAGTTGGCAGGGGAGCTGGGAGAGCAAACGGTGACAGTGCTGATCGACAGTGGGGCCACCCACAACTTCATCTCGCGACGACTGGTCGGTCGGCTCGGTCTAGAGTTGAGTACGGTGGAGAAGTTCACGGTGTTGCTGGGCACCGGAAAGATGGAGGAGAGCAAGGGCCTCTGCAAGGGGGTATCGCTCTCACTGCAGGGATATCAGCTGACGGAGGACTTCCTACCATTGGAGCTGGGCAATGTAGACATCATATTGGGGGTCCAGTGGCTGAAGACGCTTGGGGAGATGAAGGTGGACTGGAAGCTTCTACGGATGAAGTTTCGGGAGGAAGACAAGACGGTGGTGCTGAAGGGGGACCCGACTCTCTGTTTCTCTATGGTGGCTTTCAGCGCCATTACTCGGGCATTGCGGACAGGAGGAGAGGGGTACCTGGTCGAGTTCCAAGGGTTTTCTGGCGAGGAGGCAACTCGGGGGGAGACACCAAAGGAGGTAGAGGCGGTGCTGGAGCAGTATTCAGAGGTCTTCCAGAACCCGCAAGGGCTACCTCCGATCAGAGGACACGAGCACTCGATCGTACTACGGGGGGAGGGGGCACCGGTGAGCGTGCGTCCCTACAGATACCCGCATCTGCAGAAGGACGAGATAGAGCGGATGGTGCGGGAGATGCTGCAGGCGGGGATAATCCAGCCGAGTGTGAGTCCTTTTTCATCACCAGTGCTGTTGGTGAAGAAGAAGGACGGGAGCTGGAGATTCTGCGTCGACTACCGGGCGTTGAATAAGGAGACGGTCGCGGACAAGTTCCCTATCCCGGTGATCGACGAGCTGCTAGACGAACTGCATGGGGCGGTTGTCTTTTCGAAAATCGATCTTCGCGCAGGATACCACCAGATCCGGATGCGGCCAGAGGATGTTTCGAAGACGGCGTTCCGAACTCACGAGGGACATTATGAGTTTCTGGTTATGCCGTTTGGGCTGACCAACGCTCCTTCGACCTTCCAGGCATTGATGAATAAGGTATTCCAACCCTACCTTCGCAGGTTCATCTTGGTATTCTTCGACGACATCCTCATCTATAGCCGAAGCATGGGGGAGCATACTGACCACTTGGCGATAGTGTTTCGGGAGCTGCTGACGCATCAGCTATACGCCAACCGAAAGAAGTGCAGCTTCGGTTTGGCACAGGTGGAGTATCTGGGGCACGTGGTGTCGGCTGAGGGGGTAGCAGCGGACAGGACGAAGATAGCGGCCATGTTAGATTGGCCCGTGCCCACTACACTACGGGCATTACGCGGCTTCCTGGGGTTGACGGGCTACTACAGGAAGTTCGTCAAGGGGTACAGCACTATCGCTCGAGCCCTTACGGAGCAGCTGAAGAAGGAGGGTTTCCATTGGGGAGAGGAGGCCACTAAGGCCTTTGAGGCGTTGAAGGTCGCTATGACGACAGCACCCGTGCTAGCATTACCCGACTTCAGCAGAGCGTTTGTGGTGGAGACGGACGCATCGGGATATGGCCTCGGGGCGGTACTCATGCAGGAGGGGCGGCCCATAGCCTACTTTAGTCAGGTACTCTCTGCTAGAGCCCGACTAAAATCAGTCTATGAGAGGGAGCTGATGGCGATTGTTCTGGCGGTGCTGAAGTGGCGGCCTTACCTGTTGGGAAGGGAGTTTGTGATCCGGACCGATCAGAGGAGCCTCAAGTATCTCCTCGAGCAGCGGCTTGTGACTGAGGAGCATCAGCATTGGTTGTCCAAGCTGGTCGGGTATCGATTCACGATCGAGTACCGTCCAGGGCTGGAGAACAAGGCGGCTGACGCTTTATCCCGGCGGGAGGAGGTGGCCGATCTAGGCGCCCTATCACGACCTATATGGCGGGATTGGGAGCCGATGTTGCAGGAGGCGGAGCAGGACAGAGAGCTGCAGCAGATACGGCAGCAGATAGAGAGCGGCGTTGACGCTCCAGCAGGCTACACTCTAGCGGATAGCCGTCTGCTCTACCAGGGGAGGATGGTGCTGCCGAAGACTTCGGCCTTTATTTCCGTATTATTCCAGGAGTTCCACAGTTCCGCGACGGGAGGCCATTCGGGGGTTCAGCAGACTTATCAGTGGATGGCCAGGGAGGTGTTTTGGTCCGGGATGCGACAATCCATCGCACGATTGGTGGCCGCTTGTGACGTCTGCCAACGTCACAAGTATATGGCTATGGCTCCAGCCGGATTATTGCAGCCACTGGCCTTACCGGAGCGAGTTTGGGAGGATATCACCATGGACTTCATCGACGGGCTACCACGTTCAGAGGGGTACACGGTGATCATGGTGGTGGTAGACAGGCTGAGTAAGTATGCTCACTTCATTCCCCTGAAGCATCCTTACACGGCCGTTACTGTTGTGACGGCGTTTCTTCGAGAGGTGATCAGGCTACATGGGGTACCCGCATCCATTGTCTCTGACAGGGACAAGGTATTCATGAGTCTCTTTTGGCGGGAGTTATTTCGGGTTCACGGTACGGTCCTGAAGAGGAGTACCGCATATCATCCCCAGACGGACGGTCAGACGGAGGTCGTCAACCGCAGCGTCGAGACCTACTTACGGTGCTTCGCATCTGATTCTCCTCGACAGTGGCACAGTTGGCTGGCGTGGGCAGAATACTGGTACAATACTTCGTACCATTCACGGGCGGGAACAACACCTTTCCGGGTGCTGTATGGCCGAGACCCTCCCCCCTTGGTCCGGTTCGGAGACGCCCAGACACCGGTGGGACAGGTGGAGGAGTATATGTTGACCCGAGACGGGGTCTTGGAGGAGCTGCGGAAGCATCTGTTGCGGGCACATCAGGTGATGCGGGCCCAGGCAGACAAGCATCGGCGAGACGTCAGTTTTCAGGTAGGGGACATGGTTTATCTCAAACTACGTCCCTATCGACAGTGCTCGATGGCGAGGAGGCCGAATGAGAAGTTGGCGGCTCGATACTTTGGTCCTTATCCAGTGGTGGCTAGGGTTGGGCAGGTGGCTTATCGTTTGGGGCTACCAGACACATCATCGATTCATCCCGTCTTCCACGTATCTCAGTTGAGGAAGACGATTGGGGATCTGGCAGTGTCACCCACTCTTCCTCCCACGCTCACGGAGGACATGGAGGTACAGTTAGAGCCCTTGGCGGTACGAGCTATTCGACGAGGACCAGGTCAGACGAGGGAGGTCCTGATTCATTGGGTCGGCCTACCAGACTGTGACGCGACCTGGGAGGATTATGCGAGCTTCCAGACGCAGTTTCCAGATTTCCACCTTGAGGACAAGGTGGCTCTTTTAGGGGGCGGTATTGATGTGGGCCCACCCATCATCACCTACACACGTCGTAGGAGACGTGTAGCTATTTAGGCCCAGGCCCACTGTTTAGGCCTTTCAGTTATTTAGGCATAAAGGGGTATTGTGGTCTTTCACCACAATAACCCTCCTAGGGTTTTGTTTCTCTTTTCTATTTATAGCTAGGGCTAGCCGTCATTAGTTTTTATGCTTGTATTGAGAAAACTCTCGCAAGTGTCATTGAAGAAGGAGTTTATTACTTTGTTCCGTTCAGTCAAAGCTGGGAGTTTTGTTCTTATCCTATATAAAAGATCATTCTATTTTTATTCCTCTTAATTAATTGTTGGGATTGGTGAACCGATTGAGTCGATTCACAACAGTTTCATATCTTTTAATTTCGAACGAAGTTCGAATATTTGTGAAGCATTGCCAAGGTCGGAGTACATCTTTAGGTCGGAGTACATCTTTCGAGCGGCATCCTAAACGCCCTTGGCCGTCTTGAAGAAAAGATAACGCCGACTGAGTTTTGGCTCCATAGAGTTGATAAGCCAAGCAAGAACAGTGGAGTTCTCGGCCAGCCATGTTTGATAAGTTGGATCGGCAGTAGAAGGAGTAGGTAGATCTCCGGTGATGTACCCTAGCTTCCCACGGGCACATATGACAATCTTGACGGATTGAGCCCACTGCAAGTAATTGGAACCATCAAGTTTTGAGAGGTGATGTGGAGGGAACCAGGATGGTATAGGGAACCAAGATCGCCTCCGTGAAAAGAAACCGTTGAGCTTCCAGCCTGAGTTTGGCCGGACTTGGCAGATGTAGCGTCATCGCCGTGAGTAGCTCCGGTCTTGATAGAATCGCCCATGAGAGATTAGCCCTTAGGCTCTGATACCATGTAAAGAACTAGAGAGAATAGGAAATAATAATAAAATTGTATATATTTTTCTAAGCATATAAGTTACATAATATATAGGCAAGAGGGAAAAACAAACTAGGAAACAAATTAATTCTCTAACTCCTATAATCAAGGCTTGACAGAAGGAAAACAAACTAGGAAACAAACTAATTCTAGAACTCCTAAAATCAAGCTTTGACAACTATTATCAGAACTCCTACAATCAAGCCTTGACAGCTATTCGACAATAATTAGTTTTAATGCTATATTTGACTAATTAAATCTTTAATGATTTGATTTGCTAACACATGTCTACTCAAGTATTTCTCCGCCCTGACAAGTACAAGTGAATCCATATCCCGACACATAAATAGAGTACGAGTCTAGCCAGAAAGTAAGTGGTGCTTGTAGGTGTTTCTGGTAGGTGGTTCCAGTAGTAGGGGCTAGACGAGTTAAATACATGTGTCGCACTTAAATGAATCCAGTATACCAATCTGTGTTGTGACAGAGAATCAAATAGAACTATACTAGAAGCTAAATCATAATAATCATTAAGTAAATGAAAACTATCAGAGAATGTACTCGCCTGTCGTCCAGAGCAGTGAATGAGGATCAATGCCAAAAATGGTGTCACACAAACCTATATTTGAGATATACAAGGTTATTTAATGTTTTAGAGTAAGCAGTGTATCTAAATGAGTTAACTACATGTTTCTAGGCCTTTTCTAGGTCAAGGAAGTCAAACTGAGTCAATGCTAATATCTAGGTAAACACTAGGTCAATCCTAGTCAAACTTAGTTGTTTAGCCTAAATCTAAGGTCCCTGGCCAAGTTAGACTATATAGGGCTAGTGTGAATTATGTTATCAAGGCCATAACCTTTATCTAGATTCAAACATATATATATATATATATATATATATATATATATATATATATATATATATATATATATAAAATATATATATATATATATATATATATATATATATATATAAAATAAAAAAATAAAATATACACCCTACATACTTTACATAAAATATATATATATATATATACACCCTACATACTTTACATTATATATATATATAATGTAAAAATATATATATATATATATATATATATATATATATATATATACACCCTACATACTTTACATTATATACATTTATTTACAACTGGTATAATGGCATGGTGGCAATAACCTGCAAGGAAGACTAAGTAGTGGAATGAACTCAAAATATTTGATACTCAAAGGCAGGACAGATCTATGGTGAGTGAATTTGGTCCTAAGGGGGACTAAACTTGTAACTAAAGGGCTGCACTTGAGTTTAAGGAACTGAACCAATGATGGTCTGATACATTATATTTCAGTATCTAGAAAATGAGATACCTGGTCATGAGAATAATGTGGACTAATGCTCTAAGTTGAATGTGGACAGATGACTAACATATGGTAAATAGGGACTGAACAATGGATTCATCTAAGTGGGCTGACCTTGAATGCAAAGGCAGAACAATTAAAGGTGAATGTGGGTTGGACAGTTAGGATAACTGATACCAACATGTGCATCAAAACCTTCCTACCATGGTTCAGTTGGATGATACTCAAAGTTATGAACTGCATATCAAGGGTATCTATGGGGCTGACATATGGAGGCAATAGTGAGTCATGGGACTGCCCATGAGCCCACTCCCCACTGACCAACCCAAGATACAAAACTAATTGATACACTACAGGAACCCAAAGTGAAATAGGACTGAACAAGAAGACTTACTCATGGGTTATTGGTCTGAATTTAGGGGTTCAAGGATGAACTAAAGATGTAACAAGAAGTAAACTCCACCCTCCTCAAACTCAATAATACTCTCTTCTACACATTAGTGAACAGAGAATGGTAGGCCTTATGTATATCCACCCTTCCCCCTTATATCTGACCCATACCTCCTGCAAACGACTGATACATAGCCTCTCACCTCTATATTCCCAACTACACACATATAATCCTTCTATATACATAATCATATATATACAGGACAAGATATTAAGATACAAGGAAGGTTAGATCACATATTTGCAAGGTCTTACCTAGAACAAGTGGACTGGTACTTGCTGTACAGGCCAAAGTGAAGACTGAACAAGGATATGGCTAATGACTGTCCATATATGGACAGATGCAAATTGGATGTAGTGATCTGGAACAATACAGATCATGGACTGATCCTATGTGAATGCAGGGCAGATGCAAGATGGTTAGTCATGGCCTGAACATTTGCAATGGTCTCTACTTATGACACATAGGTACTTGTTCCAATTGATTACTGAACCAAGGATACAATATTAACTGATACCTTATTCATGCTGCCACAAAGAAGTCGGCAACTGATATAAAGGAAAGGACAGAATCAAAAAATATATATAAGTGCAGGCATCACAACAAAAAGGGAAACGAGTATTTATGGTAAATGGGACCTTGAACACTCAGAGGTGCAGGACAAGGACACTAAGGATATGTGGATAGCGTTAGCAATGGAGAATGAAATAATTTTCTGTGTGCATATTCATTTATAGAGATTACAAAGAAAGCAAATATAGTAAGTACAACGGTAATATTACAAAGAAGGAAAGTACAACGGTAATATTATAAAGAATGAAAATACTAAAAAGGAAATTATGTAAGTGCATGACTCTATCCTTAACATCCCCCCTCAAACTCAAGATGGTTTAGAAAACATATTGAGTTTGGATACGAGAAAATTGAATCGAGCTAAGGGGTGTCTTTGTAAAAAAATCTGCAACTTGAGCTTCTGAAGTAATGTAGGGTAGGTGAATTATTCTTTTTGTAAAATGATCCCTGACAAAATGGCAGTCAACTTCAATATGTTTGGTGCGCTCATGGAAGACATAATTGTGAGCTATTTGAATAGCACTCTTACTGTCACAAAACAGAGGAGTTGGCGATGAATGTTCAACGCCCATGTCATGAAGTAGCCAGCGTAACCATATAATCTCAGACGTAGTGTGAGCAAGGGCCCTGTATTCAGCTTCAGCACTTAAGCGTGCAACTATTGTTTGCTTCTTACTTTTCCAAGAAATGAGAGAATCGCCAAGAAATATGAAGAAGCCAGTGGTAGAGCGACGATCTGTGACATCTCCCGCCCAATCAGAATCAGAATAGGCACGAAGAGTGAGCGTGGAGGTAGAAGATAAGTGTAGTCCTTGATATAAAGTGCCCTTCAAGTAGCGTAAGATTCGATTAACAGCTGCATAATGAACAAAGCGAGGTGAAGACATAAATTGACTTACAATATGAACCGCATGACTGATATCTGCTCTAGTAATAGTGAGATAATTAAGACTGCCTACAACTTGGCGGTACATAGTAGGATCAGAGAGTAAGGTGCCGTCAGATGCATGAAGTTTTGCATTCAATTCAAGTGGTGTATCTGCAGTCTTAGTATCAGTTAAACCTGCTCGAAGAAGTATTTCAGATGCATACTTTACTTGGAAAGAAAATAACCATCAGAAGTATGATCAACCTCTATCCCAAGAAAGTAATGAAGAATACCTAGATCTTTCATCTCAAAACACGTGCTTAAGTGTAACTTTAAAGCATGAATACCTTGTAAATCATTACCTGTAATGACCATTACCTTTGCTAGATAAGCGAAAGAACATAGCAGAATCATGTGTACTTTGTGTAAAACCATAATTAGTAATAGTAGTGCAGAACTTTTCAAACCAAGCTCTAGGTGCTTGATTGAGACCGTATAGAGCCCGACGAAGTTTGCAAACCTGATGAGAGTGTGGGAGACCGGGGGTGGTTTCATATAAACTTCCTCTTGTAGGTCTCCATGAAGAAATGCATTTTTGACATCCATTTGATGCAGTTTCCATTGACGAATAGAAGCAACTGCAATCAAAGTTCGTATAGTAGTCATACGAGCAACTGGGGCAAACGTTTCTTCATAGTCCATACTGTATTCTTGGGTGAAATCTGTTGCAACTAGACGGGCCTTATATCGATCAACAGAACCATCAAACTTTGTTTTTATTTTGTAAATCCATTTACATCGTACAATAGATTTACTAGGAGGGAGATCCACAAGATCCCATGTATGAGTATCTTGTGGAGCAGTTAGTTCTTCTGTCATGGCTTGTTGCCAAAGTGGGTCAGAGGAGGCCTCACGATAGGTTGTTGGTTCATGAAGGGATAAAAGAGCAGACAAATAACAATGACAATCTGTCAGATAAGCAGGTTGATGTTTATCATGAACATGACGAGTTGAATTTGAAGAGACTGGATCAGTTTCTGGAGAGACTACTTTAACAATGGTTGGATTATTCTCGGGAGAGAGAATGTGAGAACATTGGACATGATGATCCGATGGTGGAGCTATGACAGGCTCGGTACATTGTGTAGGATGACTTTGTGGTGGTGGTTGTTCAAAACTTTCAAGTGGTGAATCAACAAAAGGGTCATGAAATTGACGTGATTTAGAGATATCTGTTTGATATTTTGGGAGGGAGTAAAAGGGTATATTTTTCCAAAATGTAAAATGTCGAGAGACATAAAGTTTTTGAGAAGAGGGATCATAACATCTGTAACCTTTTTGTTGAATACTGTAGCCTAAAAAAACACACATGGTTGTTTTCTTGCTGAGTTTATCTCGTTCTCTTTTGGGAAGAAGGACAAAGCAGGTGGAGCCAATGACTCGAAGCTCTGAGTAATCGGGAGGGATATGATAAAGACGTTCAAGGGGGATATCCCGTCAGTGACTGAAGAAGGAATACGATTAATGATATAAGTAGAAATGTGAACGGACTCCCCCCAAAAAGTACGAGGAACCGAGGAGGAGAGAAGTAAAGTACGAGCAGTTTCCACAATAACAGTGTTTGCGTTCTGCTACACCGTTTTGTTCCGGTGTTTCAGTGCATGATAATTGAGGAAGGGTCATTTGAGATTTCAAATAATCAAAAAATGGCTTGGACATATATTCGCCTCCAGAGTCTGACCTAAATTTTTTGATTGTTTTTGAAAACTGTGTTTTGATCATCGTGCAAAATTCAATATAGACTTTAAGAAAATCTGAACGAGAATGCAATAAATATGTCCATGTATAGCGAGAATAGTCATCAACAAAAAATACATAATATTGAACACCTCCCGTGGACTTTATTGGAGCTTTTTCCCAAACATCAGAACGCACAATATCAAACGGTGATGAAGAAGTTATACTATTATTAAAAGGAAGAGCTGGTTGTTTAGCTAATTTACAAGCAGCACAATAAGGTTCTTTATCTAAATGGATAGATCCTAACAATCCTTTATTCATTATGTACCGAAATCGAGAAAAAGAGACATGACCTAATTTGGAGTGCCAAAACATAAATGGAGAGGAAGAAATTGTTGGAGCAATAAATAATGTACCAATGGCGGACATGATATGAAGTTTGTCCAGAACAAAGAGGCGACCAATTTTACGGAATGTTCCAACTTGCTTTTCCGTTGAGCGGTCCTGAATGACACAACCAGAAGATGAGAAGTTAGTATCAAATCCTTGATCAGATAATTGTCCAATAGATATAAGATTCGTTGATAGTTTTGGTACAAGATAAACATCTGAAATAGTCAGGTTATTAGATGTTTTAATGGATCCAATATGATTTGCATTAATGGTAGTACCATTAGCAGTATGAATTATAGGAGATGAGAGAAGAGGAACTAAATTCTCAAAGAAATTTGAATTACAGGTCATATGGTTTGATGCACCAGAGTCAAGAAACCAGCTAGTAGAGTATATACCTGAAGAGGCTGATAATGCAGAGTTGGAAGTAGAGTTGTTAGCAGTAGAAATAGCATGTTTGACCATTTCCTGAATATCAGCAACAAATAGACTATGTTCGACGGATGGTGACGTAGAGACTGCCATAAGAGGTAAATAGACTTCTTTTTTTAATTTTTTTTTAAAAAGAACAAAAAAAATTAAACAGAGAGAACTTATAAAAATATCGAGTAACAAATAATGAATTGATTGAGCAACGGGATGGTCAACAAGTGATAAGTTGACGTGTAAAAAAAAAATCAACTAAGTCTATGGAAAGTCTTGTGCGTAAAATGACAAACAAAAAAAGAGAGTAAAGAATCTATTTGTACAGATGTACGTGTGATGGGAAGAACTTTTGAAAAAAAACTCTATGAATGTGTCAGATCCCCACGTGATGGTAAGAGAGGAAAAACGAAACCACTCTTCTTCCATGGAAAGAAACCGATGGGCTATATGGTAGCTATAGCAAATGTTTTTTTTTTTTGAACAACGAAAACCAAACATTCAGGAGAGTAATCAGATGGAAGTCGAAGGTGTCGACTTTAGGCTCGAGATCGGACGCACTAGCCTGAGGAGTGTCGAGCTGTGGCGTACGATTGGACCCGCGAAGAGCGATGAAGATGAAGTGGTGTAATCAAAGGAAGGAGCTGCTATAGTAGGTTGCGAGGCCACGTGGATGGCTAATGAATGGGCTGTTGCAGCATCCACAACTAGTTTCCGTAGTCACCGACAGGTTCGGATAGCAGTCGCGGAAGCAGGCAGTAAGCGGTCGTCCGGAGGCCACGATTGGGTGGCGGAAGCAGGCGCCTGGGTTGAGGCTTAGTGGAAGATCCTTGCAATTAGAGCCAAAGCTCTGATACCATGTTAGCAATGGAGAATGGAATAATTTTCTTTGTGTATATTCATTAGAGAAAAACCTCAATTTATAGAGATTACAAAGAAAGCAAATATAGTAAGTACAACGGTAATATTACAAAGAAGGAAAATACAACGGTAATATTATAAAGAAAGAAAATACTAAAAAGGAAATTATGTAAGTGCATGACTCTATCCTTAACAGATAGGACATGTATATGAGAATGGATGATACAATAAGTTGGGGAATGGATAAAAAGGGTGTGGTTAAACCTAAAGATAACTAATACAAAGATGCCCATGGCTGAACAAGAAATCGAGATGCAGGACAACCCAACAGTGGACTGGGCATGCCACTGCACATCAATGGGGATGGCCAAAGTGATAAGCAATTGGACTGCTACTCAAAGTCTGATACTCATGGTACATTAAGGTTGTATCTAAACATCTGATGACTGATACAAGTGGATTAAATATCTATAGATAACCCCCATGTCCTACTCAACTGTAAAAGAGGACTGGTACATCCTTAGAGTATGCAGGACAACACAAAAAGGAAGATGGGACAGATCTTACCTGGGCAATACTCGACTGATACACAAGTCCTCAAGGACTAAACAATGTTCATCTATTTGAAATGACACATTAGGATAGGGACTGAATGTAATGGCAGCTAAAACGAATTACATATTAACTGTTCCAAGCTAAACTAAAGAGGAATGTACAGAACTATAGCTCTGGACAGAACAGAATTATGGCAAAACTTGAACATTCATGAAATGGGCAGAAAAACCAATGAATGAAATGCGTAGAAAACTAAGATGGACAGACAAAGGTGAGTCTACTGCACAATGAAATCACTAACCCAATACTTGGGCTGCACTTCTAAGAGATACAAGACACACATCATGAGGAATGAGACTGAAACTGTCACAGAGACAGAACATTGCATACCAAACCCCCTATATCCTATTTAACCCATCCAATCTATTCTATATCACTAGGAAACCATAATATAGTTAAAACATAGCAAATCAAACCCATGACAACATGTAAAACTGAAATTTAAACATTAAAAGTCCTAAGAGTCATTTCATCGAACACTTGGTGTGCGTATCCGATACTCTCGTGACACGCACTCCAAATGGATCCAAACTTGACCCAAATCATTCCTAATGCAATGGGGGACCCTAAATGAATGCATCTACACTAATGAAAGGAAATTAGAAGGTTTAGAGGGCTCTTACCAATTGGGAGTTAGAATCCCAATGAAAAGTTTCTAGATCTAGATCTCCACCGTGCTCTAATTGTCAAATTGCTCAAAATGCTCCCAAGCTAGACAATAGAGGCTTCCACTCTTCAAGGAAAATAGTTTGCAATTGGTTTGAGAAAATTTGGACTCAATTTGGAAGATGGAGGCAATTTGGAGAAGCACACAAATTAGGGTTAGGATTTCTAATGAAAGGGGGAAGAAGGAGGCAATGTATGCTATTAATAGCAAGGGGAGCGACTCATCATGGCCGGCCATGGTGTTTAGCTAGGGTTGGTTTAGGTGCAAATGCCTAAAAGGCCTTCCTAACATGTCATGTAAAGCCCCTTTAAGAAAAGGTCCATACTAACTTGTGTTCTAGTCAACCTCTAATTAATCCCTAGTTTGATTTGAGACTAACTACCTAATTAGAATCGAATTTAGGGTTAGTCTAATCTCACTAATCCAAGTCTTCTTTGGTCATGTCTAATATCTAAGCAATTTGTATCTAAGGATTTACCAAAATATGATACTAACACAAATCATCTTTTAATGATACCTAAAATAATAAAAATTTACAAATTACCAAAATATCCTTATTCTAGAATGTGGTGGTGACAGTATAAGTCGTACATGATTAGCTCTAGCTGCAGTCTCGAAAATATACAATCATGTCTAAGCCTGCAGGCCAAATATCAAGTCCAAAACAAGAGTTAAACATGTGCTCGGAGGCTAAACGTCGCAAAAGAATATATACAAAAAAGAGTGGGTAAGAGAAAGAACACCCACTCAGGCACCCTGGTGCTCCGGATGGTCACCATCGAGTGGAAGGTCCGGTAGATCATTGGGCTCCTCTACCAAATCTGGTCAAACAAAACCAGTGGGGTCATACCCCCAATAACAAGTACCACAAAGAAAGTCAAACTATGAACTAAAACCAGCATACAAATCATAACGACACTGACGTAAAGCAGTAAAACAAGACAAGAATAGTGTAAAAGGTACCATAGTGTATATGAAAGAGAATTGAAAACATGTAAGAGAAAACAACATATAAACATGTAAGGGTGAAACTGAGCATGTAAGCACGTAATGAAACCGAGCATGTAAGATAAGTATTGAAACCGGACATGTGAACAGGAATAGTAACATAGTAACATGTACGAGAATCTAGATACTAAAATAACAAGCTAGAACAAGACAAGACTAGACAGGAATAGACTCTATCCATCAATCACGACCAAGCAATGAGTACGATTTTATACATTAGCTAACTAGGGTTATCACAATCCTAATTACTAACATATGCATTTTGAGAAATTCAATCTGGCTGCCACCCCTGCAGACTACCCAACTTACCGAGGATACAATGATAACTAATCATGGGTATATCGCCCGGGAGCAAATCTATCATAAGTAGTATGCTCCGCGTGACAGCGAGCTAATAGAAGTACAATATACTGGATTGTCCCACTCGACGGTGTGCTAGAAATGTGTTCACCATGACAGATAGCTACAAGTACATGGTAAGGGCCGGAAAAAGGGCTTACAAGCAACCGAAAAATTCTCTCCTTCCAATGGATCTAGATAATCAAGCTAGTTGTATAGTTCCTAACATTTTTAATCAGGATTCTAGGTCTGGTATTCCGCAGAATGCATCCTAGACATGGGACATGCAAGACTGGACTTGACAAGACAAGTAAGAGGGTGCACTATAACAAGCCACAACAAGACAAGACATGTATCGAGACAGGAGTGCGCTACGACAAACCACTATATCAAGCTAAGCATGTACATAAATTAGGTGTGCGCTAGGACGGGCCATTATCAGGTAGACTAGACATGAATAGAAAATCCAGGTAAACATGGCAGTATAAAGCAGGAAATATGGTATGGTATATACATAATTATACTATCAAGGAAAATCCAGTAACTAAACTATAAATCATAAAAGAATAAAACTTGGGAGACTACTCGGAAGATTGACGCGGATTTTCGATGGATTATCCAATCGGTCACAACAAGTATTTGTACATAAAATGAGCCATTCGGAAGATCCGACGGAGTTCCGCAGATTTCCGATGGACCATCCGGAAACATGGTAAGACTTAGTAAATGTAAGAACGATACTCCGGGCCAGAATCCGGTCCCGAATCTCGCCTAAGTCTAGTCCAGTTATACTCAATATTGTAGGTAAGTGTCATATACCAATATGGACTAAGTCTAGTGGTAGAAATATTCTCGTACTATTACCGATACCGAGTTTTTCCAACTAAGAAAATATCAGGACATCTCAGGAAAAAAAACGTAGCTCAAACCAAAATTTGAGATGGTGAAAATGACGAGAACCTCGAGGAAAACAATTTTAGTAAAACAAGTTTTAAAAAATAATGAACTATCAAGGCTACAGAAATCAAAACAGCTGTAAAACAATAAATGTCCAGTAGTTCGGCAAGATGTACTTACCTAAGATAGCTTCCAGTCTAACTCTTCAAATCCACCATCAAGAGGGGTTCAGAAACCACACTTTGAGATCTCGAGACCAAGCTCTCGAGGAATACAGAGTGGAAATGAGAAGAGAAGAAGAGTGGAGAGAGAAAGTAAAGAAGAGATTTCGAAAGAAATTGAACTCGTTATATATAGAGAAGGAAAATTAATCGTGGCCGTCCAATTGCGACCCACAACTCGATCAGGATTAATCCGGACCATCCATCAAAGAAAACCAAGAAACCATTGGATAATAAGACGTACAAAAACTAAGAAACCACTGGACGAAAGAACGTATCAATACTATTCATCAAAAAATTAGAGTACTATTCATCAAAATATCCCATTCCTACCGACAGTCGGATGATCCGGCGGATTTCTCCATATTTTCGTCGGATAATCCGAAATGTCACAACTTTGTCTCTAAAAATGGACCATTCGGATGATCCGGCGGAGTTCCTCTGATTTTCGACGGATTATTCGAAATGTTGAAATCTCTTTTACTTTAGAGAGATTTTTTGGGTTCAGCATTCTACATGCTGATTCTAACACAGATCTATGGCAATGCCAACAGGTATTCTAACAGTCTTGAACAATCTAGAAATAATCACAGTCAATAAAACTCAATGGAATGTATCCTACAAAAATCGATACTATGAGACGAGTCTCTCAATGATTGCTATGTCTCCCTTCTCCTCTCCGTTGATGCACATTGGTCGGTGATGATGCGACTGAAGTAGTAGTAGATGAATTCGGTCTCAGTCATCTTAAAGTCTTCAAGTTTTCCTTGTAGTGTTTGAGGATGAACTCTCTTCACATATTCTTCGTCTTTGTAGCTTTCTCTAAGAGGTCTTATGCCTCGTTGGAGGTGGTTGCTTTCACGATTCGCTCGATTGACGAACCCTCTCATGTTTGATAGAGATAGAACAAGGCTTTTTTTTTGTTCTTCTTCAGCAAATCAGGTTGGGTGTCCTTACATGCTTGTGGAAGTGCATCAAATACCGCATTGGTTACGTCCATGCAATCGTGGTCTCAAACGTCCCACAATTCTTACGATTTGATAAGTACCCACATAAGTTCTCCAATGATCAAAATTCTTGCCAAAAAAAGGAAGTTGCGGTTAAAAAGCGTCGTTGTTTGTCGCCATGATCTTCTTCTTCGAGTACTGTCGTATTCTTCTAAACACGTCTCATCGATCACCTTGCCAGTTTGTTGGAGCTTCCCCTTACTTTGTACTCCTCCTTGGGATCACGAGTTGGTTGGGATGCCGCCTCACGTCCTATGCCCCTTACTTCGTACACCTTCTTTGGATCGTCGAGTTGTTTGGTGCATGACCTAACGTCCTATGCCTCCTTCACATCGTTGTGGCTCTCATACTATTTGATGGCAACCAAAGAGGAGATATATTTGTGGAAGAGAGATTTTATTATGGTGGAAGATGGGGAAATACTAAACTTGATGCTCTTTGTGAGCTACATGGACATCTATTATACTATAGGTCTGTGACGTGAGTAGATAATAATAAAAGATAATGAGCTTTAATCTAAGGAGTTTGATGGGTTTTTTTTTTTCTCATAACAACTCTTTGAGGCTTAAGCTTCATCTCTGTCATTTGATCATGAACCATTGATAATGCTCTCCCATTTGATCTACCTCCTAGTCAATAACCAACCAAGCTTAGCAGTACATATTATTTTCTAATAAAAAAAATCAAGTTTAAATATATTTGCTAGTTCATGTTTAATATACACTTTTTAGGTAAGATTATTAGGATGTAATCTTGATATATATCCATATTAATAGCTGACGTTATTATATAAAACCCTACGTTATACAAGATTCTCGTTACTTGTTACTTATTTGTACTAATTATATTATTGTTTATTAAAAAATAATTAGTCTTTTTGCCTTCCCGGTATGAGATGTGGCTTTACAATACATTTGATAATTAAAGGTGTAATTTAAATGTTAAGTTCTATTAAAGGTTATAAAAGATGCCACTTGTTTTTCTTTTCTTGTAACATATTTTGAAAGCAATTCCTTTTATAGATATTGTTTATTACTTTATTCATTTTATACTATTGGTTAATATTATATGGCTAGTATACGTATTTCTATCTATAAATTATAATAATTCATTAAAGCTTAATTGCTTAACAAGAATCGTTCATTATTTTATACACTCAAATTATTCACAGGGTTACTTGATTGGCAATCCATCAACTGGTGAATTATTGGACACAAACTCACGGATTCCATATGCTTATGGTGCGGGCATTATATCCATGGAACTCTTTAAGGTAACTATTTTCTCGTCAAATAATATTTTACAACATGGGATAAATACGAATAATGTTCTAGAAAATAGGAACATTGTTCAAGCTAATGCACAAACAAATATCAGCACGTAATGTTCTTCCATTCCGACATGTAACTGGCTCAAATGTATAAATAAATGTTTGCTTTCATAGTTAAATTGCATCAATGATAAAGTTTAGGTTTATATTTCTTTTCTATAGTTATAATGATCAGCAGATTAGGGAGAGATTCTTCACTATTCAAGGAGTGGAAGAGTTGGACCCCATATATAGATATTATTTGAATTTAAGAAACCCACTTTAATACAATGATTATAAGAATAAAACATTACTTATAGATATGAATCTTGAGTACTAAAGAATAGTAAAAATAACTTAAGGATATTTCATTTTTATGGAATGAGTACATATTTACAAGACAAAATGAGCATGTCACTTTCTCTTCCACCTATTGTCAACTAAAACTAGATATTAATATACACGAGGAGAATAAATAGAAAGTATATAATGAGACACTCTCATACGAAACTGTACAAACTATAGAGTTGATATCACGTAACCAAGTTTTGTGAGAAAGTGTATGAACAATGGTCGAGAAAGTGCCTTGATGAGGATAATGACTAACTAGGATGTCGCTAAAACATGATGAAGACCAGTAGCGGAGATAGAAAGTGTATTGGGTGGAGGCAAACTTACAAAAATTACTCGAGTTAGAATTCATTCCCTTATGCACTAGAAAATAAAGTAATAACAAATAAAAACTGTATTGAAAAAGACAAATAATTAAACAATAATATTATTATTATAATCATTTTAGTACCTAGCCAATCAATATATTCAAACGTATACATACCAAATCTAGAATAAAGTAGAGTAGAAGGAGGAGAGTTCTGTCAAAAAGGATTTGACTTTTTAAGCTTCCAGACTAATCTGTGTAGTTTTAGTCTATAGCCTATAGGAAAGTAAGGGGAAAAATGGGGATAGTGGGTCAGAAGAGAATTTTAGTGAGGGTATTACTGAAAAATATCTATAAGTAATTTTTCTTTTTTAAATGAGTGGGGGAAATTGTCCCTACTTTGCCGTGGTCATCACCGACCCTGATGAAGATGAAATTTATTGTTTGACCTTATCTTGAATGAGTGATCATCAACATGATATTTTTGATACAGACTTAGCCATGTGAAATGCTTTGTTGCAATAAAGAGAGGTGGGAAATTTACACAAAATACCATATTAGGTCCTTGATCAAAGCTTGGAAAACCGCTTGTGCATGTTGCGATACTTAGCTTTAGCATACGAATATGCAACAAGAACATTTTTATTTCTCCTATAGATAACCATGTCTATAAAGAAAGTGCAAGAGTTACTAGTGAGTGACGACCATCAATATACAACATGATTGTCATCATCAAGAAAGACATGGAAAAATAAGAGGGGGAACTCTAGATAAGAACCTGACTCGGAGACTTCTTTAAGTATCATTTGAATATGTTAATACGTTAAGTGGGTGGGCTCCCCAAATGGGGAATTTATTTCTAAATTAATTCGTGTATGATCAAATTAGGGACGTACACGACACTTGGGAGCATGTGGATCTGGTGTGGTGTAGGAACAGCCCCAGGAAGATGCAGATGTGTTTATACAAATTGGTCATGGGACGGTTGCTTACTTGGGACCGGCTAACCCGGTTCGGTGTACAGATTGACTCGCTTAACTGTGTGATGTGTGGTCGAGAGCCGGAGTCTATGAGGCACTTATTCTTTGAGTGTGATACTACAAATCAGATCTGGAGGGCACAGGAAATGCAGCTACAAATTCCTACTGCTACTGCATACAATATATATGAAGTGATGCGGAATATCAACAGTCATACACGGGGGGGGGGGGGGGGGGGGGGGCAGCAGTGGTATGGAGAGGCTCGACTTAGATTAGCTGCAGCAGTATGACATGTTTGGCGGGAACGAAACACTCGTATATTTGAGTCGGTTCAGATTACAGTTAGAAGTATCCTCCACAATATTGAAATTGACGTGTCTTATATGAGATCGTCTAGTGGAACTGTTTAGTTCGGGTGGAGTTGTATTTTTCCTCTTATTAATAGAATCACCCTTTTCCTATATATATATATATATATATATATATATATATATATATATATATATATATATATATATATATATATATATATTAGAAGATTGTTCCTCTTTTCAGGCAGGTCAAGCCGATGGTGTCTCACTTGATATATGCTGACGACCTCTTGGTATTCCTGCATCCATCTATGAGGGGGTTGAGGGCGCTTTCAGATATTATGGAGGAGTTTGGACGGTTGTCCGGCCTGCAGCTGAATAGGGAGAAGAGTAGGGTCTATTTCAGCTCTCTGTGCACACTCAAGGAGGAACGAGCTCTTGCTCTGGGAGTGGAGAAAGGAGAGTTACCAGTGAAGTATCTGGGGTACCGTTGACGGTCAATTATGCCAGGGATCAGGATTGTCTCAGCCTGGTGGATTTTGCCCAAAGGAGAGTGGAAGGTTGGCAGACAGCTGGTCTGTCCTTTGGTGGCCGTATTGAGCTGGTGCGGTCTGTTATCTCTGGCATCGCTATGTTCTGGTTGCAGTCGATTCAGATTCCAGTAGCTACCATTAGGAAGGTGGAGTCCATTTGTGCTAATTTCATCTGGAGGGGGGTATGCATGCGATTGCTTGGGAACAACTCTGCCGGGCCCGGAAGGAAGGAGGAGTGGGGTTGCGACCTCTTCGGACAGTTAGGGAGGCATCTGGGGTGCGGATGGCGTGGCGGTTCATCAAGGGAGGTTCCCTTTGGGCAGAGTGGCTGGCTAGCAGATATGTGCGGCGGATGAATTTCTGGACTTGTAGGATTGATAACAATTTTTCGGTCTCATTTAAGGCTATACTTAGGTGCAGACCGGTCCTTCAGTCCGCTATTTGTAGGATTATGAGAGATGGGACGAATACTGATCTCTGGCTGGACCGGTGGATGGGAAATGGCTCCCTTCTGGAGAACTTGGGGGCTCAGATGGACAGAGAGGCGAGCAGGGGAGTGAAATGTAGTCGGATTATCAGGGATGGGAGCTGGAGGCCTGAGGAGTATCCATACACGGCTTAGTTTGGGGAGGAGATTCGTCGGATCACTATTGATACTAGCCTGAGTGCGGACTCCTGGAGTTGGGTGGATCCTGGTTCGGTTGGAGGGTCAGGGATATTCAGTTTTAAAAGTTGTTATAACCTGGTCCGGACCCCACATGACAGGATTGCGGAGTATGACTTTATCTGGGCGAAGGAGATTGCTCGCAAAATGCAGCTTTGTTCATACAGACTCCTTCTAGGCAAGTTGATGACGCGGGATAGACTTATTAGGTTTGGGATGCAGATTCCAGACCCGAAGTGTGTTCTTTGTACGGATGACGTGGAGTCTATGGGCCACCTATTCTTTAAGTATCCCTGGACTTGGCACATCTGGGAGGAGCAGTGCATGCAATTGTTGGGTGGAGTTGGCAGTGCCAGAGATATCCGGAGGATCCTCAGCTGGATCAGAGACCGCCGAGGTATGGACCCTGCTTGGGCCAAGAGGGCTAGAGTTAGACTTGCAGCATCAGTTTAGCATGTCTGGAGGGAGTGCAACAGGCATATCTTTGAAGAACTGGCTACTCCGCCAGTAGAAATTCTACATAATATAGAATTCGATGTATCTGTAATGGCCCCCTTATTCCAATATATATACATATATATATACATATATATATATATATATATATATATATATATATATATATATATATATATATATATATATATATATATATACGTGTCTTATGAGATCGTCTAGTGGAACTGTTTAGTTCGGGTGGAGTTGTATTTTTCCTCTTATTAATAGAATCACCCTTTTCCTATATATATATATATATATATATATATATATATATATATATATATATATATATATTTGGAAAAAGGGTAAATTTTATTCCACGCAAATCGCAGTAAAGGTATTACAATACACTATTCTCACATCTCCCTCCCCAGTTAAGGGGCCATTACTGATACATCGAATTTTATATTATGTAGAATTCCTACTGGCGGAGAAGCCAGTCCCTCAAAGATACGTCTGTTGCGCTCCCTCCAGACATGCCAAACTGATGCTGCAAGTCTAACTCTACCCATCTTGGCCCAACCAGGGACCATGCCTCGGCGGTCTCTGATCCAGCTGAGGATCCCCCGGATATTTTTTTTCCTCTTATATATATATATAAATTGTCCGGATCCGGAGCCTCGTGGGTGTCCCGTCGCCCTCGACCGTTAGATCGAGTGGGCGCACGCTCCCCACACGAGCCCCCCGATCCGATGGTGTAGGAGGGGCATTGGAAGGACTTTTGATCCGCGCCCATATATATATTTGAAAAAGGTAATTGTATTAATAGATCATTGTACAAACTAGTTTCCTATCTCAAGAATAACTAGCTATCATGCCTTTACATCAAACTGAATGTTGTGCCTGATGCCAATACTAGATGTAATGAGTCCTTCAAAGATGCGGTTATTACGCTCTTTCAATACATGCCAGACCGAAGCGAATGCGTGCTTCAGAGGACCACTTACTACCTCGGCTTTTCGAACTACTGAGCTCCTTCATACAGTCGCTAATCCCTGCATTCCCACACCAGTAAGCGGAATAATGCGTCTTCGTTGAGTCCAGATATTCCATATGAATAGGCACGGAATGAAGAGATGCTCCATCGATTCCCCATGACTATTACATAGCATGCAGCCATGTCCCCGTGTCTGGATGCCAAACCGGCCAAGCCGATCAAGAGTGAGCAGTTATCCCATTAGCACTTTGTACATAGACAATTGCATCTTCCGGGACAACCACTTTACCCAAATGAACTTGTATCTATGAACTTGTGGATGCTTTACTCGGACACAATCAATGGCGGCCCTATGTTCAAACCTACCGCTCTTCGTGCCATCCCACGTCCAAGTATCCACCGGTCGGACGTGGTCCAACGGAACTTTGTGGATCACCGAGATGAACCTCCACGTAGCAAGGAGGCGGCTCGGTCGCTACTGACGCAACCGAATAATCCTGCTCACCCGATCCTCCCAATGTTGTGAGTCAAATCCCGCCAACCGAAGTCTTTATACCAGAATCTGGTGCTCAAGCCAAGGGTCTAACCACAAATTAGTCTCCTCGCCATCTCGCAAAACCCGAGAGATCGACTCCTTCACATTTTTACGATATTGCTGAATGGATTTAAAGATGACTGAATCATTATTGTTGGGTCATCGAGCCCATAAGTTGTTCCCTTTTAGATATTTACGTTTCGTCGTTGTAGCCCACAAAGTCTCCTTCGTGAGAAAATTCCAAGTCAGTCTCATGCCTGCGATATCAAGTAACACATGTAGAGAACAGAGGCCCACCCTACCCTCCTTTCTGGGACAACATAGCGAATCGCAACCAATAGTGTGAATACCTCACCGCCATACAAAGTTGACACATATTTTTTCGATTTTAGTAATGGTTGCAGTCAGAAGTAATATAGCTACAACCAGTATAATGCTATAGCAGTAATGCCCAATCGGACAAGCTCGATGTGACCCCCGAAAGACGAGCACTGGCTATGCCACCCCTCCACTCTTCACTGCAAATATACTCAACAAGGCTTTGGCAGTTGACCTCCCTGGCATAATTGATAGAGGAATACCTAAGTACTTGACAGGCAGCTCCCCCTTTTCCAAACCAATACTCCCCGCCTTCGCTTCTTTGTTAGGACACAGTGCATCAAAATATACTTTACTTTTGTCGCTGTTTAAATGTAGCCAAGAACACCAAAATTACAAACCTATAACCCACCCAGAACACAAAAACTTCATCTGGGGTCTAGGATATCTATGTTAGCTTCTATATTTATTTGTAAAACATATTTACTGAGAGAGACCCTCAAAGGTACGTCTGTTTTGTTCCCTCCAAATATGCCAGACCACCACCCAAAAAATGAGTCGTTTCCGCCTGTACGGCTGTACCCGCCCACTCCCTTCCCTTTCTGCGCTTTAACCTCATTCATGATTGATCCAAGATCTCTGTGAGACGTAGTAGGGAGACCACACTTGATTCTTTGCTGTGCCAAATATCCCAATCAAAGTCAAAAACAAAGAACTGGTGATCCCTAGACTTGACTGTGCTACCACATAGACTGCAACTCTTGTCTGAGCAGGCAAACCCAAGCATGCTGAGTCTGTCCCGAGTAAGCATCCTATTCCTCACCATCTTGTAGAGGAACAAGTTTTTCTTGACCCCCCCCCCCCCCCCCCCCCCCCCCCAACCCACACGAATTCTACCCAGTCTACCTCTTCCACTAATTTGGTTCAATGCAATCTTAAAAGTAAACTTGCCTTTATCCATGTCCTCTTACACCCAGTAGTCCTACTCCTGCTCCCTATCGATCTCCGCAGCACGAATATCATCCGCATGAGTAGCCTCAATGAGATGATCTTGATGGTTCCAATCCCCATTATGAATAAGGCAATTGTCATTCTCCGAGGTTCCCATAAGCTTATAGATTGGCCAACCCTCCATATCAATCAAGCTAGAGTGTTTGATCCAAGGGCAAGCCAAAGGCTCGTCTAGTTGCCAGAGCAATCACCCTCAGGAGCTTACCTTTTGCCTTACCTCGCAAAACTAGAAGTGATTTAACCGTAACCATAACCGAAAAGTTGTTATCACTTCTGCTCGTCTAGAAGTCCCTCTTCAGCAAATACCTCCCTCGAACCCAATCTGCCCAAAGAGACTTTCCATTGATGAATCTTTATAAAAGTTTAAAAAAGTTTTCCCTAAGTAAAGTTAGAGATCTGAGACTCTAACTAAGCATCACAACCCCCTCTTCTTCTTCTTCTTCTTCTTCTTCTTCTTCACTATTGCTGTCCAAGACACCACCACACACATATATGTATAGATACGCATATGCCTTTTTAGGACGACACGGATGCTCCCAACTAATAGGATGCTTCCTTCCTCGCCAAAGAAAGTACATACACATCCTTTCAGTCTTCTTAATCGTACTTTTAGAAAGCATGATGGCGTATAACAAGTACATGGCAATAATCGAAATGACCGACCTAATAAGCTCAATCTGTACCCCCCAAAAGACAATATTTGAGCTTGTCATCCCTATAACCTCAACTGAGTATAGTTGGGCAGATCTTTGCAATCAGCATGAGTGGCATAGTTGATCGAAAGTAGCAGATCCAAATATTTGACCGAAAGAGCACCCTCTGCTATGTCCATATTTTTCAAGCCAACCGTCCCTATTACTACAAGTACGGTTCATGAACATCTAGCTCTTGTTCTTATTAAGTTGAAGACCTGATCATCGTTCTTATCAAGGATTCTATTAGAAAGCTCTACGAACACTAGCAGATCATCCACATAGATCAGGTGAGAGACTACTGGCTCAGATTCCTGAAGAGAGAGGTAATAAGCCAATCCAAGACAGTACCATCTAGCGGACACATAAAGTAATCCATCACAATGAGAAACAGGTAGGGGGAGAGACGGTCACCCTGTCTCAGACCTCCGGAACTTTTGAAGAATCCCTCAGGCTATCCCCAAACAAGAATGGAAAAGGAAGGAGAACAAATGCACTCCCGCACTCTATCAACCCACCACTTGTCGAACCTCATACACAACATTATGTGGCACAAGAAATCCCTATTGACCATATCATAGGCTTTCCTGAGATCCAGTTTTAGACACACTTTGTTCCCTCCTTGTTTGTTGAAATCCCTCACTAGCTCATGAGCCTACAAGCAGTTCTCAACGATAGAACGACCTTTGATGGAAGCAGATTGCTTAGGAGAGAGAAGCTCCTATATAACATCCATCATCCGGTAACACATAAGGTGTGTGATGATTTTGTAAACAAAGTTGCAGCATGCAATAGGCCAAAAATCACTCAACGAAGTAGCTCCTTCGACTTTAGCAATCAAAGCCACGAAAGTATGGTTATGTTCTTAAGCAGCTTACTAGAATCAAAGAATTCCCTAACCCTCTCTAGAACATCTGCTTTCAGCATGTCCCAATGTGGCGGCCCCAAAACCCGTCCGGCCCCAGGGACTTGTTAGGATCTGCTTTCTTAATAATAAGCTTAATCTCCACCATAGAAACCGGAACCCGCAGGAAGAGGTTACCAGTCCTAGTAACAAGCCTCCTTGGCTCACAGTGAGGAAAAATAAACGGGTAGGAGTCTTGATTATAGAGTTCCTTGTAGTACCAAACTGATTCATCTCGAAAACCATTGGACCCGAAAATAAGATTACCACTAGAGTAAAGAAGCCCCTGAATAACGTTATGGTGCTGCCTTTGTTTAAGAGTAGCATGGAAGAAATTGGTACACCGATCTCCATCTTTGAGCTAATTACATTTAGTCCATTGTCTCACTTGGATCTCGTCTAGGAACCTCTCCTGCAGAGCCACTTCCTCTTCAACAAGAGCCTGGTTGAGAGGGTCAATCTGAACCCTATTCTGAATGTTGGTAAGCTTAGCCTCCTGGTCCTGGAGCGGAAGAGAAGGTCTCGCATTACTCTACTCCTTAAGCCCAAGCTTAATAAACTTTAATTTATTCAGAACACTGAATTGGGCAATACCAAGCACAGGGAACGACCAACAAGGTTGACGACTTGCTTATATCCCTCCATGTGAACCCAAGAATTGTTGAACTTGAAAGGCCTCCCTTTGAAGATAGCCTGCTCTGACAATCTAATCATAATATAATAGGGGACTGTAGTGCCAAGCATTCATCCCTGGAGAAGGGAAAAATGTCTAATCATTTTCCGTTACAGAAATCTCTGTCCAATTAGATGACAATCTTGTTCGAGATATACCGATTGTTCTAAGTCTAAATGTAACCCGACTTGGCCAAGCAAAGAAGACATGAGGAAAGAAGGCAACGCTGGAATTCTGCAAGGACCGCCTCTTGAACCCACTGCCCTCCTTTCTTTTCATTGGCATAAAGAATAGTATTAAAATCCCCCACTACGATCAACAACCATCTATCCCCAACTATCGTGTTAGTAACAATGATATCTCTCCAGAGACTCAATCGTTTCATTCGGTCATTATGCCTATAGACCGCTCTATCACAATTTGAAGATCCCCTTTGTTGGTGAACTTGATGGTAAGAAGTTCTGAGTACTGAAGCTGCTCTCCTTGCCAGACTCTAGTGTCCCATATGATCCAAATTATGGCCATATCACCGCAATCAAGGTTGTTTGCCCAATTGGGAGGAGTTCTCTGAGTAATCTTAGTAGAATACTTGATTTTAGACTCCAAAATATTGATGATATAATTCCTAGACTTTTTAGCATACTCCATAATGTCACGCCATCTTCCTATCGAGTTCGACCCTTGCACATTCCATGTGAATATAGTCATATAAGTCGATGGTTGATTCCCTTGTTAACACGCGAACTCTTTCGAAGGTGGTAAAGAGTCCATCATACCGAGTCTTGGGAGCTTTTCCATCTCCATTCTTAGTTTCTACTTTAGCTTGCCAGACTGGGTTCAAATAAGTCAAAGACTCCTGGTACTGTGGCTCCTCACCGGTTCGTGAAGAATCTCTGGCTAGATCATTGTTGGAGGCATTTACTGAAGGCACAATGCATAGAGAACCCCCGCTACCTAATCTTCTACTTACCCTGACATGATCCCCCTCCTGCCTAACTGCCTTGGTCTTGGAGATAACAATAGAATTTAGTAGAATATTTGACTTGTTTATTATTGTGGTGGAGCTACACTTATATATGAGAGGCTAACCCCTCTCCCTATTATTCTACCCGATGTGGGACTAAAAGCCCATTAATACTCTCAACACTCCCTCTCAAGATGAACGATAGATATCAATCATCCCCATCTTGTTACATAGTTTAGCGAGACTTAATGAATTAAGCCCCTTAGTAAGACAATCTGCAACTTGTTTTTCTGAGCGAACATGATCGAGCTTTAGTGTTCCTTTCTCCAGCTTTTCCTTGATGAAGAACCGATCGATCTCAATGTGGTTCGTTCTGTCATGTTGAACTGGATTATTAGCTATACTCAGTGCTGCTTGGCTGTCACTCAGAAGACGCAATGGTGTTCATTGGTTCAGCTTCAACTCTGTCAGCAATGCTATTACCCACAACAATTCTGACACTCCCAGAGCCATAGCTCTATATTCTGCTTCAGCGGTTGATCGAGCTACCACAGACTGTTTCTTGCTTCTCTATGAGACTAGGTTACCCCCCACAAATACACAATACCCTGAGGTAGACCTTCTGTCATCCATGCAACTTGTCCAATCTGTATCACAGTATCCCTCAACATTAAGGTGTCCATTGTTCTTGAACCATATCCCCCTTCCAGGAGCCCCCTTTAGATATCTCAAAATATGAAAAATTGCATCCATATGGCCCTTCCTTGGGTCGTGCATGTAACGACTCACTACACTCACATCAAATGAGATATCATGGCGAGTATGACCCAGATAAATCAATCTGCCTACAAGTCTCTGATATCTTTCACGATCAACCGGCTCTCCTGCCTCTGCTCCCAATTTATCTTTCTGGTCAGTCGGAGTGACTGTCGGACGACATCCCAGCATACCAGTTTTTGTGAGCAAGTCTAGTATATACTTCCTCTGAGATAGGACGATATCATCTTTTCCTCGAGCTATCTCGATCCCAAGAAAATACCTCATCATTCCCAAGTTCTTTACTTCAAATTCTTTGGCAAGTTTCTTCTTCAGCTGGGTAATCTCCTCTTCCTCATCACTTGTGATCACTATATCATTCACGTATACTGCAAGCATGGTAACATGGCCTCTCGCATGTCGGAAGAATGTGTGATCTGCATTAGTCTAGCTGTACCCCATGTCCGTGACAGCTTTTCTGAATCTTTCAAACCATGTCCGAGGAATTTGGTTGAGTCCATACAATAATTTCTTCAGCTTGCACACTTTTCTTGCTGACTGCCTCGTGCAAAATCCAGGAGGAGTCTCCATGTATACTTTCTCCTGTAGATCTCCATAAAGAAATGCATTCTTCACATCTAATTGATGAAGTTGCCATCTATGGTTGGTTGCAAGAGAGAGCATGGTTCTTACAGTCCTCATCTTCGCTACAGGAGCAAACGTCTCATCATAGTCGATGTCATAGGATTGAGTGAATCCTTTTGCAACCAATCTTGTCTTGTATCGCTCCACCTTTCCTTCTGGCGTCTCATTCACCGTGAAGACAAATTTGCACCCGATTGCCCTTTTTTCCTTCAGATAATGGAACAAGTTTCTATGTCCCATTTCTGTCCAGTGTCCCAAGTTCCTCCATCATTGCAGCTTTCCATCTTGGATCTTCTTTCTCTTCCTTCCAACACTTAGGCAAAGAGGTGGTGTCTAACGATACAATGAATGTTCCATAAGTAGGGGATAGATTAGAGTATGATAGAAAATGAGCAATATCATGTTTATAACCATAACAAATATAAGATTTTCCTACATTACTGCGAGAATATCTTCTTAAGGGAATATGAGATAGTAGAGGAGAGATTATACCATCCGAATCAGAGGGATCCGCATCCAAATCAGAGAGATCCGGTACGGAAGAAGCATTTTCAGGAGTTGGGGCAGGGTTAAGCGTGGCACAGTTTGCACAGTAGGGACAATAGGCACAGTAGTGGACTGCTGATTCCTTCTTCTGTAGACTTGGAGCTTTGTAGTTCGTTCCTCCCCCTGTTTTGTAGTCTCCCCCCGCACTGGAGCATTACTTTCTTCCTTCTGATTGTATGCATCATCATCACTTTCCTCACTCTCGCTATCTCCTCCTGCTTTTCTTGGACTAACTTCCATCATTGGGCATAGAACTGACCCAACAATCACGCTTGGAGCTATCTCCCCCTCACTCCTAACACCTCCTGTGTTAGGACTGTCACCAAATGCGGAGCCTTCACCTAAACCATTGTGATAGTATGGTTCCATCTCTCTGAATGTAACATCCATGCTCACAAAGAGTCTTCGCTCCACTGGACTCCAGCAAGAATATCCCTTTTAAGTCCCTGAGTAGCCAACGAAGATACTTCACTGCCCGAGGGTCCAATTTCTCTACTACAGGTCTATTATCCTTTACAAAGCATACACAACCAAATACTTTTGGGAGAACGATGTACTTGTTCTCACCTGTAAGTATCTCAAACAGTGTCTTCCATCTTAACATCTGAGGGCATCCTGTTGATAAGGTATGCAGCAATCAACACGGCATGTCCCCATAAGTGTTTCGGAACATTCATAGCAAACATCATCGACCTTACCACTTCCAACACGTGCCTGTTCTTCCGTTCCGCTACGCTATTTTGTGCTGGTGTATAGGCACATGAAGTCTGATGATGTATCCCATTGGCTGATAAGTACTCCTCAATGGCTTTGTTGGTATATTCTGTCTCATTGTCAGACCTCAAAATCTTCACTTTGATATCGTACTGTGTTGAAATCCTGCGATGGAAGTCTTGAAAGCATGCAAAGACATCACTCTTACTCTTCATTAGGTATACCCAGGTGACACGATTATGGCAGTCAATAAAGGTGACAAACCACTTAAAACCATTAACTATAGTTGTAGGACAAGGTCCCCACACATCAGAGTGTATCATATCAAAAGCAGCTAAACTTCTATTTCTAGAACTTACATAAGAGCTTCTGGTGTGTTTTTCAAGTTCACAAGCATCACAAACCAACTTCTGCTTATTAGCTTTTTGATACATAGATGGAAACATTCGACTAAGTAGACTAAATGAAGAGTGTCCCATGCGTTGATGTTGGAGTAATAATTCTTCTTCTACGGTACTTCGCGTCTCTTCCAGTTGTGCTTCATCCACCAGTGCTGTCAGAGCTGTATCCAGCCTACCCCTGTCCAAGTATTTAGACCTTTATGCCAAGTGCCAGTCCCCAACTGTCTTTTCGTTCTCTTCTCCTGAAAAATAACCTTTGGAATGTCAAAGAAAACAGCACAATTAAGTTGAAGAACAATGACACTTATGGACAATAGATTAATAGGAAAGGATGGAGCATGCAAGACATCAGTTAGACACATCGAAGGGGTGCATTCAACAGTCCCTTTACCCACAATAGGTCAAGCAGTACCATCAGTAGTCTGAATGCTTTCAGGTGTCATCAGGTGAGTGTAATATTGGAACTCATCACGGGCACCCGTAACATGGCAGGATGCCCCAGAGTCGATTATCCAATTTACATTTCTTGGTTTGTGGGTAGATGCATGGGCATGAGCAGGTATACATGTGCTTGTACTGGCATAGTATGTGATGTTACCCCCGGAGGTGGTTGGAGTCGATGTCCCAGCAGTATTGGCACGAATGTCGCTGGTTCCAAGCTTCATGTTCCTCCATATTTTTAGCATCTCCCTCTCACTAGGGGTCACATCGGATGACTGATTTTCACCTCCCCCTTCTGCCAGATTTGTCTTGTGCCCTCCAGTATAATGTCCTCTGCCACCGACATAGCCTCCTCTACCACCTCTACGTCCTCCACGGTCGCGTCCACGACCGCTGGACTGACCTCTCATAGGCTTCGTACAGAATCTGATGAAGTGTCCTGCGTCTCTACAGTTGTAGCACCCTCCCCCTCCTGAAGGGTTTGGGTTAAAAACTGCTAGAGCTGATTTCTCTCCCGGAGTGTTAGTGGTGCTGGACATCAGCTTCAACCGTGCTTCTTCTTGTGTCATAGCAGCAATAGCCTCCTCTAGTGATGGCAGTCCAGGTTGTGCGAGTAGCACATTCCTCCTTTGCTCGAATGCTGGGTTGAGCCCCTTCAGGAACTTCATCATCCTCTGTCGCGAGATATACTCTATGAACTTCTGGTAATGCTTCGCAAATGCTGGTTTCGCTTGCTCATCTTCCACACCAATGGGATCATAGTGGTCGAGATCTGACTAATACTTCTTCAGCACAGCCGCATACTCGGAGATGGTGTGATCTTCTTGGACCACCTTATCAAGTTCATTCTGCATTTGGAAGACTGTCATAGGGTTGTCCGTCTCCGAGTACATGTCCTTCAGCGTCATCCAAATATCACCGGTTCCCTCCATTGCCTCCACGTTGCCCGACACTTGGTCGGTCAAGGAGGCGATCAACCATCCTGCTACAACATTGTTGACAATCTCCCACACAGCAAACTCTCGTGAGGAGTAATCTTCAGGTGCCTTGGTTTTGCCATTCACATAGCCCACCAAGCCTCTTGCCTTCAGAGTTCGCATCACATGATGCGACCACTTCAAATAATTGGAAGTACCCTCCAACTTTACTTCCAGTTTTTGCAACTTCGCCATTTTATATGGTAAAGGATCCACATCTGTGTGTGTAGGACGGGAACTAGTCTCGATCAACCTCCTGGAGAAAAGATCGTCCACCAAAGCCTTCATCTCTTTGGCCGTCAGCTTGTCGTAGATCGTCTCCATCATCTTTGTCTTCTCCTCTTCCATCAAAAAGATAGATCGAGACCGTTTGCACCTTTGGTCACCGTCCTCTCTGCATCTACTGTTCCTCCTTCACCGATAGCGGCATCTTTGAGAGTCGCTCGTCATGTCCAATGGCGGGTTGCGACTGGAGGTCGCATGGCCGGACGAGAAGGAGGAGAAGGGCCGGTGGAGGGAGGGGGGTGGAGGCCGACGTGAAAGGAGATGGGGTGGGGCGACGGTGGGGGGCGGCCGACGGTGCTGGCGGCGAAGGAGGGGAGGCGGGCGGAGGCCGGGCAATGCTGAGGGGGGAGGGGAGGCGAGCGGAGGAGGGGCGGTGGGGGCGGAGAATGTGGGAAGGGGTTAGGGGGTGGCGGCTAGGGTTTTGTGGAGTAGGGTTAGAATTTTGTGGAGATGGATGGCGGCTAGGGTTTGGTGGAGAGAGAGGTGGTGGCTCTGATACCAAATAAAATTTAATAGAATATTTGACTTGTTTATTATTATGGTGGAGCTACACTTATATAGGAGAGGCTAACTCCTCTCCCTATTATTCTACCCGATGTGGGAGTAAAAGTCCATTAATACTCTCAACAATAACCAAGCTGGATTCCTCCGTAGACTACAACCCATTTCTCTTGCCCTCATGCTTCCCTTGATGTTAGAATAGCACCGAAGCCTGTTGTCCCGAGCCAATCCCCTTCCTATCACTCTCTTCCTCCGCGGGGTTTAATTGTCCCGCCCCTACAAGAACGTTGCTTGATCTCTTGCCCAATACCAAAGTAGTTGTTTCTACATGTGGTACGACCACATCAGTATCCATGCCAACTGCCTCCGCAATAGTACCCACCTTCTCACCCATATATTTGATCACCACATCATTGGCCAGAACATCCTTCAGAGGGCTTGTTTCCTTTAGGCTAGACTCAGGAATGCTTCGAGAAGTCTCTACAGTAGTCGGTCCTCTATCTGGGCATTGAGTACTGGTGTGTCAAAAGCTGTTACAGGATCGACATCAGGGTAAAACCCATTTATACTCTATGTTTTGGAAAATAATATCACCGGATGGAAGCTCTATCTCCAACTTCTCAGGCAAAGGATCTGCCACATTAATTTCAACAAACACCCTAGAGAAAGTCAACCGATCCCTCCTAGCGGTAGAGCTGTCAGTGCACAAAGGCTTTCCAATAGCGGTAGCCATCTTCATGATAGATGGGGTACTCCAAAGTTGGGGTGAGAGCCATGGGAGTTTAATCCATATGGGCACCGGTGAAAGGCGATCCCTCTCGAAGTTAGAAGGATCCCATCGTCTCAAGACAATGAATCTTCCATCAAACATCCGAGGACCATTTTGAATGATTCTATTAAGGTCATCCGCTAGGCCAATCTTTATAAAGTAGAACCTATTCTCTCGAGAGACTATTTTTGTGTTTGGGCCTCCACATCCATAAAGCAAAACTCTTCAGTTGCCCAAAGTAAGGCCTAGAATCCACGACATAAAAAAATGGTGTTCTTCCAGTACTCCTTAGTTTCATCCATGCCGTCTTTTGTTATAGCAATAACCTTCCTCCCTTGGACATTCTTAGGAGCTATGTACCGCATCTCTCAGTCTTTCTGGAGCATACCAAACTTCCACCTGTCTGCCGACGAGATAGGGACACTGTTGGATAGTTTGAACGGAGCAGGAGTCGTATGGGACATATTCCCAAACACTTGGTGGGCAGGACCGACAGTTGGGGGAGAAAGCACCGGAGGGGTTCGGGTAGGGCGCGACACGTCTGTCGTATGCTTAGAGGAAGATGACCTAGACATCGACGGAGATCTGTGCAGAAGGGGCCCTCGCTTGGCTGCACCCAATGAGCCTTTGGGAGACTTCCCTTTCCAACGCCGCTCTACGGTGGTCCATCCTTACTTCGCGGATTCGGCCAGCATGGCTCGGAGGGAGCGAAGGGGAGGAGGCCAACGGGACTGGTGAGAAGCATAGGCGGAGGAGGAGAGGGGAGGGAGGGAGTGGAGGTCGGGTCAGGGGTGGATCCAGAAATTAAAATTGAGTTGGGCTAGAATGGATTAGGGTGGGCTAATCCATATAAGAAAAAAATAAAAAATAAAAAATATGAGGAAAAAAATGAATGATTTTTTTCTCTTTTCTTTTAGTGTTGGGGGCCTGCATGACAAGGGCAGGCATCAGCCGACGCGACGAAAGATCAATTATAGTAGCATGCAAGACAATTATATGGCCTACTAGCAATCTTATATTTCAATACATGCAAGCAAGAAGAATACAAGAACGATCACAATATATAAGAAAAAGGTAAATTTCACTTGGACGATAGCATATATAATGATCATGAAGCTAGTGTGCAAAATGAGTTACAAGAAAAGTATCTCTAAGATGTATGATCACAAAAGATAACAAGTACGGACTACACATAAGGGTTTGAATAAAAAAGGGAACATGCACTCAGGATACTAGGACTAACACATTACCTTTACTAAATACCCACAGAATAAAAAAGAGTTGGAAGAGAAACTCAATCATGCACCAGAATGCTTCGGGTACCCCTCCACGCTATCGAGCGGCAAGTCTTGTAGATCCTCGAGCTCGGAAACTAAATCTAAGATGCAAGCCAGGATCGGTCAGAATACACCCAGCACATGCAGTATATAAGCAAAGTCAATGATAACAAAAGACATACAATACAAGAAAAAAGAGAAAAGTGAAATGAAATGAATAAAAAGAGAAGTAACAATAAGACAGTACCAATGTGCTAACATAATAATATATGACGTTAAGAATAAATCTAGCTATCAAGTATCTGTAGAGATTTTTAAGTGATTATTATTACAATAGAGACTACATATATATATTTATAGGAGAGGCTAGCCTCCTCTCCTATCATTCTAGGCAATGTGGGACTAAAGCCCAATAACACTTAACACATATATCAACACTCCCCCCTCAAGATGGGCGAAAGATATTCACTAAACCCATCTTGTCACATCCTCTCATCATGCTGATAGAACTAAGCCCTTTGTCAGTCCGTCTGCTACCTGATCTTTGGTTGGAACGTAGCCCAGCTCTAGTACTCCTCTCTCCAGCTTTTCTTTGATGAAGAATCTGTCAATCTCGATATGCTTGGTCCTGTCATGCTGCACTGGATTTTTGGCAATACTAATAGCTGACTGGTTGTCACACCATAGCTTCATCTTGGCTCCCTGGTCCAGCTTTAGCTCCGTCAGCATATTATTCAACCACAATAGTTCTGTGACTCCCAAGTCCATAGCTCTATACTCTGTGCTGTTGATCTGGCCACCACTGACTGCTTCTTACTCCTCCACGAGACCAAGTTGCCTCCTACAAATATGCAGTAGCCCGATGTGGATCTCCTGTCGTCAACACAGCTAGTTCCAGTCAGAATCACAATAGCCCTCGATGCTTACATGATTATTTCTTCTGAAGATCAGTCCCTTCCCGGAGGCTCCCTTCAAGTACCTCAGAATCTGGTATACTGCGTCCTATGACCCTTTCGGGGGTCATGCATGTAGCGGCTCACTACACTGACCGCAAAGCTGATATCAGGTCGAGTGTGGCTCAAGTAGATCAACTTGCCCACTAATCTCTGATATCTATTCCGGTCAAAACTGGTTCTCCAGCTTCGGCATCCAGTTTGAACTTCTGGTCTATCAGTATCGTAGCTGGTTTGCATCCCATCATCCCCGTTTCCATAAGCAGGTCTCGTGCGTACTTCCTTTGAGAAAGAACGATTCCCTCATTATCTCGAGCAATCTCAATCCCAAGGAAGTATCGAAGAGGGCCAAGATCCTTCACCTCGAACTCCATGCCAAGCTTTCCTTTGAGTTGGGCGATCTCCTGCTCATTATCGTCTGTGATAATCATATCATCTACATATACCGCAAGCATGGTGATGTGGCCTCCACTTCGTCTGAAGAAGACAGTGTAATCAGCATTGTTCTGTTGATATTCTATCCCTATCATTTCTCTCCTGAACCTGTCAAACCATGCTCGAGGAGACTGCTTCAGTCCATAGAGGGACTTCTTCAGTCTGCAGACCTTGCCTTCTGTCTGTTTAGTGCCGAATCCTGGTGGTATCTCCATGTACACCTCCTCCACTAGATCCCCATGACGAAATGCATTCTTCACATCCAGTTGGTGTAGCTTCCACCCTCCATTGGCTGCCAGAAAGATCAAGGTCCTGACAGTGTTCATCTTCGCTACTGGTGCAAAGGTCTCGTCATAGTCGATGCCGTACGTCTGACTGTATCCTTTTGCCACCAGTCGAGCTTTATAGCGCTCAACCTGTCCATATGGGTTCTGTTTCACAGTAAAAACCAATTTGCATCCGACTGCTCTTTTCCCTTCTGGCAGTCTCACCAGCTCCCAAGTGTGGTTCTTCTCAAGAGCTCCCAACTCCTCATGCATTGTTACTTTCCACTTTGGATCGTTCTTGGCAACCTGCCAATTGTTAGGTACAGTAATACTATCCAAAGATGCTATAAATGCTCCATGAGAAGAAGAGATATGATCATAAGAAACAAACTTAGCAAGGTCCCAACCATATCTGTCCGGAGGATTTTCTGCATTACTGCGAGTAGTCCTTCGTGTAGGTAGTGATATGGGAGAAGTAGGAGGAATGATATCACCTGAGGAGGGTGGTGGTGTAGATGAGGAGGATGGTAGTGTCTCAGGAGTTGGGACAGACGCATGCAAGGGACTTTGCACTGGCACTGTAGGTACTGGTCCTGCAGTTTGCTTCTCTCTGCTGCTGTAGGTAAGTAACTCGCCCTGAGTCGTAGGCCTGGTACTTCTTATCTCCTCCCCATGTTCTGCTTCACCTTCATGTTTCTCCTCAACCGTGTCTCTATGCCATACTTCTAGATCGGTTACCACCAAGTTCTCCATCTCCCCCTCACCTTATACTGGTAGTATTAGGCGTACGAAGTTCCCTCCTGGCGGTAATATGGCTCATGCTCTCGGAAGTGGACATCCATACTAACGAACTTCTTCTTCTCTACTGGACTCCAGCACACATATCCCTTCTGAGTCGCTGAGTAGCCCACGAAGATGCACTTGACTGCTCTGGGGTCAAGTTTCCCAACTGGTGGTCTGTTGTCTTTCACAAAGCACACACACCCGAATACCTTTAGTGGGAGTATCCTACTGTTATTGTCTTGTAATACTTCGCATGGAGACTTCCATCCCAGGATTTTTGAAGGCATCATGTTGATAAGTTAAGCTGCTGTCAATGCTGCATGTCCCCATAGATTTTGTGGGACATTCATGTCGATCATCATACTTCTTGCGGTCTCTAGAAGGTGTAGGTTCTTCCTTTCTGGTACTCTATTTTGTGCTGGTGTGTATGCACAGTTGTTCTGGTGTTGTATTCCATGTGCTGACAGGTACTCTGCAAGTGTCCTGTTGGTGTACTCCGTTCCATTGTCAGACCTCAGTACCTTCACTACTGTATTGTACTGAGTCTGGACATGTTTATGGAAGTCCCGAAAGCAAGCAAATACTTCACTCTTATTTTTCATTAAATACAGCCAGGAGACACGAAATGCACAATCAATAAAGGAGACAAAGTACTTATATCCATTCATAGTGTTAGTAGCACATGGACCCCAAACATCAGAATGTATTACCTCAAAAACAAGAGAACTCTTATGACCAGTACCAACATATGAGCTTCTAGTAAGCTTTCCTAACTCGCATGCATCACATACTAATTTCTGTTTATTTGATTTTGCATACATCTCTGGATACAACTTACTTAGAGTATCAAAAGAAGAATGTCCCATCCTCCTATGATGAAGTATCAAAGTATCTTTAGTCCTCTGCTGCAGCTCTTCCATTCCAGCCTTCTCCGCCATAGATATCAATGCTGAGTCCAGTCCTTCCCGATCTAGGTACCACAGTCCCTAATGCCAGGTGCCAGTCCCAAGTCTTCGTCCCATCCCTTTCTCCTGGAAGATCACCTTAGGAATATCAAAAGAAACAGCGCATTTTAGTTGGAGAATTATAGAACTAATAGACAAGAGACTGACTAGAAAGGATGGAGCATGTAACACATTGGATAATCTTACTAAACCTGTACAATTAACAGTACCCTTACCGACCATTGGTTGGAAAGTACTATATGCAGTCTGAATGGTGTCTGCTGGTGCTAGGTGAGTGTATGAAGAAAACTCACTAGCGTTCCGGGTCACATACCGAGATGCTCATGAGTCGATAATCCAGTCTGACGTTTTAAGGGAAGACATAGATGCAAGAGCGAGTGACTCGTCAGTACCTTCTGATAGATGAGCATACATAGCGGCATTGCCTTCGAAGAATAGGGTGGATGTCTCCTCTGCTCCGCTCCTCCTGTCTCCTTCGGTCGACGCTATTTGCTTTCTCTCCAGCAGGTCCAGCAGTGCCTGATCCTCCTCAGTAAAGGTGCCACCAGCTCCTCCATTTCCTTCTGCCACAGCTGTCACTAGCAAGTTTGCCCAATAGCCTCCTCGGCCGCCTCGTCGGCCTCCTCGACCATGTCCACGTCCAATATATCCTCGTCCTCGTCCACGTCCACCACCTGAGTCTCCCTTCTTAGGTGGTTTGGTACAAGCATATCGATGATGGCCCATCTCTTCGCAGTTGTAGCACTGTCGATTGTGTTGCCAGAGCTCTCTCTTGGATCCTGTGCCCCCGAGCTAGCAGCTGCTAGTGTTGACTTTGCTTCGGGGGGACCACCTGTCCCTGTCTGTAATCTAATCCGCGTCTCCTCCTGGATCATGGCTGAGATAGCCTCCTCGAGACTAGGGATCTCTGGTTGGGTGAGGAGTAAGGCTGTCCTCTGTGTAAATGCTGCAGTCAGCCCTTTGAGGAATTTTATCGTCCTCTCATGCAGGCACACATGTCTCTCCTTGCACTTCGGGTCCCCGCAGCTTGCCCGTTTCGAGGAGTGATCATAATCCAGCCAGAGACGCTCCAACTCCGTAGCGTACTCCTGCACCGTCTTCTCCCCTTGTACGGTGTCATCGATCTCCCCTTTTATCTGGAAGATCCGTAGGTTGTTTCCTACGCCATCATAGGCTCTCCTCAACTTCTTCCATACGTCTTTTACTATCTTAATACCATCTACTGTGGAAGCAATAGACTGGACTACGGAATTGAGAAGCCAGATGTAAATCACCATATGAGTGGATTTCTGCTCGTCGCGTCCTGTCGAGCCCTCTTCTGGCTCTGTCTTCTCGCCCGTCAAGAATCCCTCTAGGTTCTTTCCTGCAAGGGTTCTTCTCACCCGCCGTGACCAACTCAGATAGGTGGATGGTCCATCCAACTTCAGATCGATGGAGGATAATTCCAACTTTGGCGGCGCTCGTGTCGTGCTATCACCAGCCGACACCTTTATCAACTTCATCAACGTCGCCACATCGTCAGCATCCAGCTTCTTGAGGAACACCTCTATTGATGCTTCTTCTCGATCACGTTACACTTGCTTCACAACTCACGCTTGTCCTCTCCTAAATCCGAATATGTCTGGTTTCATCGGATCTAGACATCATCGGCATCTCCTTGAGAATCTCATATGAGATAAATCTTCAAGAACGATTTTAGGCTTCCCTACACTGTAGGTGCAACAGATGAAATAAATCTCAAATTTAGGCTTACCTACACAGTAGGAGCCACAGATGAAATAAATCTCAAGTTTAGGCTTACCTACACAGTAGAAGCCCTAAAAGTGGTGTACATGGAGGCACCCACGGCAGCAGCAGCGGCAGTAGCAGCCGCAGCAGCGGCACAGCCGCAACGGCAGCGGCTGCAGCGGCAGCGAGAGCAGCGGCGCAGTAGCTGCAGCGACAGCGGCGGCGTGGGGGGGAAGGGAGGGCGAGGTTAAGGATAGGGTTTGTGTAGAGAGGGTGGCTCTGACGGTATTCTAAGCAAGTTTAGGCTCTGATACCATGTCGAGATTTTTAAATGATTATTATTGCAATAGAGACTACATATATATAGGAGAGGCTAGCCTCCTCTCATATTATTCTAGGCAATGTGGGACTAAAGCCCAATAACACTTAACACATATATCAACAGTATCAATTCAAGAGCCAAGACAATCAAGCAACCCCTATGTTTGCCACTATTGGCTATGTAGCTTATTACCTACATATGTCCGAATAAGCCCAATAAAGAATAACATGGTCGTATAAATATAAGACCCGCAGGATAACCTTGGGCCGCACAAGTCATTGGTCATGAAAATAAATGACATAAAAAAACATGAAAGATAAAATATAATCTCTCTCGGATGAGTGCACCACATCCTTGAGTACGTTCACCTCAATTCGTCTCCTCGTATCGGGGAAGAGCAAGGGTCCATAAGAACCACAACATTAATAGTACATCATACACATATAATATAAAAATGGAATAAACATCAAAGTAAAATACATCAACAGAATGAGAGCATAAGGTGTAATGAATTAAATCAGGATATAAATCATGAGATGGAATTGATCAGTGCAGACCATGAACTATATATCCATGAAAACTGTACATATAGGACGGTAAAATAGTACATGATATATTGTTGAGAATCAATAAGGGACTTTAGTCCCACATTGAAAAATGTAGTATGAAGAGACGTTGGAACCTTTATAAGTAGCAAGTAGTAGCCCATCAATAAAATTATCCATTATTCATTTTCTACTTGGTATCAGAGACATAACCATCCACCTCTCTCCCCCCAAAAAAAAAAAAAATTCCCTCACCCGGCTCCAGCAGCGTCCTCCCCCCCGGCTCCAGTGGCCCCCCCGGCTCCAGCGACGCCCCCCGACTCGGCTCCAGCGGCGCCCCCCCCGGCTCCAGCGGGGACCCCCCCTGTTCTTCACATATAATTTTTTGTATTTTGTTTATATACCCCTGATCTTCACATGTAATTTTGTTTTTTTTGTTGTTTTGTAAAAAAAAAGACGGTATATTTCGAAGACAGAGGGACATCAAATGCTTTATTTGTCCCCTCTCTGTTCCTAGATTACACCGTCTGGAATGAACAAATGCTTTATTTGTTTTCCGATCTTCACATCGGGATCTACACAGAGAATGATCGTGTTTTTTCCACGGAGAATGATCGTATTTTCTCCTGTGTCCTGACGTGTTCACTTTACATGCACGCGCCGGTGTTGGCCACGTTTATAGCGCATTCGTAAAGTAGAAGACGACGAAGATGCCGACGAAGACGACGACTAGCAGTTAGCAGCCGCCGCCGACGACGACTAGAGCTACAGTTGAAGAGGCCATGGATTCGATCGTTGGAAAACTGACATCACAAGAGATGAAGGCCTTCGTTGATGATATCTTGTCGAAGAGATTGACCGAGGCGACCCCTAGTGTGACGCATACTGATGTGGATCCGTCACTCTACAAAATGGGGAAGTTGGAAAAGCTGAAGACGAAGTTAGAAGGAACGTCCAACTACTTGAAATGGTCGCGGCAGACGATGCGGACGTTGAAGGGACGTGGCTTGGTTGGATATGTCAATGGCTAAACCAAGGCGCCCGCTGATCCCTCCTCAAAGGAGTTTACTATTTGGGAGATTGTCAACAACGTAGTGGCTGGGTGGTTGCCAGCCGCCTTGATCGACCAGGTGTCGGGCAATGTTGAGGCAATGGAGGGTGCTGCTGATATTTGGCGGACTTTGAAGGATATGTACTCAGGCTCGGGCAACCCTATACGGGTCTTTCAACTACAGGATGAACTCGATAGGATGGCACAAGACGAACGTACCATCTCTGGGTACGCAGCCCTGTTGAAGAAGTACTGGTCTGATCTGGATCACTATGATCCTCTTGCGATAGAAGATGCACAAGTCGAACCGGCGTTTGCGAAGCATTTTCAGACGTTCCTGGCGTATATTTTGCGGCAACGGATGATGAAGTTCTTGAAGGGGCTCAACCCTATGTTTGAGCAGAGAAGGAATGTACTACTCGCACAACCCCCGCTTCCAACCTTATAAGAAGCCATAGCTGCCATGACACAAGAAGAAGCTCGATTGAAGTTAATGTCCAACAAAGGCTACTTCCAGGGGGAGCAAGCTGTTGTTGAAAAGTCTGCCCTTGCCGTCTTCAATCAGCCTCCCTCTGCGGACGGTGTTTGCCACAACTGTGGTGACTCAGGACATTACATTAGATTTTGTCCAAAATCCCTGCGAGGTCAGTCAAATGATCGCGGACGGGGCCGTGGAGGACGTCCTGGTGGTAGAGGAGGATATGATGGTAGAAGGGAAATTTATTTTGGAGGACACAAAGCAAATCTGACGGAAGAAGGGGGAGACATTCAATTGGTTGAAATAACCCCTCTTGAGAGGGAGTTCATCGCGAGGTTACGAGGCACGAAGCTGGTTTCGGACGACAGTCAAGTTACTCCTGGGACGTCATATATCACTTGCTTTGCCCAGACCAGCACAGGTATACCTGCGCGTGCTCTTGCATCTATCCATCAGCCAGGTTGGATTATGGACTCTGGGGCATCCCGCCATGTCACGGGATCCCGCGGTGAGTTCCAGGACTATACTCACCTACCGACGCCGGAGAGCATTCAGATTGTTGATGGTACCTCCAGACCTGTAATGGGTAAAGGCACTGTCGCATGCACCCCTTCCCTCACTCTCACCAATGTCTTACATGCTCCATCTTTTCCTGTCAATCTTATGTCTATTAGTGCCATATTCTTGACCTAAACTGTACTGTTTCTTTTGACATTCCTACAGTGACTTTTCTGGAGAAGGGGACAGGACGACGACTAGGGACTGGCACATGGCATAAGGGGCTGTGGTACTTGGACAGGACTGGATTGGACGAAGCATTGGCATCTCTAGTAGCAGACGAACAACTGGACGCTTCACGTCGCAGTGTAGAAGACAAATTACTACTCCACCACCAGCGTGTCGGGCATTCTTCCTTTCAAGTTATTAGTCGAATGTATCCGTCCTTATATCAAAGGGATAATAAAGAGAAGTTATTTTGTAATGCATGTGAGTTGGGCAAACATATCAGGAGCTTGTATGCGAGCTCATGGAATAGAAGTTCCGCTGCATTTGATATGATACATTCGGACGTATGAGGCCCTTGTCCTACAACCGGTATTAACGGTTTTAGATGGTTCGTCACTTTCATTGACTGTTATACCCGCGTGACCTTGGTCTATCTTATGAAGAATAAAAGTGACGTCCTTGAGGCTTTTCAGGATTTTCATCGACGGGTGGAAACACAATATAACGTTAAAATTAAGTGTTTCCGGTCTGACAATAGGACGGAGTATACTAATAAGAGGGTTGCTGAGTATTTATCTACTCATGGGATACCATCAAACAAATGCAGATAATACAGTCTTTCTTCAGCATGCAAGAGGCAACATTACTATACTTGCTGTATATGTGGATGATATAGTAATCACAGGTGATGATGAGGTCGAGATCACTAAGCTGAATTCAAAGCTCGCGAAGGAGTTTGAGGTGAAGAATTTAGGAGCGATGAGGAACTTTCTGGGTATCGAGGTGTGTGACGGCGAACAAGGAATTGTTCTCTCACAAAGAAAATATGCACTAGATCTGCTAAAGGAGACAGGGATGCTGGGATGCAAAGCAGCAGTTACTCCGATTGACCAGAAGTGCAAGTTGGGAGCAGAAGCAGGAGAGCCAGTTGATCGTGAAAGGTATCAAAGACTTGTAGGGAGATTGATTTATCTGGGGCACACTCGCCCTGATATCTCATTTGCGGTGAGTGTAGTGAGTTGCTACATGCATGATCCAAGAACGGGTCATATAGAAGCAGTGTTTCAGATCTTGAGATATCTGAAAGGGACGCTGAGAAAAGGGCTATAGTTCAAGAAGAATGGACGCATAGAAGTTGAGGGATACTGCGATGCAGACTGAGCGAGTTGCATAGACGACAGAAGGTCTACCACGGGGTACTGTATCTTTGTAGGAGGAAACCTTGTCTCGTGGAGAAGCAAGAAACAGTCAGTGGTAGCACGGTCGTCAGCTGAAGCAGAATACAGAGCAATGGCTCTGGGAGTGTCAGAATTACTGTGGGTGAAAGCATTGCTGACAGAGTTGATGCTGGATAAGGGAGCACCGTTACATCTTCTGAGCGATAGTCAAGCTGCAATAAGTATAGAAAACAATCCAGTTCAGCACGACAGAACGAAGCACATCGAGATCGATCGGTTCTTCATCAAGGAGAAGCTGGAACAAGGGATACTGAAGATTGACCATGTTCGCTCAAAAGAACAAGTTGCAGACTGTCTGACTAAAGGTCTTAGTTCATTGAGTCTGTCAAAGCTATGTAACAAGATGGGGATGATTAATATCTATCGCCTATCTTGAGGGGGAGTGTTGAGAATCAATAAGGGACTTTAGTCCCACATTGGAAAATGTAGTATGAAGAGAAGTTGGAACCTCTATAAGTAGCAAGTAGTAGCCCATCAATAAAATCATCCATTATTCATTTTCTACTTATATAAAGACAAGGTGGAGGTAACAAAGTGAGTTAAGAAAAGCACGAGTTGTACCCGCATGTGAGCTGAATATATATAAATTGTACTAAACGATAAAGTGTACACATACTATGAACATAATGAACTGTAAACTGTACCCAAACAATCATGAATTGTGAACAAACTATAAACTATGAATAATACAAAATTAAAAACAATATATAGCTATGAACTATAATCTGTACTGGAACTATAAGCTATGAATTATGAACTATGAGCCGTACATTCGATAATTATGTTGCACGTTGTAGTGAACTATTCTAGTTATTGCATCTCAAAGCATACATTGTCATAGACATCCATGTTTTTTTTAATCTTTATGATATATACCATTCAATCACGTTGCTCTTTTATCTTTAAGGATCATGTAACTTGTACTCAAGTCATATAAACTTGTAGCTTAATTGTGCCAAAAATCATTTCCTTCTCTTGAATCATATATAACTTATCTGATATCTAGAATCATATATCCCTTGCATTATATATCTCAAATCATGCATCTCTAACCGTAATATCTCGTATCCTGACTCCAATCCCATTCTTGATCTCATTCCCAACTCGATGCACTTTGTGAAACATTTGTGTGATGAAAAGAACGCCAAAACATAATAATAACCACTGCGACTAGCCACTCCACTAGGGTCTAACATCATGTTACAATCTCATAACCAATCCAAGAATGTCAAATCATGGAATCTACCATGGTCCATACCCAAGCTAAATGTGTATCAAGTGTCCGGTGAGTTCGTGTTGTGATATCTAAAAAAAATAGAACCATAACCTCAATGTAATCCTGAGTCAAGTCACCCTAACTTAAGATTAGTATGCCAAGATTTTCGAAAATTTTGACAAAGTAACCTTAGTATTCCAAATCCAATATCCCTCGGCTGTAGCAAAGGCTTTGGCGGCGGTGAATCTAGGGTTAGGGCTTTGTTCAACAAAGAGAGGAAGGAAGGAAGGGAGAGAGTGTGGAGTGGGTGCAGGTACAAATGTGGCTTGGGTTGGCATCTTGCCAGCTTGAACAGTGCATAACGATGAGAGGAGATCAAAAAATGAGAATATTTGAGAAAACTTTGAATAGTTTTAGGGAACTCTGGGGCTTTAATTGAGAAATGAGAGGAGATGGATTATCAGTCCATCTCCAATGGGGGTTTCTATCTCCCTTATTTCTACGGTAGGAACTATATTTTTAGAAAAAAACATCTCCCAACAATAGTTTATATTCCAATTTCCATCCTACGTGACGTTGATGTAGGATGGAGAATTTCTATGAGAGATTTCTACACGTAAAAACGCTCATAAAATTTCTCCATATTAATACTGAGCTCCACTTTCAAACTAAATCATAAAATTCTCCATTTAATATTCTCTACCTTAATATTAGACAGCGCCACGGATGATAGAAATTGAGAACCATTGGAGAGCATTTTTTTCCACCTTAATATTAGGCCGTGCCAACCATTGGAGAGCATTCTTTGGTACAATTTCTATGTAGAAAGTTATTTTACCGATCCTATATGGCCAATATCGATACGATTTGGTATGATCAGATCCAATACTGATCGATACTGACATTGGGGTTCGCCTTTTTGGTTAATTCGGCAAAGAAAATTGAACAAAAAAGAGCAATTAGTACAGTGTAAAAACATAGTAAGGTTGTAAAAGCATGTAAAGAGAACTTATCTATCGCATGTAAACCAATTGGTAATGGTGAGTACATTTCATTCAATTTCAAAACTACCAAAAAATACTGGAAATACTTAAAACTATGTCTAAATGTACAAAATATATTTTCTAAAATGTTAATAATTATTGTTTTTCAATACCAAAAAATTTGATACGTCGATCCGAAACCGTTGATCCTGCTGATCCCGATACTTCCGATACCAATAATGCGAACCTCTAGAAACTTGTTCGACATAACAAAAGGTTGAGTAAAATTTTTGCTTTATTGAACGTACAAGGTATCCGTGTACAAAGAAGGAAGCCTAAACAGGATATTCTAAGTACAGGGAGAAGAGGTTTCTGGAAAAGTGTGACGGTGGAGATCGAGTACTGCAGCGGCTCCTTACCTCCGATGCGATCTGACGACGAATCAACCTTGCTATGGCTCTCTGGCGCCTTTGATGGCAATCTAGGGTCATCGATCAAGAGGCTGTCTGGAGGAGAAGATCCCTTGAAGATGGTTGGTTGGTTGGTTCTTTGGTTGATCGGTGGATGAGGGTGGTTGACTCTTCGTGGATAGAGATTTTTTATCCTTTAAAGATTGTCGATTGTCGATTTTCCTCTGCCGTCATTGCACGGTACGGACTTCTGCGGCGCTGACACGTAGCGGACATCGAAATTTTCCTCAAACGAGATCTCTGGTGGTTATAAACATAACCGAAGGAGGTGACACGTGGCGCGTGCCGATTTGCTTGCTCGGATACAACCAGTAAATCTCGAGATTTTATCCTAGATTTGGAGTCTAATTGATCCTAGTCTAAGATTTAAATCAATCTGATATGATATCAATCATGATTTAATCCCAATCTTCTCTATAAGAGGCAGTTTAAACAAACTAATTGGGATAGGCCCATGCTTCCTGTGTCTCTGGTGAGGACTAAGTACTGCTGTATTTCTGGGGCGACGAGTAGGCCGTGCTTCTGGAGACAATGGAACCTCTGTGCTTTCAGGCGACGAGTGGACTTGACTTCGAATGACGATGAGACTTATGTACATATAGAACAACTTATGAAACTGTGTTTCGGGATACCAGAGTCATTGTGCTGTAGGTGACAAGTAGGCTTGTGCTTCAGGTTGGCGAGGTTACTGTGCTTTTGGAGTGACATGCTGACTTGCATTGGTTGCGATGGGAGTTCTCAAGTCTCTTGTAGAGAAGTGACTTAAGCTTCTGAACCAGAGCAGACGACTGTGTCGTGGAAATTGAGATGGTGTGAGCATATCACCATCTTGCGCCTCATGCGGATGTAGGTAAGTAGCTGCGCCTCTGAACAGTGAAGGCGTTGGCTGCGAAGGGAAGGGTATGACACTCTTGCGCGTCTGAGATTGGCACAGGGAGGTAGCTGCGCCTCTGGAGTAAAGATACTGGCTTCTGAAGTAAAAGAAGGGGATGGGGGCCTACCACCATTGTGCTTCTGAGGTTGGCGCCGGCAGGTGGCTGCGCCTCTGGCTTAAAGGCTTTGGTTTCTGAAGCAAAGAACAATAAATATTCACTTTTTAAGGAACTTTTCTCTTAATTGCCACTGTAATATGGGGAATTCCAAGGGTCTAAGACTAACATTCAAAGTGCTGAGTCTTAGGTTTGTCCTATTAATGCGGGACTTCTGACCGTCGGCCATGTGACGTGCGCTCTGGGCCCTTCTCGGTCCTATAAAAGGGGAAGTTCTCCTCTGAAGAGTAGTTTTCTTCTTGGCATCCTTCACCACCATGCGAGATCCAAACTTAACTTCGAGCGGCGATCGGCCTTGTGTAAGTTGGCTGCTGGTTGAGGCTTTTCTCGTTTGTAGGAGCCACTTTCTTATGGAAGAACTCTGTGTAGAAGGAGCCATCGTTGCCCTTTAGAAGTATGCAAATGTCCTTCTTAGGGAGTTCGACTCTGAGCCTCAGTCTTTTGCATGTTTTGCGCTTTGGCCAAGGGATGTCTTCAGCTGAGATTTTTCATGCTTCTGCAAGACCCCCTTCAAAGTGTCCTGAACTTGAGTCAAGCTCGGGATACTTTGAACAGAAGCATGAACACGTGTCAGGACTGTACGAGCTGGGTGATGGCTGGTGTCACGCCTAGCTCTTAGCATTAATTGTCCTGAGTTATCGTTTCAGAGCATGGGCTCCTGATGGCTTCTTGATATTGGAGCCTCTTGCGTCTTTGCAGGGATCGCAAATCTCTTTAGCATAGGAGGTTCAGAGTCACGTTCCTTCGGTCACTTGCAGTACTGTCATCTGACATGGAGTAGTGTTGTAGCTTAACTTGAAAGTTTCCTTCTGACTGATGTCTGGCTCGTGCTTGGACCACGCGAACAGCCTATATAAAGGACTATCCCCTTCAAGAGAAGACTCAGCTGCTTCAACAATGGCCTTGCTTGCCCGATGCTCGGCTCCTGACGACCCTGGAGTTTGCTTGAGGCCGCTGTCGATGGCAAATCTTTTCATCCAAAGAATCTGTAGTA
>JANAVB010041761.1:0-40470 GCA_029216955.1 Iris pallida | reverse complement strand
ACATGCTTCTGTAGGAACGAAATGTAAAGTACAATAATCTAGAGGGGTTGAATAGAGTAGGCAGTGAAAATTTATCTAATTAAAAAGTTAGCAACAAGATCACAGGTAATATATTACAAGTATGTAAGTAAAAAGCAGAGATCAGAAAGCAAACACAAATATGGCGATGTATACCAATTTCCCTCTTGTGAGGACTATTCCAGTCAGAAGAACTCTAGCTTCCAGTTGAATCCACTATGAAAAAATACTGCAAGTTTTCATCCGAAGTCCTTGCAACTTCTACAATACGAGCTTTGATCCGAAGTATCTTCGACAAACATCAATTGAAGTGTCTTTCTTCAATCAAGCCTTTAATTACAATCACTCTGAAACTTCTAGACCCTACCGTACTGGCAAATCGACTAGAGGATTGTAATTGGCTTAGGATTTGAAAATGAAAGAGCTTAGAACACTTTGGAATATCTTAGTAGGCTTGGAGAAAAGAGAAGAGAGAGGTCTGCTGAAATGAGGAAAATTCTTTTCTATTTATCGGTTTTTCAAAGGCAGAAATCGGGCAGAATTTGAACATAATTCTTTGAGAGAATCTCGACAAATAGTGTTGCATCCGTAACTGCGGGATGACCAAGTTCAAAATCCAACGGACACTAACCGAACTCAGGCAAAATTTAGGCCGAACTTGGGCCAAATTCTCCTAGGGTCCAGAGTTTGATTTTTAGGATTTTTGTAAATTAGTTTTTGGCCTTTTTGAAAAAAGCAATCAAAAGCTTTTGTAAAATAGTCTATTTTCAAAACAAAGGATATTTTGAAAATATTTTGTGATAGCCTATTTGCCAGTATGACTCGGTGTACATCGTATTTCTAGACTCAATAAAATATGAAATTATATTAAATATGAAATACACACTCATGTGGCAAAACAGCTTCAGTCTTGAACGGAATGGTAGCAGTTCTCAACAATCGTCCAAGTAGCCCTTATATGAGACAGGGTTAGATCAATTATTAAAATAAGGTTCGCCATGACCAATGGACCAACAATCTTCCCTATTTTGATAATTGACACACCTTGACCGATATAACATCTCGATCTTTTGATTTTAAAAGAATCAAAATTTGTAATACTTTTTAGCTTGTATGTTCAGCTTGTATGGTACTGTATCCTCAAAAAATTCCTTTATCCTGCTTAAGATGTTAGATCCTATGTCTCCCCCGTTGTCACTTAGCAAAATAATTGCATAAAGAAAAGCTCCCCCATAATTCATGCATAAGAAACAAACGTTAAAGAAATACAAAAAATATAGACAAAATAACATGTATTTCACAGGAAGTTTTAATGTGAGAAGCATAAATTGAAAGAAATAGTGCTACAAAAAATGCATCCACACTATAAGAGAGAATATAACGATATACATTGAAATGCATACTAATAAGAGAATAACTAGATGTTCCAAATACATCAACTTAGCAATAAAAGTCTCAGTGCTAAAATAAAGGGAGTACTATCTTGGAATGTCAGAGCATTTCCAAGCATACATAGACAAAATAAAGTCTAACTATATAACATCTAGACAAAGTATATAACGTCTAGATCAAAAATCCTCAGAATCATCATCATCAGCGCCAACTTCTCCACCATGTCCAGATGGACCAGCTCCAGAAGTGCTAGCTTTAAAAAGTGTATAGAGTAGCACCAGAACCACGTATTAGTCATAAGAATTACCTGGCTCAAATAAGTGACGAACCGCCTCATCCTCATAGCGATAGCCAGATATAGCTAGAATTCGGGGAAGAGAACTGGCAGAATGACCAGTCTGAGCAAAATGTAGATCCGCAAAGGAATTTGCGATAGCCTGAAATCGACTAGCATCTCGAAACTCACGCTCCCTCGATGTGTCAGTAATAAATACCACAAATCAGAAAGATGCTGACGAATTCCCTCATAAGATAGGGTAGTCCTGTAGAGGTGGAGATGGAGCAGTAGGAGGAGGAGGAGGAACAGCTGCACTGCGACGAGAAAGATGAAGATACTTAGGCTTAGAGTCACGAGCAGAAGTGGATAAATCAATCTCAAAATACTGAAAGATGATTGGAGGATCATCGCGTAAGCAAGGTATCTGTTCCTTTTGCGACAATGATCCCATCTGAATGATAGTCTTGGGGACGAAAAAAGGGATACCCTTATGAATATGATAAAGGGCAGACATTTCAAGGGTAGTCACATCGTTCTTTGAAGTGGATTTAGGCAACATAGTGGAGTAGACGATATGATACAATTCATAAAAAATAAGTTCAAATTAGCAGCTTTGAACTTACCAGGACGAACTCGATCAAGAGAGCAGAGTTCATTCATGAAGCTGTTTAAAGTCGTGCCTACAGAAAATTCAAATTCTGTGATATCGTCTAGCAAAGCACCTTCATTTGGAATATCAAGGATTTTTGCTAAGTCGACATCATTGAACCGAATATCAGTTTTACGAGACGACTTTTAACAGCGAAAGTGTCAAGAGTGAAATTGCAGTAAAATAAACGGATAACATTTGTTGCAATCGGATATGAATGAGTAAAAATGTTATACAATCCTAATGCTTTAAAGTATGTTCGATGGGACGGAAAGATAGTCTACTTAATTGGAGCGCCGGGGTATATGTTGCGAATTGAGAAATCCACATAACGTAATAATGATTGTACATGGGTTTGGAAGAAAAACCATTAAACGCCCCGTCGTCTGTTTGGATGGGTGAAAATAGAGATTCATGGATTAGATCCGAAGACGAGGCTTCTTCACTAGCCGCCGTCTTCTTCCTCTTGAAGGGCTTGAAGTTCTTAGGCATTATTTCTATAAATATAGAAATTTACGAAATTAAAAACGAGAGAAGGAGGATGTTATACCTTCGATATTTGAGTATGTGGAAGAAAACGAAATACTCCCCACGAAACAAAAATTTGGATTAAAAACTCTAAAGAGTTAAGAGCAATAGGTTGGAGAAAAAATAGGGTTTGGAGGTTCGAACGTGGCTGCTTGCTGTGATTTGAGGGTTTCGGAGGAGATGAATAGGAATGGGCCACTTGATTCTGACTTAAAAGTTCTTGACACCAACAGAACTCGGGCCGAACTCGGCCAAATTCGGTCAGAGTTCGCTGGGGTTCTGTTGAGGTATTTTTGAGCAGAATAAATACAATGCCACTTTATATTCATCAATATTTTTTAATTATTTAATTCCAAGTTTAGTTATTTTAAATTTTAATTAATATAATTAATCTTATTTTACGAATTAAGTTCCATTATGCATCTACTGTCTCAGATTAGCTGTAGGGGTACTGTCCCAGCTAACGAAAATTCAACAGGGAATGCTTAAGTACCGTTTCACTTTAGCCGTAGCCGTGGTGACAGACAGACCCGTTGTAGGCTTGTATCGAAAACTATTTTGCATATTGAAAAGTAATCAATAAAACAAAATTGATTAATGTTATTGACATTTAAAATTTCTAATTCTCCACGTAAATAATTGAAACGATCTTTCGCTAATGGTTTTGTAAAGATTTCAGCTAGTAGGTTGGTTCTCTGTGTCTACATATACACGGTTTATATCTCCATTTGTTTGATGATCTCTAAGAAAATGATGTCGAATAACAATATGCTTAGTACGAGAGTTACATAGAGAATTCTTAGTCAAATTAATAGTGCTAGTGTTATCACAGAAAATGGGCATGTGTGAATACTGTAAACCAAAGTCTTCTAAGGTTTGCTTCATCCACGAAATTTGTGCACCACAACGTCCTGCGATGATACTCAGCCTCAGTAGTTGATAATGCGACATAATTTTACTTCTTGCTAAACCAAGAGACTAGAGTCTTACCTAGAAAATGATACGTGCCGCTAGTACTTTTTCTAACTACTTTGTATGAAGCAAAATCAGCATCTGAATAACTGGTTAGGTCAAAGGGCGTGGTTTTAGGATTCCATAAGCTGACAGAAGAAGTGCCTTTAAGGTATCGAAAGATACGCTTAACTGCTCACAAGTGTGATTCCTTAGGGTTAGCTTGGAAATGTGTACACAAGTAAACACTAAACATTATATTAGGGCGACTAGCAGTTAAATAAAGTAAACTACCAATCATACCTCGATACTTGCGTATGTCGACCGGTTTTTCTTGTTCATTTATATCAAGCTTGGTTGAATTTGCATTGGAGTGCCAAGAGATTTGACTATTTCCAAATCGAACTTCTTTAGTAAGTCTTTTGTGTACTTGGCTTGATTTATGAACGTCCCATTGTTGGTTTGTATGATTTACAGTCCAAGAAAGAATTTGAGTTCTTCCATCTTGCACATCTCAAACTCATTTGGCATACACTTTGAAATTTCTTGACAAAGAGATTCATCAGTAGATCCAAAGATAATATTGTCAACATAAATCTCAATTAACAGAAGATTTCCATTAAAAGATTTTATAAACTATGTAGTGTCAACCTTGCCTTTTGTAAAATCATTATCAAGTAAAAAAAAGTTTAAACAATCATACCAAGCACGAGGGGCTTGTTTCAAATCGTGTAAGGCTTTTGCAACTTGAAAACATGATCAAGTTTTTGAAATCAATAAAACCTGGAGGTTGAGCTACATAAACTTCTTCTTTAATAAAATTATTAAGAAAAGCCCTTTTAACATCCATTTGAAAAAGTTTAAATTATGAAAACATGCAAATATATATAACATGCGAATGGATTTTAATCTCGAAACTGGGGCATAGGTCTCATCGTAGTCGATACCTTTCTCTTGGTTGTATCTTTGAGCTACGAGTCGAGCCTTATTACGAGTAACTAAACCGTTCTCATCAAGTTTATTTAGGAGTACCCAGCGGGTGCCAATGACCGGATGATCAATGGGCTTGGGAACAAGTTCCCAAACTTGATTTCATTCAAATTGGTTTAATTTCTCTTGCATAGCATCTAACAAAAAATTATCGCTACATTCTTCAATCGTTTTGGCTTCTAGCTGTGAAATAAATGCAACACAGGAAACTATATCTCTACTTGAGGAACGACTACTTACACCCCTGGTAATCTCACCTGTTACCAAGTCCTTGGGATGGTCAGCCAAAAACTTTATTCATTTTGGCAAACTCTAAAGGTAGCTGGTTCTGGCTTCTGGTTCGGTACGTGATCTGCCTGGAGGAACAGCTGGTATTGTGCTTGAAGGTTCTGTAGGTGCTGTAGTTGGTGTACTGATGTCTTCATTATCATCTTCGATTGTCTGTTAATTTTGTTCATCAAATGTGACATTTATTGACTCTTCGATGATCATGGTCCTTTTGTTGAAGACTCGGTACCCTTTTCTTTTAGCCGCATAACCTAAAAATATACCTTCATCGGCCTTTTCGTCAAATTTTTCTAAATCATCTTTAGTATTGAGAATAAGGCATTTGCAACAAAAGATTTTAAAATAAGAAACATATGGTGTCCTATCAAACCTAACTCATAGGGAGTCTTCTTTATTTTAGGTCGAATTATAACCCTATTGAGAACATAATAAGCTGTATTGACAGCTTCAGCCAAAAAGTATTTAGGTACACTAAACTGGTTTAATATAACTCAAGCCATTTCAGATAGAGTCCTATTCTTACGTTCCACAAATCCATTTTGTTACGGAATCCTAGGACAGGAGAACTCATGTAGATAACCTTGTGTGTCACAAAATTGCTCAAACTCTGCATTCTCAAATTCGCCACCATGATCGCTTCAAATACGAGTGATCATGAATCCTTTTCATTCTGAACTTTCTTGTAAAAGAAGACGAATTCAGATAATGTATCGTTTTTACGTGCAAGAAAATATACCCACGTATATGTAGAGAAATCATCTACTTTTACAAAAGCATATAACTTACTACCTAGGCTAGCAATTCTACTAGGCCCAAATAAATCCATATGTAGTAATTATTGAGGTCTAGTGATACTTACAGTGTTCTTGGAAAAGTAGATTAGGTAGCTTTTTTCTTCTCGCATTCACTACATACCGTATCCTTCTTGAAAGTGATGTCCGGTAAGCCTCGTACCAACTTCTTTGTGGATAATCTTAAAATTGTGTCCATATTTGCATGACCGAGTCTCATATGTCATAGTTGACTCATCATTCTTGGCGATTAGGCATCTACCTGCCTTGTTAGCCTCTTCCAATAGATAAAAAACAAATATATTGTCTTTTCTAAAACCTTCAAAGATAGTACTACCAGTTGAGCTATCAACTATAGTACATTTGTCTTTGACAAAGTTAATACCTTAACCGTGGTCAGCTAAATGGCTTATGCTGAGTAGGTTATGTTTCAACTCGGTTACTAGACAGACATATTTAATCACAGGATAAGCCTTACCAATATTGTCGATACCTACTATATACCCTTTAAGATTATTATCGAAGGAGACGTATCATTCTTTCTTCTTCGACAGTGTTGCGAATAATAAAGCGTCACCGGGCCGTGAGCAACCGCTGTCGAGGATCAACTTGCTTCTAGCATAAGTAGGGTGTTTCACCTTCAAAAGAATTTACAGATAAAACTTTTGGTACCCATTTTTGTAGGGTCCTGAGATGTTAGTCTTCGGTATCCATTGACATATCTTTAAATCAGCAAGCTTTCTAACTCTACATGCAGGAGAGATATGACCAATGGTGCCACAATAGTGAAATCTAGTGTGTGTTGTGCATGATTGGTAGGTCTTTGTTTTCTAGTTGGATATTGATAATAAAATGCATGCCTATTAGTCTTCTTGGGCAAACGATTGGTTGGGTTTGGTCTGACAGTGTTTGGGTTTGACAGTGTTCCGGTGTTTCGATAAGTGACACATATTAGGGTAGGAAACAGCAACCTCAGGCTATTTTTCTAACCTAATTTCTAACTTTTTAGAAGTGTCATACAGTGTATTATAATCAGCAATAAGTGCATCATTCTTGATTAGTACTTGCTGAAGACTCATCTTCTCTTTGAGTAGGTCTTCCTCTAATTTGGTAATGGTCTTATCTTTCACTTCAGATAGTCTTGTGGTTTCTTGTAACTGAAACTTAACAGAAGAGAGCTCACCTACCTCACTAGAATTATCATTACTTCTAACCTCAGCTAGCAGGTCGGCAAGTCTTGCTATTTCACCTTTGTACTCCTTGAGTACCTTCTTAGAATTTTGGTATTTGCTATGCAGTTTTCTATAATCACCTAAGAGGTCACTAAAGGCTTCACCTAACTGTTCAAAGGTAAAATCATTATATGTATCAAACAGGGGGTTAGTGTTTACCTGATCAAATGCCATTAAGTATACATTTTCAGCGTCGTCTGGTTGTTCATCTTTTGAGTCGCTAGCTTCGCTTTCATGCCATATGCTTGTGTTGGCATACCTTCTTGATGTTGATTTTTTTAGGTAAGCCTTGTCATACTTGTTGCTTTTCCTAGTTGATAATGATGCTATTGTACAGTCCTTCTTGATGTCCTTTCTTCTTGCAACCGTAGAAGATTGGATCTTCTTTATTGTTGTTGTTGTTGCTGTTGTGCTCTTTTGATCTTCTATTGAATCTCATGAACTTCTTGAACTTTCTTACTAGGAGAGCTTGATCTTCAGAGTCAGAGCTACTGTCGTCGGAATCATCTTCGACAGATCTTCTGTGTTGAGCTTTGAGGGTGATCGACTTCTCCTTTGATGCAACATCTTCAAAGTCTTGAAGTTCTAGCTCATGAGTGAGTAGCTTACCCATGAATGTTTCAAGAGACATAGTAGTGAGGTCGTTCCCTTAAATAATTGCCCTAGCCTTTGGAATCCAGTTCTTCGTGATAGCTCCTAGAAGTTTATGAATCTTCTCATGGTTATTGTATTCCTTTCCTAATGAAGACAGAGGGTTTACAATATCCATAAATCTTATAAACATCTGAGCGACAGATTTTTTTGGCTTCATCTTGAACGCCTTAAACTTCTGAGTAAGTCTGCTAATTTGAGTCCTTAACCTGTGTCGTGCCTTCATGAGTAACTTCGAGAAGTTTCTACACTTCATTTGATGTTGTGCATGTAGACACCCTGTTAAATTCAGTCATGTCTAAGGCACAAAATAAAGCCTTAATAGCACACGCGTCAAGACTGGCCTATTTCTTTTTAGCTTCAGTATACTTGTCATGGGGTTTCTCAACCAACTCTCCATCAATAAGAATACGTGCATGCTTTTTGTAGCCTTCAATCATAATTTACCATAAGTCAAAATCTAGAGATTTCAAGAAGAAACTTATTCGTGTTTTCCAATATATGTAATTTGTACCATGAAACAGTGGAGGTCTGTTTGTGGCATGGCCTTCACTTGTGAATTTCACAGTTGCCATGTGTGATATAAAGTGATCTATGTAATAGCAGTATAGATAAGTGTCACGCCCCAGAACCAAAATACTGGCAAGTAGGGACGAACAAGGCCAGCTACGTATACTAAAGTACTCCAGTACTCTAAATAACGTATAAGTTGTATAGATAGGTGTTACTACTACAAGCCAACAGTCTGTCCTAGGTCAAAAATCCTAGATATCTCAATCACATCCAAGCAGATAATGTACAAGGATATGATCATCTGGCATTTAAGACAGTAAAGCGTCCAAAACTATAATATATAGATGATCATGAAGTTAATAATATAAAATAAAGAACTAGCAAGACTAAGTAATACATGATCATCTCTGGCTGCGGTCTAGAAATATAACATCATGTCTAAGCCCGCAGGCCAAATGTCAAGTACAAAACACGAGCTAAACACGTGCTCGGTGGCTAAACGCCTCAAAAGAATATGTACAGAAAAGAGTGGGTAAGAGAAAGAACACCCATTCAAGCACCCTGGTGCTCCGGGTGGCCACCATCGAGTGAAAGATCCGGAAGATCCTCGGGCTCCTCAACTAAATCTGGTCAATACAAAACTAGTGGGGTCAGAACTCCAATAGCAAGTACCAAAAAGGAAGCTTATGAACTAAACCCAGCATGCAATTTATAATATCTATAAGATAAAGCAGTAAACGAGACTGGAATAATAAATTGGTACCACAGTGTATACGAAAGAAAACTGAGAACATGTAAGGAAATAGCAAGTAAATATGTAGAATAAACTGGACATGTGAGCATGTGGTGAAGCCGAGCATGTAGTAGAGCATAACATGTTAAGAAAATGACAAGAACCTAAGTACTGAAATAAGATAAACTGGACAAGCCTAGAATAGACAGGAAATGGACTCCATCCATCAATTACGGCCAAACAATGAGTACGGCTTGCTACTTAGCTAATTAGGGTTATCATAATCGTTATTACTAACATATGCAAGTTCGAGAAATCCAACTCCAGTTACCTGACCTGCAGACTACCCGATTAATCCAAGCCAAAAGAAAAACAAGTATAGCAGTCACACTGCAGTAAGATACATGTGTCCTAAAGAAGTTCCCTACTCGCCGGTGTGCTGGAAGAGTGCGACAAATAGCTCTAAATCCCTAGTAGATATATATATAAGACCGGGAAACAAGGGGTGCAGGTAATCAAAAAAATCTCACCTCCCAATGATCTAAATATCAAGCTAGTTGTATAGTTCCTAACATATTCATTAGGATTCTGGGTGTGGCATTCCGCAGAATCCATCCTATGCATAAGACATGCGAAACTAGACAAGACAAGCAAGATTGTGCACTACAACAAGCCACAAGAAGACATGACAATATCAAGACAAGAGTGCGCTATGATGAGCCACTATCAAGGAGCTAGACATGTACTAGAATCAAGAGTGCACCATGACAGGCCACTTTCAAGCAAGCTATGAAAAGACATGTACAAGAGTGCACCACGACGGGTCACTATCAAGTAAATATTAGACACAGCATAGACTGTAAAGTATAATAAATCTGGAAGGGCATATCAATACATAGTGAGTATAGAGAACATATAAACATAAGCTAGTGTCAAGTGTATATAGGGTGTATAATCATTCTTTAAGTATTTTTCGGCCATAAAAACTTCGTTTTAAATCGAAATTCGGATTTTCAATAGTCAAAATCGCATGAAATTTAATTCTCTACAACATAGGAGTATTAGTTTTGACAAATTCAAAGATTTGATAGATAAATACCTAAAAATACTCCGAAAAATAGGTTCTCGAAAAACCAAAACGGGTTTTGATTTCCACCAAACTCAAAATTTATGTATACAAGCTTGGTGAGGGCCTCATATATGCATATGTGACCAGGATCATGATGGTAACACCAGTATCACTCTTGATACCGAGTTCTATACTAAGTTAATATTGAATTTTAACAGAAAATCAAATCCCAGCTCTAACCAAATTTAGAAACATGCATATAGACAAGAATCACAAGGAAAATATTCTTAACAAAATGAGTTTAGAAAATTCTAAGCATTTAATACCAAGGAAAACAAAAATGACAATAAAACAATATTGTTCATGAATTTGGCAAGATGTACTTGCCTAGGTTAAGCTCCAAGCCTAATCTTCTACTCCTCCTCCTAGGGGGGTTAGACACCACACCCAAGCCTCAAGGAAGCTCTTGGCAAGCTACAAAGGGGAGAGAAGAGAAGAAGAAATGAAGAGAGAGTGAAAGATTGAAAAGAGAGAGGAGAGAGAAAGTGAAAGGGTATATATAGAAGGAGGAATTAATTTTGCCATTGGATGGTGATCCATGTCAAAATCTAAGTCAATCATGGCCATTCAAACAAAATAAATTATCCATTGGGTAAAAGGGTGCATCTGCACCATTTACGAAAATATCTAAACACTTTTATCAAAATATCTAAAAGACTATTCATGAAAATATCTGAAATCGAAAATATCTAAAATATGGATTATCTGCCCGGACGATATACCGTCGGTATACACCGGTATACTGGCGGTATGACGGTTAAGGAGAAAATCTATAAGTTGAAAAAAATTTAAAGTGTTCCAAAAACTAAGAAAATATAAAATATACTACAAAATACGTATCCGTATATAAATACCGATACTGTGAGACGAGTCTCACAACTCTCCCCTCCTTAGAAAAATTATGTCCTTGGAATTTCCTAAAGGTAATCAAAAGCAAGCGAGAAATCCAAGAAAACATGCTATCAGGATCAATATGGAAAACCCATAAAGCATGAAATCCAAATAGAGTAATGTATAAGAAATGTAAAAGCAATTTAAACATACGAAAACAACAACATCATGTATTCCTACAATCACACTCAAAAGGTAGAACATAGATATACGAATAAGTATACCTCACGAGTCAAACGGATACGGGTACCGAGATCGGATATCATCCTCGTGCTCCCAAGTCGACTCGCTCGGTGAGTGATGATCCCAAGAAATACGAACTAATCGGATAGTCCGGTTCTTGAGAATCTTCTCCCTCCGGTCCAAAATGTATACAGGCCTCTCCTCATACGATAGGTCCGTACCAACGACCAGCTCAAAATGATCTAAGATATGGCTCGAATCTGGAACATACCGACGCAACTGAGATACGTAAAATACGTCATGTACCTCGCGTAGCGACGACGGAAGAGAAAGACGATATGATACATCTCCTACTCATTCGAGAATATTGAACGGTCCAATAAATCTATGACTAAGCTTTCCTCGTACGCCGTACCTGATGACACCACGGCTAGGCAAAATTGGAAAAAATACGTGATCGTCGAAAGAGAACTCAAGATGACGTCAATACTGATCTGCCCAGTGACGCTGTCGATCCTGAGCTACTCTGAGATGCTATCTGAACTGCCTGACTACTCCAACAGACTGAGCAATCATCTCTGGACCAAGCATCTACCTCTCTCCGATGTCATCCCAAGCTAGGGGTGACCTATATCTCCTACCATACAAAGCCTCGAAAGGTGTAATCTAAATGCTCGCCTGGATGCTGTTGTTGTAAGAGAACTCCACAAAATGCAAGTGATCCTCCCAAAAACTACTGAAGTCAATAGTGCTTGATCAAAGAATATCCTCCAAACTCTGAATCGTACGCTCCGACTGACCATCTATCTGTGGATGGTATGCTAAACTAAAGCTCAAACGGGTACCCAAACTCTGCTGAAGACTCTACCAGAAATGAGAAGTGAATCTGGAATCCCGATCTAAGACTACGCTAACTGGCACCCCATGGAATCTAACAATCTGCCTCATGTACTGCTCGGCCAACTGCTCTGTAGACTGACCAACTCTGAAAGGAAGAAAGTGGGTAACCTTCGTGAGTCGATCTACTATAACCCAAATGGCATCTCTACTAGTCGGGGTTCTAGGAAGACCAGTCACGAAGTCCATAGTAATATGATCCCATTTTTACTTGGAGATCGGTAAAGGCTGAAGAAGTTCTGCCGGTCTCTGATGCAAAGCCTTGTCCTGGTGGCAAACCAAGTACCGAGAGACAAATCGTGCTATCTCCCTCTTCATACCATTCCACCAGAAATGCTGATGAATATCATGATATATCTTCGTCCCTCATGGATGAATAAAATACTGAGAACCGTGGGCCTCCGACATAATCTTCTGTCGAATATCTCTACTCGACACACAAAGATGACTCCCAAACTGGAGTGTTCTATCCTCATGGATGCACAACTCTGATCTGTGCCCTGCCACATACTCTGCTCTGAGCTGCTGAAGCCTGGCATCCCCTTACTGTGCTGCTCTGATCCTCTCCATAATGGTAGACTGCACCTGCAAGCCCGCCATCATAACTGCCTTACCATGTAGCACTACCTCTATGCCTATCTCCTAAAGATCATCCCGAAGGTGACGCTGCTTCGTCAAGAGATAGACTCCGGGTCTTCTGTTCAAAGCGTCTGGAATGACGTTTGCCTTCCCGGGATGATACTGTAGATCAACATCATAATCCTTCAGTAACTCAAGCCACCTCCTCTGTCGCATGTTCAGATCCCTCTAGGTGAACACATACCTCAAGATCTTATGACAGTTAAAATCTCTACTCGATCACCATATAGATAATGCCTCCAAAGCTTGAGGGCAAACACAATCGTGGCCAACTCAAGATCGTGCGTCGGATAGATCTTCTCATGGTCCCGATGCTACCGAGACACATAAGCTATCACTCAACTATGCTGCATAAGGACACAACCAAGTCCCCGGCCTGACCCATCACAATACGCCGTGAACCCACCTGGTCCGACAGGTAATGTCAGAATAGGAGTTGAAATCAAACTCTGCTTGAGTTTCAAAAAAGAAACCTGACAAGCATTTGACCACTCGAAGCACACATCCTTACACATCAGCCATGTCAAGGGTACGGAGATCCTAGCAAAGTCTGCCACAAACCATCTGTAGTTTCCTGCTAATCCTAGAAAGCTGCGTACATCTGAAGCTGTACGAGGTACTGGCCACACTACCAAAATACAGGCAAATAGCGACGACGTAGTCAGTCGCCAATTAGCGACCGACAAGCAACTTACGGGCAACGAATTTTTTCACTTAAATTTTTTATAAGTTTAGCGACGGATCAGCAACCATTTAGCGACGGAATATGTCAACCGACTGATTAGTGACAGATATATACGTCACTAAGCTGCTGTAAATGTCGAAACAGAAGGATTAATTTTTATTCTAAATTTTTTTCATAAAGGTAGCGACTAACGTACGACTACTTAGTAACATTTATATGTAGCGACGGCGTAGCGACGAAAAATTTTCGTCGCTAATTTGCTGTGAAAATTCGAAAGTTACTTAAATTTTGAAAATTTCCCAATCTCTCACTCTCAAAATCCTTCTCTCTCCTCCCCTCTCTCCCCCTGACCGGCGATCACCCCCCCGACTGCGGCTCCCTCTGGCTACCCCCCTCCGGCGCCCTCCCCCCATCCGGCCCCTCCCTCCCTCCGGCCCCTCCCTCTTCTCCTCCTCCGATCGAACCCCCTGACCACCCCCTCTTTTCCTCCTCCGTCGAGGCCCTACCTTCGGCGACAATCTCCCTCCGGCATGCTCCCCCACTCCGTCCCCCCTCTTCTCCTCCTTCGAAACCCGGTACACCCTCCCTATTCTCCTCCTCCGTCGTGCCTCCCTCTGGCGACCACCCCCTCTGGCAACCACCCCCTCCGGCGTCCCCCCTCCGGTGCCCCCCTCTGACGTCCCCCCTTCTCCGAGATCCTCTCCGTGACCAACCTCTTCAAGGTCCAAAATCCTAAACCCTAATTTGTATTTATTTTTATTTATGCTTCGTTTGTGTTTTCTTAACATGTTCTAGGGTTTCAATTTCAATTTCGTGTTTGAAATTTATCGGTATAGTAGTGGGTATAGTAGATAAATAGAAATTTATCGATATAATAGTTTTAAAAATTTGACGGGACACGGACACGAAATAAATAGGTGTTGTAGTTTTAGATTACTAAGGTAATTGATTGATCAATGCGATATATACTTGAGTATCAATTTGATACTTGATTATCAATTTGATACTTGAGTATCAATGTGATACCTAATTATACTAGATTTGTTTTATCAGTGAATGTACGTGAGGGGTACGTCATACCAAGTTATACTAGGTTTGTTTTATGATACCAAGTGATATATAGCATCTTAATTCTTGGTGCAGAATCATTCACGTGGATTAGAACAATGAGTCGATACTTACTTGACCGTTCGTGGATGTACAATCGGCAATATGAGAGTATGATTGGCTTGACGGACGATTTTAAGGCGGATGTCGAGCAATTTCTCATATATGCAAGTAGCCATGCCGATTTCATGGACGTAAGGCGCATAAAGTGCCCTTGTGTCCAATGTAAGAATATACCATTTAGAGAGGTTTTACTCGTGAGAGAGCACCTTTACAAGAAGGGTTTCATGCCGAACTACAATGTGTGGATTAGTCAAGGAGAATCTTCGGCTTCGTAATCTCAGTCCTTCTTCAATACCGAGGTGAGAGATTCTACTCTCGGAGATCATTTTGAATATCGACAACCAACAAACTTGGCACGTGAGATGGTATTAGATTTTGCTGTGGCACGTGAGGATCCGAATCTTAATGCAAAGGAGTTCTACGATATGTTCAAGCATACTGATACTCTGTTATATCCGGGTTGTGATTCTCATTCGGTATTGTCGATGGTGATACGGCTGTTGTACCTTAAATCTGATTTTAACTTACCGTAAGAATGCTATGACCGGATAATTCAGCTTGTAAGATAGTTGTTGCCAAAAGGATCAAATGATTTGCCTGAAAGCTTCTACAAGTCGAAGATGATGATGCGAAAACTCGAATTGGGCTACCAGAAGATAGATTGCTGTCGAATGGTTGCATGCTATACTACAAAGAGAACAGTGATAAAGACAAATGTATTTTCTGTGACGAGGATCGGTACAAGCTAATCCGGGCAAAGGAAAATCACTTGCTCGGACGTGGATGCGCCCGTACAAGTACATACAGTTCTTGCCAATCACAAAGAGGCTGCAGAGGATGTATTTGTCTGCAAGTACTGAATAATACATGACATGGCATAACAAAGAAAGGAAGATGGATGAAGGATAATTATCGCATCCTGCCGATGGAGAAGCATGAAAGCATTTTGATCGTGTCATCCTAATTTTGCTGCGGAGCCTAGGAATGTTCGATTGGCTTTATGTTCTGATGGATTCACTCCATTCGGACAGTCGGGGATGCAATACTCTTGTTGGCCGATGATTTTGACCTCGCACAATATACCACCGTGGATGTGCCTGAAAACTCCTTACATGTTCCTCACACTTATCATACCCGATCCAAAAAATCCAAAGAAGAACATCGATATCTACTTGCAACCGTTGGTGGACGAGTTAAAACAATTATGGCAGTTTGGTGTCTAGACGTTTGATATATCGATGGAGCAGAACTTTCAGATGAGGGCGATGCTCATGTGGACCATCAACGATTTTCCTGCTTACGGGATGTTATCGGGGTGGAGTACTCATGGTATTATGTCATGTCCGATATGTATAGGGAAGGGTAAGGCATTTCGCCTTCAGAATGGAGTAAAGGCATGTTTTTTTGATTACCACCGCCAGTTTCTTCCTTCGTCACATTCGTGGTGAAGGAACAGAGATGACTTCAGGGCTGGTAAACGGGAAGTATCTCTTCCCCCGTTGAGATTAACGGGAGATGTGGTTCGAGATTTACCGACTGTCATGGAAAATCCAGGAACGGGCCATCACATTGAAGGCTTCAGACAACATCATAATTGAACAAAATGGAGTATCTTTTAGGATTTGCCTTATTGGCCGGACAATCTCATAAGAAACAATCTTGATATCATGCATATTGAAAAAAATATATGACAATATATTTAATACTGTGATGGATATTAAGGAAAAAACGAAAGACAATATTAAAGCAAGGAAGGATTTAGAAATTATTTGCATGCGTCCAGAGTTGCATCTATCGCAAAGGTCCAATGGTAACTCGGTGAAGCCTCCAGCACCATTTACATTGAGTAGAGATGATAAACTGATAATATGTAAATGGATTTCAAAGTTGAGATTTCCTGACGGTTACGTATCGAATCTGGCGAGATATGTCGAGCTCAACGAATAGGATGAAGAGTCATGATTGTCACATTTTCTTGGAGCGATTACTTCCTATCGCTTTTAGAGAGAAGATATGAAGGTTTTGAACCATTTGTGTTGGCTAGTCAAACCGTTCAAGTGTACTATACGAGTTATCCTAGCCGACGGCACAGTACCTTGGATTGGTGGGCTGTATGCAAAACCAAAGCAAGAAATACATATAATATTGGGGATGTAGCCTACCAAGAGGAAGAGGTGGTCAAGCCTCAACCAACATATATATGTTTGGCTGGTGTTGAGGAAGAGGATTTAGAAGATATGGAGGTTACGGTGGATGACGTTATGGAGGTTAACGTTGATGAAGAATTGGAAGATATTGAGGAAAAAGTATTGGAAGATAAAGATGAAGATCATAGTGATAGTGAAAATGAAGAAGCAGAAGAAGACACTTCGAAATCAAGCGATAATTTAAAAGACTCTTGGGAAGATGAATCAGACTAGACGTACTTTTTAATTTAATATACGAGTTCCATTAGTATAATGACATGACAATAGTTTTTATTTTTAACACATCATCACTTATTATTTCTTTCAGATTTTTCTATGGCGCCGAGAGGTCGACGTTCACGTTTGCAGCTTGGATCTTCACTAAGTCCGCCGAGAGGTCTTCATCATGCCTGCCGAGAGGTTTCCATCACGCCCGACGACCTAGATTTACTGTACCAGTACCTTCTTGTATTAAAACATTTTGGATATGTGTATTAATATTTCTTATATTAAAACATTATTCGTATGTGTTTATGAAGCTAATTTTGGATATGTGTGTATGTGTTGTATTAAAACATTTGGGATACGTGTGCATGAAACTGAGAATTTACATAAAACACAAATACTGATACGTGTGCCTACTGTAAAATTGTCGACAGGGATAGGGATTGCTGGATACACGAATACTGATATTGTATTTGGAAACTGTTTATATGACTGTATATTGTGTGTGTAACTGTCGACAGGGATGTGGGGTACAGGAAACACAAATACTGACATACAATATTGTATTTAGCGACGGAATGGCGACAGAACAGCGACAGAAAACCTGGAACATTGCCGGCTAGCGACGGAACAGCGACGAATTTTTCGTCGCTACATGCCTGGAAAATTTACTTTACAGGCTATCGTCGGAATAGCTACTATAGTTTTCGTTGCTAAGGTTCTGGAAAATATTATATTCCAGTATAGCGACTGAATAACGACGTAAATTTTACTTACTATTCCGTCGCTATGTTCCCGTCCGACACCAAAAGCGTATCGGAAACATCTTAGCGACGTAATTTTTCGTCGCTAGTCCGTCGCTACTCACATGCTGAATTACGCTGCTGCGACGTCGGTAGTTCGTCGGTAACTATAGCGACAGAGTTTCCGTCGCTATTATGTTGCACTTTTCAATAAATAGCGTGTCGCTAATTGCGTCACTAATCATTCGCTATTTCCGGCAAACTAGCGAATGATTTAAATTAGCGACACGTGATTTTTCGACAAACCATTTCCGTCGCTGATATGTCGCTATTTGGATTTAGCGACAAAAAAATGACTTTTAGCGACGGATCTCGTCGTCGCTAAAAGCCTATTTTTTATAGTGCCAACACTCGATAGCCTATACCTTCTTGCGGTCCACCTCAACACCACCTCCGACAATAATGTGACCTAGAAAGAGACTCGGTCGAGCCAGAAATCGCACTTGCTGAACTTCGTATAAAGCTGATGGTCCTGAAGAATCTGAAGAACTACACAAAGATGTCACTCGTGCTTTGCCTCTGTCTGACTATAGACCAAGATATCATCAATAAATACTATCACAAACTGGTCTAAGTAGGACATGAAGATGCGATTCATGAGATCCATGAAGATCGCTGGTGCATTGGTTACTCCAAAAGGCATAACAAGGAACTCCCAATGGCCATATCGAGATCTAAACATCATCTTGGGTATATCCTGCTCTTTAACTCTGATCTGATGGTAACCAGACCACAAATTAATCTTCAAAAACACAGCCGCTCCACTAACTTGGTCGAACAAGTCATCTATCCTGGGCAAGGGATTCTTGTTCTTCACGGTCATCGTGTTAAGCTGAGATAGTCAATGATAATACGCGATGAACCATCCTTCTTCTTCACAAGAAGGGCTAGAGCTCTCCAAGGCGATCCACTGGGATGAATGAATCCCTTGGTCCTAAGTTCCTCAATAGACTGATACATCACCAACAACTCTGAAGGAGACATCCTGAAGACTCTCGTTGACACTGGCTCTGCTTCCAAAACCAAATCAATATAATACTCAATCTCCTGAACTGGAGGCATACCCCGGAGTTCCTCGGGAAACATATCGGGAAACTCCCAAACTACTCTGAGAAACTGCACCTTTTCGGCTACATCCATCTACATGATCACCGGTGAAGACTCCATATCGCCTCTAGAGAATAATAACTCCTTCTCATTTGGAACAGGAAAGATAACCTTGCCAACATGGCAATCTATCGTAGCTTGTCGACCACTTAACCAATCCATTCCTAGGACGATATCATAATCGCCCATAGGAAACTCTATCAACCGAGCAGAAAACTCCCTCCCGCACACTATGACTCTACACGAGGCATAGATTCGGTCTACTTCTACTAGACCGTTACTAGTAAGTATATTCAACCTTACAGGTAAAGGCTCTGGATCCAAACCAACACGTGTCACAAATCGTACAGATATAAACGAATGCGAAGCACCAGAAACAAATATAGCTGAAGCTGAATGAGAGTGAACGAGAATGGTACCTATGACCACCTCCTCCGCTGCTAGCGCCTCTTCGATGGAAAGCGTGAAAGCCTAACCCTGGCCTCTGGGTGTTGGACCCCTCTGCCTCTGAGCTTGAGCCTGAGCATACTGCTGAGGCCACTGCTGCTGGAACTATTGAGACTGCGTCGGTAATGGCCTCTGGGCCTGTTGCTGCTGAACCGGTGCTGGCGCCCTGAACTGCTAAACTGCTGGCTGGAAAGCTGCTGATGGAGCCGAACTCCTCCTAGGACAAGCCCCTATCTTGTGGTCCGGTACTCCACAAGCTAAGCACAAGCCCTGTGCCCTACAACACTCTGACAAGACATGCCCTCCCTTCTCGCAATGGGAACAACCAACAGAGTAAGACTGCCTCTGCTGCTGAGGACGCGACTGAGACGACTGCTAAAAGGAAGCCGTAGGAGCCGGTCCCCTCGGAGATCCTATCGTCAAGCTCGAACTGCTGGAGCTGGTGCTGACGACTAGAAAGAAGATCCTCTCTGAATGTGAGGCCCCTTCTGTCCTCCGACTCTATCAACAATCCTCTGCGAGGTGTACTCATGCCTCCTCGCCGTCCACATCACTGCATCAAAAGTCTTGAACTCATGCTGCTCAACTGCTAGTATGATCTCCAGATGAAGGCCCTGCTGGAACCTCCTCGCCAGATCCAACTCGATCACCACTAAGGAAGGGGCAAACCGACTGAGCCTGCTAAACTCCGCCGCATAACCGTCGACGGTCCTGCTCATCTACCGCAAGCTAATGAACCTCTGCTGCAGATCATAACGCAATATCACGTCAAAGTAGCGAGTCTGAAACCTTTCGTTAAAATCTGCCTAATCTATCGGTGCCACAAGTGACACCTCATGGGCCGCCCACCAGTCACGGGCCAAATCCAAGAGCTGCAACCTGACAACTGCCATACTCTCCTTAGCCAAAATCTATACCGCCTACAAAATGGCCTCAGTATCCTGAAGCCATATATCAGACGCAATAGCATCCTTTGTACCATAGATGTACAGGTGATGGAGACGCCTGAAGCTGCTCGCAGAATTGTAGACCTGAGCACCACCCCTCTCCAAAGCCGTCTTAACAGAATAGGTAAGAACATTGCTCTTGCACTGCTGCAAAGCCATGAAACCCCTCAACACATCCACCAGTGCTCGAACAACACCCTCTGGCTGCTCTAGCTGAACTGGTACTACTGGCTGAACAGGCAAAACTGGTGACTCTACCCTTCGATCTACCCTAGACTCTGCCCCTGAATGCTGAGGCTGAGCCTCCCGAACTAGAGGAACAGGCGGAAGCTGACCCGCCAGAGCTGGAATCCGAATAAGCTGATCAGAAGGACCATGAACGGTGCCTTTGAAAGTTTAAGGACACAAGGATCAAGTCGAGGGAACAGGAAAGATCAAGGATCAAAGCAGATATCAGGTTAAATATCAAAGGTAGAGAGTAATACGAAGGATATCAAAGGAGAAGAATTTGTGACTGAGATAACTACCATCAACCCCCACATATCTGATAAATCATACCTGTATGTGCCACCACTAAAACCTATGTTACACCCCAGAACCAGAATACTGGCAAGTAGGGACGAATAAGGCCAGCTACATATACCAAAGTACGCCAGTACTCTGAAATAACTTATAAGCTGTATAGATGGGGGTTACTACTACAAGCCAACAGTCAGTCCTAGGTCAAAAGATCCTAGATATCTCAATCATACTGAAACATATAATGTACAAGGATATGATCATTAGGCATATAAGACAGTAAAGTGTCCCAAAGTATAATATATAGATGATCATTAAGCTAGGAATACAAAATAAAGAACTAGCAAGACTAAGTAATACGTGATCATCTCTAGCGGCAGTCTAGAAATATAACATCATGTCTAAGCCCGTAGGCCAAATGTCAAGTCCAAAACACAAGCTAAACACGTGCTCGGTGGCTAAACGCCTCAAAAGAATATGTACAGAAAAGAGTGGGTAAGAGAAAGAACACCCACTCAAGCACCCTGGTGCTCCGGGTGGTCACCATCGAGTGGAAGGTCTGGAAGATCGTCGGGCTCCTCAACTAAATCTGGTTAATACAAAACCAGTAGGGTCAGAACTCCAATAGGAAGTACCACAAAGGAGGCCAAATTATGAACTAAACCCAGCATACAATTTATAATATCTCTAAGATAAAGAAGTAAATGAGACTGGAATAATAAATTGGTACCACAGTGTATACGAAAGGAAACTAAGAACATGAAAGGAAATAGCAAATAAATATGTAGAATAAACTGGACATGTGAGCATGTGGTGAAGTCGAGCATGTAGTAGAACATAACATGTTAAGGAAATGACAGAAAGCTAAGTATTGAAATAAGATAAACTTGACAAGCCTAGATTAGACAGGAAATGGACTCCATCCATCAATCACGGCCAAGCAATGAGTACGGCTTGCTGCTTAGCTAATTAGGGTTGTCATAATCCTTATTACTAACATATACAAGTTTGAGAAATCCAACTCCAGTTTCCTGTCCTGCAGACTACTCCATTGATCCAAGCCAAAAGAAAAACAAGTATAGCAGACACACTGCAGTAAGATACATGTGTCCTAAAGAAGTACCCCTCTCGTCGGTGTGCTGGAAGAGTGCTCATCATGACAGATAGCCCCAAATCCCTAGTAGATATATATATAAGATCGGGAAACAAGGGGTGCAGGTAATCGAAAAAATCTCACCTCCCAATGATCTAAATAATCAAGCTAGTTGTATAGTTCCTAACATATTCATTAGGATTCTGGGTGTGGCATTCCGCAGAATCCATCCTAGGCATAAGACATGCGAGACTGGACAAGACAAGCAAGATTGTGCACTACAACAAGCAACAAAAAGACATGACAATATCAAGACAAGAGTGTTCTACGATGAGCCACTATCAAGGAGCTAGACATGTACTAGAGATAAGAGTACATCATGACAGGCCACTATCAAGCAAGCTAGGAAAAGACATGTACAAGAGTGCACCACGACAGGTCACTATCAAGTAAATATTAGATATGGCATAGACTGTAAAGTACAATAAATCTGGAAGGGCATAACAATACATAGTGAGTATAGAGAACATATAAACATAAGCTAGTGTCAAGTGTATATAGGGTGTACAATCATTCTCTAAGTATACATGGTTATCTAATCACGTTAAGAATTCATTACAATCGAATAAAATATCAAAAACAGGCAAAAACAGACAGAAACGGGCAAAAACAGACAAAAACAGCATATCCGGATCATCCGGCAGATTACTGCGGATTACCGACGGATTTTTTGAAGTGTCACAGCAAGTTTAGTGGTACAAGTTCGGATTTTTCAACAGATTTTTGACGGATTTTTCGAACCGTCACAAAAAGTTGATTCTTGATAACTCAAAACTTGTTTCGGCCATAAAAATTTCGTTTTAAATCGAAATTCGAATTTTCAAAAGTCAAAATCGCATGAAATTTAATTCCCTACAACATGGGAGTATTAGTTTTCACAAATTCAAAGATTTGATATATCAATAACTCAAAATACTCTGAAAATAGGTTTTCAAAAACTGAAACAGGTTCCGATATCCATCAAACTCAAAATCCATGTATTCAACTTGGTGAGAGCCTCAAATATAAATGTGTGACCAGGATCCATGATGGTAAGACCAGTATCACTCTTGATACCGAGTTTTCTAATAAGTCAATATTGGATTTTAACAGAAAATCAAATCCTAGTTCTAACCAAATTTAGAAACATGCATATGATGAGAATCACATGGAAAACATTCTTAACAAAATGAGTTTAGAACAATTCTAAGCATTTAATACCAAGGAAAACAAAAATGACAACAAAATAATATTGTTCTTGAATTTATCAAGATGTACTTGCCTAGATTAACTCCAAGCCTAATTTTCTACTCCTCCTCCTAGGGAGGTTAGACACCACACCCAAGCCTCAAGGCCAAGCTGTTGGCAAGCTCCAAAGGTAAGAGAAGAGAAGAAGAAATGAAGAGAGAGTGAAAGAATGAAAAGAGAGAGGAGAGAGAAAGTGAAGGGTATATATAGAAGGGGGAATTAATTTTGATCATTGGATGGTGATCCATATCAAAATCTAAGTCAATCATGGCCATTCAAACAAAAACAAATATCCGTTAGGTAAAAGGGTGCATATGCACTATTCATGAAAATATCTAAATACTATTCATCAAAATATCTAAAATACTATTTACGAAAATATCGAAAATACTATTCATAAAAATATCTGAAATCAAAAATATCTAAAATGTGGAATATCTATCCGGACGGAATGCCGTCGGTATACACTGGTATACTAGCGGTATGACGGTCAAGGAGAAAATCTATAAGTTGAAATTTTTTTAAAGTGTTTCGAAAACCAAGAAAATACAAAATATACTGCAAAATACCTATCCGTATATAAATACCGATACTGTGAGATGAGTCTCACAATAAGAATATAATAGCTGTGTTTCCTTGCTTTACCTGTATAACCTGCTTTGATACCAATTGTACGAACGAAATATAAAGCGCAATACTCTAGAGGGAGGGGGTGTGAATAGAGTAGGCAGTAGAAATTTAGCTAATTAAAAAGTTAGCAACAAGATCATAGATAATATATCATAAGTATGTAAATAAAAATCAGAGATCATAAAGCAAACGCAAACAAGGCGATGTATGTAGTTTCCCTCTTATGAGGACTATTCCAGTCGGAAGAACTCTAGCTTCCAGTTCAATCCACTATAGAAAAATACTGCAAGTTTTCATCCGAAGTCCTTACAACTTCTACAACGCGTGCTTTGATCCAAAGTACTCGACCAACTTCAATTGTGAAGTGTGTTTCTTCAATCAAGCCTCTGAATACAATCACTCTGAAACTTCTAGACCGTACCGCATTAGCAAATCGACTAAAGGACTGTAACTGGCTTGGGATTCGAAAATAAAAGAGCTTAGAACACTTTGGAATACCGTAGTAGGCTTAGAGAAAAGAGAAGAGAGAGAGGTGTGTTGAAATGAGAAAAATTCTTCTCTATTTATCGATTTTCCAAAGGCATAATTCGGGCAAAATTCAGACAAAATATTTTGAGCGAATCTCGACAAATAGTTGTTGCATCCGTAACTGTAGGATAAACAAGTTCAAAATCCAACGGGCACTAACCGAACTCGGGCAGAATTCGGACCAAACTCGGGCTAAATTCTCCTAGGGTCCAGAGTTTGATTTATGGGATTTTTGCAAATTGGTTTTTGGTCTTTTTGAAAAAAAAAATAGTCAGGAGATTTTTATAAAATGGGCTATTTTTAAAACAAAGGATATTTTGAAAACATTTCGGAATAGACTATTTGCCAGTACGAATCGGTGTACATCGAATTCCTATACTCAATAAAATATGAAAAGTATATTGAATATAAAATACAGACATATGGCAAAATAGCTCCAGTCTTGAACGGAATAGTAGTAGTTCTCAGCAATCGTCCAAGTAGCCCTTATATCGAGTGACTATGACCAATGTAGTGCCCTACTCCTAGCGGTTTATTATGTAAGTCTTGTGGCTTGATCAACTCGGTCGAAACCGAGTATTGAGGAAACTTACCGTCGGCATCGAATCGATCACGGACAAATGCATAAGAGCCTTTCCAACAAATGGATTGGTTGCTCTTGAAATGCGTCCAAAAGTTTCCCCTGGATGTTTTCCTGCTAGTTTTGTTGCATGGTTTTGATGGATGCTTTTCTGAATGATTTTCGATGATTTGATTCCTGCCTGTTTTCATCGATTTTCATAGCATTCATTCTTGAAAATTCTGAAAGAAGGGAACAAAACGAGACAGAGTATTAACCAAAATTTCGGTGCCACGCACAACTGTTCCTCTCCCTCTCGACAATTCTCTAACTGGTGAGTGTGGATCTCTGTGGTGGTTTTGACCCTCTCGCCACTCCTTCATGCCAACTAAATAAATTGTCTTACAACATCCGTTGATCGATAGCTTGATGCTAGTGCCACAAGTCAATACCACTAAGAAGCTAGAGAATGAACATTGGATGAATCGATTACACTGTTAACAACATTGAAATGATGTGTGTCCTTATGAACATTGAAATGCTGCGATAAAATAAACATTAAAATGAAATGAATCGATGCCTGAAATGATGGATATGAAATGCTGGGAAATGAACATGTTATCTCATTACTTTTAATATTATACCATCAACACTATGCTTATCGAGTCAGACATGCATTCACATGGTCATGGACAACTTGTATACAAGGTACTGTTTCCTCAAACGGTACCCGCGGCGATGGGACTGATTCGGCCTAGGAGGAAACCTATCGTGATTTGGTGGCACGAGGTATCAGAACATTCATTCAGGCTCGCAACCCGGTGAATGGCGTGTCGCATACCCTTCGAAGTCCAATATGGCAAGTCCAAAATGGTGCACTAGCACCAGCGGTCAGGTTGTAAGGATGCAAGCTAATGATTATTTTGTGCAGGGCAGTAAGTATTATTATTATCCTCTATCTTATGCACGAAACTAGATTCGGCCAATGGTAAAGTAAACAGTTGTTTCATATAATATCATGTTGCCTTAATTGTGAATTACTTTGAACGTTGCCTGTCCCTAACAAATCTCATGATTTAAAATACTTGTCATCAAATACAAATGTCAGTTTAGCTGAGTGGGCCAATGGGGCACACCAGTGCATTGTTATAATGTGTTGACCCCTCCTCCACAGGTACTGGAGAAGGCTCGGGCGCACGTCTGAACTAAGGCTTTTGATTTGCTGTTATTTTCTTTTAAATTACTTTCAATAAAATTACTTTCAATAAAGACACACAAAGTATTGAGAGCTTTCAAAGATTGTTGCATAGATTTCAAAGTACTAAAGGAGCATGATATATAGAACGAGAAGTTATTTCATGGTAGCCTATCAGTTGTATGTTTCTCATGAGTCAATGTATCCCAAAAGGCATTTCAATGATTACCAAGAAAAGTTATATTTTTGGCTACAATTATCAATAAAATGAATATTATTTCTTCCTATTCTACGTACTCAATGTTTCTGCAAATGTGGCTTATTTTCAAATGTTTCGAAGTGGCACAAAAGTGCACGTTCTTGCCTTGTACAAGTGCAACTTCAAACTTGTACGATATTACACATTAGCGAGGACGAACGATTCGGCGTGAATCAAAGCGAAGCGAACGATTCCCCAAATTGGGCCGTGATAAGTTGGTGTCAGAGCCAGGTTTCAATTCCTCTGATTTCAAAAATATTTTCAAATGGAAGTCTTGATGCAAATTTTCTCGGTTGATGGTGTCGATAGCTGGCATAAAATAATGTTCCATACAATAAGTTCGTAAATATTTTATGAGTGCTAATAGAATTATTTTGTTGTAGGATAACTAAGGGTGATAGTTCGAAGATGAATTCATCGTCTGACCTGATGAAGAAACTGATGAAGTTAATAGAAGCTCAGAGGAAGCAGAGCGAAGCTCAACATTGCCAGCTTTAGGAGCAACTTCAATATCTGTCACGTCCCATGACCAAAAAACTGGCAAATGGGGACGGACAAGGCCGGCTACGCAATCCTAAACTACACCAGTACTCTTAAATTACGTATAAGCTGTCAAGACATGGGGGTTACTTCTATAAGCCAACAGTCGATCTTAGGTTAAACAATCCTAGGTATCTCAATCACAGGCAATTATACAAGGTACAAGAAGTATGATCATCAGACATACAATAGTAAAGCGTCCTAAACCATTTATACATGGATGATCATGAAGCTAGTCATACCAAAATAGAGAACTAGCAAGAGTAATAGTCATACATGATAAGCTCTAGCTATAGTCTAGAATACGCACATCATGTCTGGGCTCGTAGGCTAAATATCAAGGACCAAAACACGAGCTAAATACGTGCTCGGAGGCTAAACGCCACAAAAGAATAATGTACATATCCAGTAGAAGAATAAAATGAGATACACACTTGGGTACTCTGGTGCTCCGGATGGTCACCGTCGAGTAGATGGTGCGGAAGATCCTTTCGTCTTCTCTATCAGATCTGGCCAAACAAAACCAGTGGGGTCAGACCCCCAATAGCAAGTACCACAAAGGAGGCCAAACTATGAACTAAAACCAGCAATCACTAACATCAACAATTAGAGATACAAATGAGTAAGAGCAGATCGAGACTCGTGCACTACCAATTCACTTATCCCGAATATAGGAAGACAATAGGTAAGCATCTTGGAGCATAAAGTAATTAACATGTGACATAATGTAAGTGTTGACATGTTAAGTAAATAGAAGGTTGAGAACGTGTAAAAGCAATTGAATATGTGAACTTGTGAGATAGTTAGGTCATAAGAGCATGGTGACCCGGCATATGGAGTCATGTATAGCTTATGAGATAATTGAACATGTGAGCATGTGAGATAACTGAACATGTGAACATGTGAGCATGTTAGAACAAAAATAGAATGACAATGATAGGATGACTTAGAAACTATTCCGGAAGTCAAGTTACAACCCTTAAACCAAACAAGGATCGGGGTTGTAACCCTTCTCCTGAACAGAACTTTGTCTCCGACCATTTATCGATGAAAGTAAGCATAAACCATAGTGTACTGAAATAAACATGCGGACACTGCCTAGACAAAACTAGACTGGACTAGACTGACTCCATCCATCAATCACGGCCAAGCAATGAGTACGGCTTGATACTTTAACTAACTAGTGTTATCACAAGCCTAGTTACTAGCAAGATGCAATGAGATGTTCCAACAGTCCCAAGCCCTACAGCTATCCAGTTATCCTTCCGCAGGTTGAAAGTTGTATTAGGTGGATACATCGTCCAGGAGACAAATGTATCCCATGGTGACTTGGGGGTGCAACACATGACAGTGTGCTGGAAATGCGCCCTACTCAACGGCAGGCTACAAGTCCAATTAAAGCGCCCAGATAACGGGATTGCCTGTGACTGGAATATCTCTTTATGAACTACTTGATCAATCTAGTCATTAATCCTAGCAAGATTCAGTATGAATCCCTGACCGTGGAAAATTAGGAATTCATGTCCTAGACATGATGCAATACAAAATATGTAGCTTGTACAAACACACTCAAGAGAAACACCTACGGTGTCCAAATCATTCATTACTTGTAAGCCAATAAAGCTGTCGCAACAGAATTCATGGTTCATGTTATGTCATATCATGTTACTTGTCTGGAGTGCACCACGATGGTTTACTATCATGTTAAGAGTACTTGTTAGGGTGCGCTACGACGGGCCACAATCATGTTAAGCAAAGAAGTGACATGTAACTTGAGTGCACCGCAACAGGTCACTATCGTGTTAAGCAAAGAAGAAAGACATTCATTATAAGTTCACCACAACGGGTCACTATCATGTAAAGGAAAGAAAGACATGTCCAAGAGTGCACCACAACGGATCATTATCATATAAAGCAAAGAAAATGCATAATTCATGAGTGCACCACAACGGGTCACTATTTAGAAATTCTAAATATGGCATAGACTGTAAAGTACAATAAATCCGAAAAAGCATGGAAATACATATCATATCACATAAGAAATATTTGAAGGGAAGGACATATCCTGACATATGAGAGGGGATAAGTATAAGCAACTAATTGGCATAAAATAATAATTGATTATGTACTAGTGTTAAGAATGTAAGGAGGTACAATTATTCTCCAACTGTACAATATTATCAAATCATGTTAAGAAATTTATTTATTAAAAAAATATCAAGCTATTTGGTAGGGTCGTCGCAATTTAGGCCAAGATAAAAAATATGCAATGCAATCATAAGCTCCATATCAAGAATGAAAGAAACTTGCATAAAATAGTTGGTAACATATTCTTGAAGACAATGAAAAGATCTACAACTTTCATGTTGGGAGTTGGAAGAAATTATGGCCACAAATCAGCCAAATCGGACATAAATCAGCCAAAACAGGCACTATACGGCATTCTGCGGCACTATGCAGCCTTCTGTGGCACTATGCAGCCTATGCGGCACTATGCAAGCCATGCAGCACTATTCATCCATGCGGCACTATTCATCCATGCGGTACTATTCATCCATGCGGTACTATTCATCCATGCGGTACTATTCATCCATGCGGCACTATTCATACCTGCGGTACTATTCATGTAGTACTATTCATCGTCCCTGCAAGAACTAGGACAGATGAACTAGAAAATGTCCAAATCTTAGTTTGACCATAACTTCCTCAAAACAAGTCGAAATCTAACTTTTCAAAAGTCCTTTTGGATAAAATCGAATTCTCTACAACATAGAACAATGAAAACTTGAAAATAATGAAGTTTAGTAGATCAAAACCCAAGAAAACTAAAAAGTCTATAAACTTAGATTTACAAGAATCCATCCATGAAAATCAAAAACTCCAAGTTCTAAAGATTCTTAGAATCATGTAAGGAAGAGTTCAGAACAAACAAAATAACATTTGTCCCACATTTGGCAAGGTGTACTTGCCTTAGGTTGGAGGAAGATGAAGAGGATAAAGATGAAGAGAATAAAAATAATGTAGGAGAGAGAGAGGAGTTGGATTTTATACAAACCTTCTCATCTCAAACCCACCTAAACCAAACCACGCCCAATACCATGTTGAACCGAACCAAATTAAACCAAGTCAGGTTTTAACCTATACTTTGGAAAGATTTAAAATATTCGAAAACCAAGAAATACGAAATACGGCTTAAAATGCGTACCCGTACATAAATACTGACCCGTACATAAATACTGATACAGTGAGACGAGTATCACAACTCTCCCATCCTTAGAAAAATTTCGTCCTCAGAATTTTCTAAAGCCAGTCGAGTAAGATAACTAAAACAAAAGCTCAAGAAACACAATCATCTCTATAAAATGTAGCATGGCATATAAGTAAATAGAGGCAACTGTAATGTGAATAAATGCGTAAGCAATAACACAATCGCAATCAAGAAGGGCTGGAGGCATATGAATAAATATATCTCCTGAGACAGTTGAGTAGGGACAAACATCCTCGCTGGACTATGCTGACTCCAAAATGGATAAGGTCAAGTCTCAAAGCAAGTCGGTACCAATGAGTTAGTATAAGACAGGACTCTACCCAGGATGTATCGTCATAGCCGATACCAATAAAGTTATCACATGCCTCGACTACGAAGACAGAAGAGTTGGGGACGAAAAACTTGCCTTCACTCACCGAATAAGTCAAGCCGGCCATTGTACTCCATACGTGGATAGAATACAAGATCGACTGCAAGAACTAAAGATATATCTCGACTCTTCGTCTGAATGCTGAGACTGATCATCCACAGCTGCCCTGACAGAAGATTGCTGACCTGCCATCGACAGAACCCGAACAAGATAATCGAAAGGATTAGAAACAGTGTCCCAAAAAGTTATAGGACACAAGGATCAAATCAACGATCAAGGCAAATACCAGGTCAAAGGATCAGAGATAGAGAATAATATGAAGGATGTTAATAAAGGATAATTGTGACTGAGATAACTAAATATTAGTAACCCCCAAATATCTGATAAATCAGACCTGCATGGGCTACCACTAAAACCTATGTCACATCCCATAACTAGAATACTGGCAAGTAAGGACGGACAAGGCCAGCTACGCAATCCCAAAGTATACCAGTACTCTAAAATTACGTATAAGCTGTCAAGACATGGGGGTTACTTCTACAAGCCAACAGTCGATCCTAGGTTAAACAATCCTAGGTATCTCAATCACAGGCAATTATACAAGGTACAAGAAGTATGATCATCAGACATACAATAGTAAAGCATTCCAAACCATTTATACATGGATGATCATGAAGCTAGTCAAACCAAAATAGAGAACTAGCAAGAGTAATAGTCATACATGATAAGCTCTAGCAATAGTCTAGAATACGCACATCATGTCTGGGCCCATAGGCTAAATATCATGGACCAAAATACGAGCTAAACACGTGCTCGGAGGCTAAACGCCACAAAAGAATAATGTACATATCCAGTGGGAGAATAAAATGAGAAACCCACTTGGGTACTCTGGTGCTCCGGTGGTCACCGTCGAGTAGATGGTGCGGAAGATCCTCTGGACTTCTCTATCAGATCTGGCCAAACAAAACCAGAGGGGTCAGACCCCCAATAGCAAGTACCACAAAGGAGGCCAAACTATGAACAAAAACCAGCAAGTATCACTAACATCAACAATTAGAGATACAAATAAGTAAGAGCAGATCGAGACTCGTGCACTACCAATGCACTTATTTCGGACATAGGAAGACTATAAGTAAGCATCTTGGAGCATAAAGTAATTAACATGTAACATAATGTAAGTGTAGACATGTTAAGTAAATAGAACGTTGAGAACATATAAAAGCAATTGAACATGTGAACTTATGAGATAGCCGGGTCATAAGAGCATGGTGACCCGGCATAGGGAGTCATGTATAGCTTGTGAGATAATTGAACATGTGAGCATGTGAGATAACTGAACATGTGAACATGTAAGCATGTTAGAAAAAAATAGAATGACAATGATAGGATGACTTAGGAACATTCCAGAAGTTAAGTTACAACCCTTAAACCAAACAAGGATCGGGGTTGTAACCCTTCTCCTGAACAGAACATTGTCTCCGACCATTTATCGATGAAAGTAAGCATAAACCATAGTGTACTGAAATAAACATGCGGACACTGCCTAGACAAAACTAGACTGGACTGGACTGACTACATCAATCAATCACGGCCAAGCAATGAGTACGGCTTTATACTTTAAATAACTAGGGTTATCACAAGCCTAGTTACTAGCAAGATGCAATGAGATGTTCCAATAGTCCCATGCCCTGCAGCTATCCAGTTATCCTTTCGCAGGTTGAAAGTTGTATTAGGTGGATACATCGCCCAGAAGATAAATGTATCCTATGGTGACTTAGGGGGTGCAACACATAACAGTGTGCTGGAAATGCGCCCTACTCGACGGCAGGCTACAAGTCCAATTAAAGCGCCCAGATAACGGGATTGCCTGTGACTGGAATATTTCTTTATGAACTACTTGCAATCTAGTCATTAATCCTAGCCAAATTCAGTATGAATCCCTGACCGAAGGAAATCAGAAATTTATGTCCTAGACATGATGCAATACAGAACATGTAGCTTGTACAAAAACACTCAAGAGAAACACCCACGGTGTCAAAATCATTCATTACTTGTAAGCCAATAAATCCGTCGGAACAGCATTCATGGTTCATGTCATGTCATATCATGTTACTTGTTTGGAGTGCACCACGATGGGTAACTATCATATTAAGAGTACTTGTTAGGGTGCACCACGACGGGCCATAATCATGTTAAGCAAAGAAGTGACATGTAACTTGAGTGCACCGTAACGGGTCACTATCGTGTTAAGCAAAGAAGAAAGACATTCATTATAATTGCACCACAACGGGTCACTATCATGTAAAGCAAAGAAAGACTTGTCCATGAGTGCACCATAATGGGTCACTATCATATAAAGCAAAAGAAGACATAAATCATGAGTGCACCACAACGGGTCACTTAGAAATTCTAAATATGGCATATACTGTAAAGTACAATAAATCCGGAAAAGCATGGAAACACATATCATATCACATAAGAAATATTCGAAGGGAAGAACATATCCTGACATGTGAAAGGGGAAAGTATAAGCAACTAATTGGCATAAAATAATAATTAATTTTGTGCTAGTGTTAAGAATGTAAGGAGGTAAAATTATTCTCCAACTGTACAATATTATCAAATCATGTTAAGAAATTCATTTATTAAAGAAATATCAAGCTATTTAGTTGGCTCGTCGCAATTTAGGCCAAGATAGAAAACATGCAATGCAATCATAAGCTTCATATCAAGAATGAAAGAAACTTGCATAAAATAGTTGGTAACATATTCTTGAAGCCAAGAAAAAGATCTACAACTTTCATGTTGGGAGTTGGGAGAAATTCTGACCACAAATCTGCCAAATAGGACATAAAACAGCCAAAACATGCACTATGTGACATTCTGCGGCACTATGCAGCTCTGCGGTACTATACGGTACCATACAGCCTATGCAGCACTATGCAAGCTATGCAGCACTATTCATCTATGCGGTACTATTTATTCCTATGGCACTATTCATCCATACGGCACTATTCATACCTGCGGCACTATTCATCCATGTGGCACTATACAAGCCTGCGGCACTATACAAGCCATGCGGCACTATTCATCCCTACGGTACTATTCATGCCTGCGGCACTATTCATGCCTACGGCACTATTCATTGTCCCTGCCAGAACTAGGACAGATGAACTAGAAAATGTCCAAATATTATTTTGACCATAATTTCCTCAAAACAAGTCGAAATCTAACTTTTCAAAGGTCCATTTTGGGTAAAATTGAATTCTCTACAACATAGAACAATCAAAACTTAAAAATGATGAAGTTTAGTAGATCAAAACCAAATAAAACCGAAAAGACTATAAACTTAGATCTACAAGAATCCATCCATGAAAATCGAAAACTCCAAGTTCTAAAGGAATCATGTAAGGAAGAGTTTAGAACAAACAAAATAACATTTGTCCAAAATTTGGCGAGGTGTACTTGCCTTCGGTTGGAGGAAGATGAAGAGGATGAAGATGAAGAGGATGAAAATAATGGAGGAGAGAGAGAGAGAGAGAGGAGTTGGGTTTTATACAAACCTTCTCATCTCAAACCTACCTAAACCAAACCAAGCCCAATACCAAGTTGAACCAAATCAAATTAAACCAAGTCAAGTTTTAACCTAAACTTGGAAAATTTTAAAATATTCGAAAACCAAAAAATACGAAATACGGCTCAAAATATGTACCCGTATATAAATACTGATACAGTAAGACGAGTCTCACGGTATCGGTTCAGGAGAAACTGGATGCTCAACAGAAACAAGTGGACAATTTGACTCAGATTGTCACATCGCTGACGGTCGATCCTAATATTTCTGCAAAGGCCGCATCCACTGAGACGGTAAAAGTCCCGATGGAGAGGCCCAAAACACCGACACGAATGAGGTTAAGCTTTAAGTTCTCGGACCTTAAAAGTTGTAACCCGCCTGAGTTCAACGGAAGGGTAGAGCCGGACGAGGTAATGGATTTCTTGAATACATTGGAGGGCTACTTTCGGATGTTGGACATACAGGCAGTAAGAAAGTGGAGTGTACCGCTGTATAACTTTGTCTCAAGGCCCAGGAATAATGGACTTCGCAGAGACAGGCACTTTGCAGTAATAGTCCGGATATGAAGATTTCATGGAAGACCTTCAAACAGGCCTTTATTGTCCAATTCATTCTAGCAGCTGTTCGTCGGCAGAAAGAGAATAAATTCGTAGCACTCCAGCAAGGCAGTATGTTAGTTGATGACTACGAGTCTGAATTCCTTAAAAAGGTAGCATTTGTAGGATACATGGTACCAAATGATGATGCCAAATGGGAAAGTTTCGTGCAAGGCTTGAATAAAGGCCTACAGCACGATGTGCTGAGTCGAAAGTGTAAGTCTTACGGGGGCGTACGAAACAGCTCTTGAGATGGAGAGATTCCATCTGCCAGTTAGTCGCAGGACTGTAGAAGCATGAAAAAGAGGATATTGCTTTTAGTCCCACATCGAAAAGGGTAAGAAAAAAGGGCTTATTCCATTCTATATATAGAGCCCCCTTCCCTCCATTGAAAAGGGCACCAACTTCCCTTCCCTCCTTCCAACTTGGACTCTTCCTACTATGCACCTTCGGGTGCTAAGTCGAAGAAGTCTAGCGCAGTGCGGGCTCAACAAGCCCAGTCAACTGTCCAAGCTGCTGACCATCAGCGGACACCGTTAACTGTTATACGGGCTCTGATGGAAAGTTATACAGAACCACCCGCGTCCAGTCCCCCAGGACTAACGGACAGGGTGAGCTCAGAAGTCTTCCTACAATGATCGAGCGCAGTGCTTTACTAGCCTCAGATCAAGGAGAAAATATAATAGTCCCAAAAGTCTCTCTACAATGATCGAGAGCAGTGCTTTACTAGCCTCAGATCAGGGAGCAAATATGATGGTCCCAAAAGTCTTCTTACAACGATCGAGGGGAAGTGATTTTACTAGCCTTAGATCTGGGAGCAAATATGATACCTACGCCCGGGTGCTCGGGATACCCGGGCCCATAAAACGGATGCAAAGGTAGATCAATCTGCTCTCGACTTGCGATAGGTGGTCATTCACAAACGCAAGGAGAGAGAAGCAACCTTGATGTGTGAGGCGCCCTTTCCAGGACATCACTGCACCCAAGCCGCTATCAACTACTGCTGCCACAAGACAGTGGCTCCACCACCAAGGCAGTCTGTGTTTACGGATCATCACCCCATGCGGCTTAGTGGACTCGAGCCGCTAATGCATGGCTCTGGAGATCCCATGCGGCCAAGTGAAACCGTGCTGCAGAAGCAAGGCTCTCGAAGATCCCATACGACCAGGTTGACTCGACCCGCAGAAGCAAAGATCTCGAAGATCCCATACGGCCAGGTCGATTGAGCCGCAGAAGCAAGACTCTCGAAGATCCCATGCGGCCAGGTTGACTCGAGCCGCTGAAGCAAGGCTCTCGAAGAACCCATGCGACCAAGTGAAACCGAGCCGCAGAAGGAAGACTCTTGAGACCTCATCGGCCAAGATGATCCGAGCTAGAGAAGAAAGGCTCTTGAGATTTCATGCGGCCATGTCGATCCAGGCCGCAGAAGAAAGACTCTTGGTACCACATGCCGCCAAGTTGATCCGGGTCACAAAAGATTGATTTTACTCTGATGTGGAGGGACACATGGCAATTTGACCAAGTCTCAACCACCCGGATCCGCTACAACAAAATCTCAACAACCCCTACCAGCTGGCAGCCCAAGATGAGTCTTTGTGTGCTGTGACAGATACGTGGCCACGTGGCCCTTTATGTGGCCCAAAATCTGCTATTGCAGGGATCACTATAAATAGCAGGGTACCACACCCATGCTAGAGGTTGGCAATAAAAGGCTGGCAACCTACGAAGGGCAATTTCTTCAAGTGCAAGGATCGTATCAGATAGTCCAAGGAATAAGGTAGAGTTGCTACACTTTCTCGAGCCTCCATCGTCACCCCCTAGAATCAAAAACTAAACAATTATACTTAGATTGTTTCCTAGGATTTCTTTCTAGGCTTTCTCTTGTACAAGGGAGTTTGCAATCAAGTTTAATTTCTCTGTAATTCTTGTTCTTGATATTTAATGGCAAACATGATGGCAACAATTCTGGGGACATCCTTCTCTTCTGATGAGAAGTTGGTGACGCAATCTGATGCGTCCGAACTCAGCTCTACGCAGCAAATGCTCGTGGTTCGTTTTGACCAACGAGCATTCGAAGAAATGCTCTCTGAAGGGAGCGCCAACCCATCACGGAAGCGAGCCAACCCAAAGAGAACCTGACGTCGAAGCGCAAAACTGTTGCCCTCGACAGGTTCTCGAAGAAGCTCCTTCTTGAGCCTAAGACGGTGATCAAAGCTCTTTTGCGGCCTTGCTTCCGACCATGAAGAATCCTTTTGTTCCCAAATCCAGCAAAGAAAAATACTACGATGATAAGTTTTTGAGGCACAAGGGAAATCCATCGGACGAGAAAGAGGCCGCGTAATAGAGATGAACAGTCTGTATATGCGGCAGTCAACTCTGGCAGCAGGCGGATGGTCCATGCGGTAGTCAACTTGGCCACAGGCAGATGGCCCATGCTGCAGCCAACTCTGGACTCAGGCAAATAGCCTATGCGGAAGCCAACTCTAGCCGCAAGCAGATGGCCCGTACGGCAGCCAATCTTGGCTACAGACAGAGTGTCTCATACGGCCCTGTCAGAAGCTCTTTATTGCCCGACTCTCATGCGGCCCGACCCATGCAGCCCATTGAGAATGTAGAATATTCCAATATGGACTTCTTACTATGCGCTTCAGGTGATAAATCGAAGAAGTCTAGGGCAATGTGGGCCCAACAAATCAGTCAACTGTCAAGTTGCTAACCATCAGCGGGAACCGTTAACTGTTATACGGGCTCCTGATGGAAAATGGTACATAACCACCAGCGTCCAGTCCCCAGGGCTAACGGACAGTATGGGTCAGTGTGGGTCTCAAAATTCTTCCCTAATGATCGAGAGCAAGTGCATTTACTAGCCTCGGATCAAGGAGCAAACATGATACCTACGCACCCGTGTGCTCGGGATACCCGAGTCCACAAATTGGATGCAAAGGTAGATCAGTCTGCTATCGACTTGCGAGAGGTGAGTACTCACAAACGCAAGAAGAAAGCAACCTTGGCATATGATGAGCCCTTTTTGGGACGTCGTTGTACCTAGGTCATAATCAACTGTTGCTGCGACAAGTCAGCAGCACCTGAAGATCGGCAGTCCGTTTTTCAACGACTGTACCAGCCAGCATTTGTCCGATAACAACTTGAAAACATGTACAAATCTCGGGAGACGAGGAATTCCCTTTCGCCTCCTAATTCAATTCGGAAGGTTCTTCCCGACAAGGGAGAAAGAAGACAATCTCTTCCCTCCCGGCAATCTTAGCCAGCACTGCAAGAAAACTCTCGTTGGAGGGTTGCCACCGATAGCCACAGGCTAGGCACTTGATCCAAAAAGAACTTCCCAACACCTGGGGGTGCATCCTCGACCTCCCTGGGGTTGATGAAGCCGGAGGTAGCAGTCCCCTCAATTTATGCGACAACCCGGTGTTCCAAGAGCATACATAGGGGGTAGCGATCCACTGGAATTATGCAACAGACATGGACGTCCCTGAGGGTAACCGCCTTCGCCAAGACGATGCGGCTTCCTGCACGGGGTAGCACCCCTTCCGAGTCCGAGGAAGAGGATATTTCGACGTTCTCCGACGATTTCTCTGTAGGAGGATACGACACGGAGAGCACTTCTTCTACGATCCCTTCCACGTCTACCCACGTGCGGACGGTCTTTATGGCCGACGATGACCATGAAGGACCTGCTGATCGACAACGTCTAGAAGTACTTGAAGCCATGCTCCTGTCCCTGGTCAAGTCAGTAGACGAAATCAATGCTGCCTTGCCAACTCAACCGCAAGGACGTTGGACAAACAAGCTTGGGACCCACAGTCAATGCGGACTGCAAAACGACCGCCCCTCCTTTGGGTGACAATCTTCTAGGAGCATCCGCTCCTTCAGCTGCAGACGAAGCCAGGGAGGCAAGGTAGGAAGTCTAGGAGCTTCGAGCAACGTTCAATGCCCGAGATTCCTCCCGGGACCTCAGAATACGGTAGCAGTATCCCGTTGCGTGGAGAGATATTCATTTTTTGCCAGGTACAAACCGTTTTATATCGATTCGTATGACGAAAAGACCTTGCCAGTCAGTCATAACGTATTTTAAGGTCACAATAGACCATTTGCCGCATAGCGATTCTATTCTCACACGATTATTCATCAGAGCATTGGAGGGAATCGCGTTCGACAGGTACCGCAACCTTCCGGACAACTGCATCCATTCTTTTGACGGCTTTAAGCGTGTTCTAGAGAGATTTTACAAAGTAAGGCACGATGTGACAATCATCTCTCATGGACGTCGTTCAGGAGAGAGGGAGCTAACAAGGGACTATATCGAGCGGTTCTGCCAAACCGCAATAAGATTGCCCAAGGTAATCCCAAAAGCTCCTTGATTGAAATCTGCCAGAAGAAGTTGGTCCCCGCAATCAGCCTCTTGATAGCGAAGATCAGTTCAGGGATTGGACGACCTTCATCATAAGTGCTACCAATACGAAGGCAAAGTTAAAGAAGGCCAGCCAGCTGGGATTACACATCCCAGATGGAGAGGACAAGGAAAACGTCCTAGTACCACCTCCAATAACAAATAATTTTAGCGGCACACCAATAACCGGGACCTACAGAAGGTAATATCCGTCAACATGGTTTCCACAAACGATCCCGCGAGGAAGAAGACCAGGCACTCAATTTCTTCGAAGAAGAACCTCGAGCTCAACACCTGGATCACAGTAGGAATGGCGGTTCGAACAGCGAGAGCTTCCCACCGAGGACGATGTGTCCAAAGTGACTTAGGGGATGCAACTTCCCGAAACCATCTTCAATAGTGTAGAAGCATGGAAAATATTGCTTTTAGTCCCACATCGGAAAGGAGAAGAAGAAAGGGCTCACTCCATTCAATAAATAGAGCCCCCTTGCCTTCTTTGAAAATGGCACCAACTTTCTTTCCCTCCTTCCAATTTAGACTCTTCCTACTACGCACCTTCGGGTGCTAAGTCGAAGAAGTCTAGGACAGTACGGGCTCAACAAGCCCAGTCAACTGTCCAAGCTGCTGACCGTCAGCAGACGCCGTTAACTGTTATACGGGCCTAATAGAAAGTTATACAGAACCACACGCGTCCAATCCACGTGCAGAACGGACATGGTGGGTCTCGGAAGCCTTCCTATAAACGATCGAGCGCAGTACTTTATTAGCCTCAGAGAGCAAATATGATGGTCCCAAAAGTCTTCCTACAAAGTGCTTTTACTAGCCTCAGATCAGGGAGCAAATATGATACCTACGCACCCGTGCGCTCGGGATACCTGGGCCTACAAAACAGATACAAAGGTAGCTCAATCTGCTCTGACTTGCGAGAGGTGGTTATTCATAAATACAAGAAGAGAGAAGCAACCTTGGCGTGCGATGAGCCCTTTCCAGAACATTACTGCACCCAAGCCATCATCAACCGCTGCCAAGACAGTGGCTCCACTATCAAGGCAGTTGTGTTCTAGCAACTGCGGCCTACTGCACCTTTCCAATATCATCTCAGAAACATGATGCCAATTGAAGATGTTTAAACGGCCTGCTCTCAACTAGATGCATTACTCAGATGTCTCAGTCAGGCATATCATCTCAGTCAAGCGCATCACAATCTTCTGAAGGAGTCCACCGTCAAATCTTCTTGAACAAGGAGATCAGTAAAGAGGAGACAGACGAAACTCTCTCAAATCGTGACATTTGGCACAACACCTTCTCCTAGGGACCACATA